>VDFB02072274.1:69567608-69645108 GCA_007258455.2 Sequoia sempervirens
AAACATGTTGATAACAAACACTATGCTATCCCACAAGACTAAGAACTGGTTATATAAGAACCTTGGAGTAGTATCCCTACTTTTCAAGAGAAGCGATAAATCCTTATTGCTTAGCACGTTGTAAGTGATTAAAACCACCCTCAATAGGACCCTATGTTGGCCAAGAAACTTCCCTTGGCAAGTGGATGGGTGAATTTTAATGTGTTCCTTTGGACAACGGTTAGATCATTTGTGAATGTTGTAATGTTGTCAAAGTTCAGCTATGCTTGAGATCATAGATGGAAGACTTTGATTCAACAAAAATTAGCAGACCCAAAATTTTTGATCAACAATTTATTTAGAATAAAAACATTTTTTTGTTTGTAAAATTCAATGACAAAATGTATCGAATGAGTCCATAAATGAGTAAAAAAGTGTTTTCTATTGAATTTGATTCATTTGAATGCAATTTGAGTACAAATTGCATCATCAAAATTTCAATAGATAATTAGTTGGCAACTATTATGAATTTATAATGATTTCCTTTAAAATCATTCTAATTCATAAATTGCATATTAGAAAATTTTATGTAATCTTTTCTAATCTAGTGAAAACTTAGGGAGAGGTTGTAATCCTCGCACTTTGCTGCGACTCTTGGTTTGGCATATAAATTTGTGTTTGTGGCTTTTGCTTGACCTCCATCTTGTTGTTAGATGGAAATGACTTGCCTCATCAATGTCATCCAATGCCTCATCAATGGCATCCAATGACAATCCAATAGCTCTTTCTATTGCAACCACATCCTCCATTTCTTGCCTCTAAAAATCAAGAATCTCATCTACATAAACAATGAGGTCTCATCCCGCCTTATCGAATTGTTGTAAGGATCAACGCCATTCAAATCAATGATCTTTGATATCTCTACTTTTTTTTATGTGAAGTTGAAGGTTGTATTGTACAAAGACAAGGTCATTGAGGAATTTTTGAAATAATTTATTCTGTTTCTTCATGTGTACGACCTCAAGCAAATATTAGTTGTGCTCACAACAAGATGCACTACAAAGTTGACACAAAATGCAAAGTGCTAATATTTGAAAATTTGGGGTATATACACCCTAATCTCCCCACCAAGACCTTACAAAATAAGATATTCAAGAGTTAGTATGCAAACTATATTTATAAATAGTTATAACTTTGAAATTTATAACTTGTAAGATACATGTGATGTAAATACTCTAATATTGGTTACTTGGTGATTGAGTGGTTCTGCCTCTAATAGCTAGAGTTGAAGAAAAGAGCACCCCCCTACTAGTCCTGTAATTTTGTAATTCTTGAACAATGAGGTTTTTCACCTCAACCTCAGATATTATCTTTTCAATGCATGTCATGAGCCTCTCCATAACCTCTCCATTAAGATCTATGAGGCTATCTGAATAAAAAAAAATAGGGTTAAGGAAGTACCTTGTTGCATGAATGGATTGGAGTTAATTGTTTCACCTCCAATCAATGGTATTTCAAGTGAGATCAAATTTAGATATATCCTCCTTGTAATAGTTTTAGATGGAATCTTTGGCCCTATCCATTACTTCATAAATGCATCATATCAAAATTCTAATCTCCATCTACCAAGTGCAAAACTCTAACCAAGGGATCATGCACTTATAAATACAAACAACTTAAAGTTACAAATTTATAATGAAAATAAAAACTTTTACAGTTTAAAAATAAATATTCAATTTGAATTTAAATCAAAGTTTTGAGATTACCTTGATCTTTGTAGAAAATTTGTGCAAAGACTATGAAAGACTATTCTTGTGATCCTCTCTTCTTTAAACTTATTTGAATATGAGTAGTTTAACAATGCTTGACTCAAACATTTGTTTTAAAGAAGTAAATAAACCAATAATGCTTTGCAACGTTAGGAATATCATTGCAAACCTTGTGACACTCAATTACACCAACTATTTTCTTTGATGTGATCTCTTATCAAACTAAGAATCAAGGGTGATAACAAATAAATTTTGTTGTTTCTTGCATCTTCTACAACCAATATCACCTAATCAATTTTTCCTGTCTTCCAAAAGAAGGTCAAGAGCACAAAGATTCCTAAAAAGTGATAGATGCCTCTCCTCAAGCAATCTCTCAGTTGCCACCTATGTTGTTGCATTGTCAGTTATAATTTGTATTACATTTTCTATGCCCACCTCGAAGACAACTTCCTCCAAAATTAGACTCAAAATTTTCATATTTTTTACTTTGTTAGAGGCATTAACCAACTTAAAAAAAATCACCTGAATATTTGAAGCTACCAAAGAGTTGATAAGGGTGTGGTTTTTTCCATCTGCCCACCCATATCAAAGAATAGTACAACCATATTTTTGTCATTGCTTCTTTTGTTCTTCCACAACTAACTTTACATCTTTAGATGCATCCACGAGCAACTCCCCACTTAAGCCTTTTCAAGAGAGTGCCTTGTAGCTTTTTTCTACAATTGTCAATGCAGTCACCAAATTATTCTAATACAAGTTATTCACCATATTGAAGGGAAGGTTGTTGAAATATCAAAATTTAGCACATGCTTTAGCTATTTTTTGGTGCACCTTCTTGTTTCACCCTATACCTTTCAATGACGATTGTGCACCAAGTGGCTACACAAAAGCCATATGGTGTCTATGTAGGCACTCTACTTGAAGTAGATGAGGTGGATGCCAATGTGCTTTAGATGAATGGACCATGAACAAAGTCCACTATGTCTTCCAATGTCATATCTTCATCTTTTTTGCTTGCAATTGAGGACCATGAGAACTAGCTGTGGATGCTGCTATGGCTGCTCTTGCCTTCTCCCTCTATAGTTTTTCTATTCCATCAACGCAAGGTGTGCATTCATCTCTCATTTTATCTCTTTTATAGTATTGTCACATGACTTAACATCATGATGAGTAATGATTGCAATATGGTATTTGACAGGATTAAGCCTCCATGATATAAGTTCTAACATCTTATGCAAATGACTCTCAGGTGTTGGTCTTTGTACAAAATATTTTAAATAGGGCCTTTGGTTCTAGACGGATGACTTCTAGATACCGATATCAATTGGGTGTAGCCCGAGCCTAATGTGGAGTGGGAGCTTGATCCAAAAGCCAAAGGTTCTTTATTTTCCATTTTATCTAACCTACAAGTATAAAGTACAACATATTTAATTTTTAAATACAAAAACCAACATAAATTCAATATAACCTAGTGATTTTAATTCCAAAACAAGTATAAATCAATAAAATAATTTATTTATAGAAAATAGTGATTTCATTTGAAAAATCAATATGAATGAACAAAAAATGCTCATAAATCCAATTTTTAGAGAGTAAACTTGTAAATACTATAAAATTATGATTTGTTTACAATCTACATGCTAAATTTTAGTAGCTTAAAATAAATTTATATGCTTGAAAAAATTAAAAAAACTAACCCACCCTTGAAATTCTTTGAATTAGCCCTTCAAATTCATCTAAAAATCCTTGAAATTAGCTGAAATATATGCAAGAATGTTGCATGAGGAAGTGAGGAGGATGTCTTGGATTTTATACGCAAAAAAGCTACAAAATTTGTGTTTTTTGCACATCCTGCGTGCCTGTCACGTCTTACAATTTTTTCCTCAACCATTTTTTTCCACAAACTCGATGATATTTTTCCACAAAGGTAGAGATTTGGTTTTGATTGTTTGAAGAGTTGTTGAATGTTTGCAACAATTTTTTTTGGTATGTTCAAAGGGTTTTTCCTAGTATGTTTGTATGCGCTAAAACAATGTAGGGGCAATGTATAAGGAGCATAAAGGAGGTTGTAATTTGATAGTTCAACTTTGGATATTTTATGAGGCAACAATGCTGATGTACAATAGGTTTAAAGCTTTTGTAAGGCTAGTATATGCTTGAACAACTAGTGCTAAGCCTATGACAAGTGCAATAGGGCAATGAAGATCTACCATATATAGGGCTTCTACAATGTAAAACAACACTTTTTAAGGTGTACGAGGTGACAAGTATGACAGGGAAATATGTAGGTAGCTTGTTTGGACCTTAGAATGTCAACCATGATGTTGAGAGGCCTTGAATATAGACACTTATATGTTTGTAGGTCTTAAGAACATGCAATGATGCTTACAAGAGGTCGAATTAATGAGTCTTAGTTACAAAGGGATGTGTAGAGTACCTCTATGTAGCTGCAATGTGATCTGAACTGTTGTCCTTGATGGATGTACACTTGGTAGTCCTAGTTTGCAAGTGGATATTTATTTGAATGTTGTGAGCAACAAATGAGCAAGTTTGCTGAAGTTTGAAATGCATGAAAAGATATAGAAAAGAAAAAGAACAAATACATAAACTAATATAATTACTAACATGTCTAACAATCTAACTTATTAATCTCCAAACAAAGAGCAAACTAAATTGAATTAAATTGAAATAGAACAAATGAAATAAATAAAAATCTGAACCTTTTGTGTTGAATGTTGCAGACTAAGAATCTTGGAGTAGAACCAAAGATGTTGATGCCACATAGATGTTATCCTTAAGAGTAAACACCATCTTTGTAATTTGATTATGGGGTTGATTGTAGAGAAATTACTATAACAAGGGAAGTATGGTAATGTGAGGAAGACAAGAAGATTTATAATAATGAGATTTTGTATAGAATTTTCTACTACGTTTGTTTGGGTAGATTGATAATGAGAGAATGATTGAAGTTAAGGTGTTGGGAGTTGGCAGAGAATGGGTTGCAAATGAGAGAGAGAGAGAGAGAGAGAGAGAGAGAGAGAGTATTGGCTACTCTCTTGAACACTTAGGTTGTTTTGAATATGAAAAAACCACCAAGGAACAAGTGAAACCACTGCAGTAGTCATGCTATTGATGCAATGGTTACAAATTTTTAACCACCACATATGAAAATAAATATTTTCATCTTGACTAGAAAATATTATGTCATAAAATTGCACCCTTATGCAATTTCACACAACATCACCCCTCACTTTGGCTTGATAAGGTGATAATGCAAAAAAGCCCACCCTCTTAGCCTTCATTTTTCGTCCTTGGCTTGTCATTTTCTGTTGGCAGGGGAATCTTTGTTTGCGACACTTCTACGTCGTACAAATGTCCACACACCACACAAACATCCTAACAAGATTCCTACTACTATGGCTGTTAGGATGTGTTACATTGTTTCCTGCTTGTGAAGTGTAACACCTCTGCAGCCACAGGCACACCCGTGGATGACTCTTTGGCATGCAATTTGACCATTTTATTCCCTCTTCTTCTCATTCTATCTCATTCTTGCAAATTCATTCTATCACTCTCGCATTCTAACTTCATTCTCTTCGATCTAGTTCTCATCTTGTAGCTCTACACCACGTTCTTGCACATGACCATCTCAAGCTTCAAAGGCACTACTCTTCCTCTCGGCTCACCAAGCTTGTTGGAGGGAGGGTAACATTTACTTTCATTGCATTATTGTTCTTGTTGCTTAGCATATTGTTGTCTTGCATGCTCTACGTTTTTGTCTTATCATTTCTTTATCTAAATTTCTAAATCGTTGTCTATTTGGCTGTCTGTGGAGGTGGGAACACCAAAGCGGGGGTTTGACTAAGGCAAGCCTCGAAAAGTAGCCCCAACACTTTTTTCATTTTTGTGCATGTAGGTTTTGTCCATGAGGAGCTTGCGGGAGGTTGGACCTATCGTAAGTTAATCCCTTTTTCTTCCACTACTCGTTATTTCGCTTAATAGTTAGTTTACTTGTCATTTAAGTATTCTTCTTATTGTACTTCTTTACAATTTATGCATTTTCAATATTCTATTTATATTAGTAAAACTATTAGACTTTAATATATAGGTTGTTAGCAGATCCTAAGTGTTTCTGGTAGCAGACTCTGCTTTTGGTCCATACGAGATGCCAACTTTCCATAGAGGCGCTAGTGCATCATGTTGTCATCCTTGGTCCATGTTCTCGTCCTCTAGCTGAAAGCCTATCAGTCTGTCTCCTGAGATCTTTGATGTATGTTCACTCAACTTCTAAAGTTCTCTATCATAAACATTCCAAAAACCAAAAATATAGCTTGAATTCTTCTTGAACTTTCGCCTCGTCACTTGAGCCTTTGTCCTTGAGGTAACCTAGAGCCATCTGCTCCTTGTAGATTCTTCCTTGTCCTAGAGACTTGAGAGTAGCAGATCCTCTCTATTACATTTTTGGTGAACATGACGTGAATTTTCTGTTCTTGTTATCTTTATTTCAAAAAACTTTCTTCTCTCATGTTAGGTTGTGTAGCTGATAGTGTGTTGTGATGTTCTTTATAAACTTCACGACCTAGTCGACTACATCTAGATACATAGTAAGGAGTTACCGAAACACATATATGAGATTTGGAAGGTTTATTCCTCCTCGATTTGACCCATCTTTTGAAGATTTCCCTATAGGACTCTCTATCGGATACACCCCTCATATCAATGAAGTTGCAACCCATGTTCCTACCCCTCTTGCCTCACCCTCAAACTTTGCCTCTTCCTTAGAGGATGAAGCTTCTCTTAGGGTCCCTATAGAGAAAATTTACTCCTTGGAATTGAGACTCGAATAGGTTGCGAGGTTCTTGGAAAGAGATGATGCCTTTTCCCAAGTGGCTCTTGTTGTTGAAAATCTAAGGAATTTTTTAACTAAAGATCAAAGAGGATTAGAGCTTCTTTATGGCATAGAAAACATTGTAGAGATTCATGTCTCATCCTACACCTTCATCTTGGGCACTACCCAAGATGTTGGATTGAATATTGTTGGATAATAGCTAGGTATCTCGATGCCCGCAGTGTCTGTGTGCATGGCTGACACAAGTCTTTTTGTCAGCATTGCCACCATGCTTGAGCAGAGTCATACGATCAAAGTAAATCAGGTGCGTCTAGGCTTTACTGCTTTTGCACTAGGAGGTTAGAATGTATCTACCTTTGGTGTTGGTGTTGGTGCCTCTATTGGTGTTAGTGCCGGTATTTCTACCAGTGTGGGTGTTGGTGGTTCTATTGGTGGTTTCGTTGGTCATACTTAGTTCGTTGAACCTATCCTTAATGTTCTTCTACAGAACATGGGACACATGCAAAATTAGCTAGAAAACTTGGCTATCTCATTTTCTCAATTGATGTTCCAACATTTATATTGTCACAATCCCTTGTCTATTTCCATTCTAAACACTCCCATTCCTCAAGGGTGGAAATTCAAAAATTTGAAAAGCACAGTGGCCGTGGGGACCCGCAAACTCATGTCTCTTCCTTTAATTCCATGTGTATGGATTTTTTCCATCATGATGCACTTCCAACAAAACTATTCCCGTGTTCTCTTAAGGACACTACTTTGGAGTGGTATTGCTCCTTGCCTGATAATTTCATCTTCTCTTTTGATAAACTTGTAAACCAATTCCTCTACTAGTTCCAATCCAACATCGAGTTGAAGGTTGTGTTTATTGATCTTGTCTAGTGTAAGCAAGGACCTCATGAGAAGGTAACTTATTTTATAACTCGATATCAGGCCCTGTTCTCTCAATTTCCTATCCTTTACCTGATTTTGATGTACAAAAAGTGATCCTTAGAAACTTGCAGCTGATGCTGCAAGATAAATTTCTTTTTAATGAAATATCTATCCTTTACACATCTATGTGTTACTCTATGTGAGTACCAACAAATGGTTTCCTAGTATAGGGATTCATCCTCGCGCTTCTGTTAGGATTTCCGATCAGTTGTGTAAGTTTGGTGAATCTAAAAAGAACAAGGATGTGGAAAACATGGTTTTTGTTCCCACAAATAAAAATGCCATAGGACGAAACACAATATTTACTAAATTATCAAAATCTTATAATAGTGTCCTACAAAAACTTTTGAAAGATGGAATTATAAATTTTCTAGAGATAAGACCATTATTTGAATTGTATCCTCAGTGGTATAATTCACAAAAGTTCTACCAATACCATCGGGTCTCTGAAAATGACATAGAGAGATGTGTCCACCTGCATCATGTGATCCAGGACCACATCGATAACAAGACAATCTGACTCGAAGGTAGGAAATATAACTTGAAAAAATCCATAGCGAATCGAAATAGCCAGCTACAGATCTACATAGATCCATTCCCGTCACACTGCTAATTTGGTCACTCCATCTTCTTCATATTTTGAATTCCATCTGAGTATGTGAATGTAGTTTTATTCACTTGTATTCCTCCTTCAGACCATGTGAATGCTATCCCATATATTACATTCACTTCACATGAGCTACCTCTAAACAAGGAACTCTCTCCATTATACATTCTCACTCAAATAAATAATAATGTTGTAACAGGCATCATGGTTGATCCTTTGAGTCACGTGAATGTCATTATGGAGGAGACCCTTTTCATAAATAATTTACATAAGGAGAAGTATGATGAGTTGTAGGCCAACCTTCACACACACGATGGGTTTTATATTGCGTCTATTGGTTCAATTTCTTTGTCGGTCCTAGTAGGACCTAAGGTTTTGGAAGTCTTGTTTGTTGTGATTCCTGAGTCTAACTTGTTTAGAGTGAGGCTAGGCATTCCATGGCTAGTCTCAATGAATGTAGTTGCCTCGATAGTCCACAAATTTCTAAAGTTTCCCCACAAGGGTACTGTGCATACTTTCCATGATACTGGATATAAACCACTGGTATCATGTGGGGGCTTCTCCCTTAACCACTTTTGGCCTACCTCGATTATACGTCTGCCTCCTAGGGGGATATTTTATATACATTTTATTTTAGATACAAGACTAGGGGCTCAGTGTTGAAGGGTGGTTTTCCTCCATCTCCTCATGCTATTTTTTTGAATGCCTGCTTGCATGCACAACAACATGCTTTGTCATTCACCCGTCCAAAGGGGAAGGACAAGCTTGCTCTTGCAATGGGGCCTTATCCTTCCCCCTCTTCTTATTATGTGTCATCTTCTTCTACCCCTTCTACTTCTTCTTCCCAACCTTTGTTGGAATCTTCTATTCCTTCTACTATGCCTGGCATAGGAAAAGGAAAAGCGCCCATGTTTTGGAAGGTGAAGCCTCAAGTTTTTTAGCTTATAGGTTTTCCCATGGTGCCCCAACCCACCCTTTATGGAGGGGAAGCGTTCCTATGGGGTTGTTCCTATGTATCAAGCTCTACGGCCTTGACCTGTTCCTCCACCTGCTCCCAAGGTAGAGAAAGGAAATAAGACCATTGATGAGATGCCCGTCTCTATCTCTGTCTCTTTGCCTCCTCATCTTGCTCCTCCTCAGGAGTCCACCCTTCCATTGGTGAAAATTATGGAGGTTTCTCCTTCAGTAGAGTAGGATCCCCCAACCTCTTTCCAGTCTACGTCTTCTAGTGCCCACAACTGACGTAACCAGCTTGCATGTGAGCATAAATGTTAGTGAAAGGCTCTAGCTAAGGAGAACATTGTCTTGCAGAAGTCCATTGAGGATCCTATTGTTTTTGCTTCTATTTCTTCTGTTTGGTTGCTCCTATTCCTTTCTCCTTTTCTGCCTTAGTTCCCATTGCCTCTATTCTTCTTTTAGCTTTGTTAGTGGACCTTGATGAAGCTCTCCCTAAAAGTGTGTAGGTGTTCATTGCTCCCTTTGTGGAGCTGCCCCTTCTTACCTCTCTTCCTAATATTCCTCCTTTTTCATAGCCCGTAGACATGCCTTTCATAAAGGTGGTGTCCTTTGTGGCTTCGTCTCCCTCTTCTGCTTCCACTTCAGCTGCAAGGATCCCATCTCCTCTGTTGAAGTGCAAGTCAAAGAGTGACCTCGCTTTGAGAAATGGTCAAAAAAAGTTGTCTCTGCCCCATGAGTCTTGTTCTAATTTGGCTTGTGTCATCCTTGTGATGGAAGCAATGCCCACATCCCCGAAGTTTGTAACTGCCCCTCTTCTTACCGATGTCACTTTCTTGGGTGTCATGTCCTCCTCCCATTCAATTGCCACATGCTACTCTTGAAAAGTGCATGTTCACTTCATTGGAGGACATCTTGAATCTGTATTCAATATTTGCTAGGTCAATGAATTTAGTCTCACAGGAGCTCGGTGATGAAGAACTTGAGGGGCCTTCTTCCTTAGCCCTTATTGTAGGTGAGTCAGCTAGTGCCACTTTAGCTATCCCCTTGTGGGCTCATCTTCCCTCCCCATATAATGATCTAGATTGGGAGTAGGACGACCTGCTGGTGGATTCAAATTGGAGTGACACCCTCTTCTACATCTTTAGATTAGTTTTGTGTGCTTGTTTGTGTTCCCATGTACTTGTCTATATATGTTTTTGATCTTTCTTGGAGGTCCCTTGCTACCCTTGTAGGTGCTTGGATACATGAGAAAAAATATGTTGTAAACTTCTTCTATTTGTATCATCTTTCTTCTTTATGTTGTAAATCTTGATTTTCACATTGAGGATGATGCAAGTTGTTGGGGCATTTAGGCCTCTTCCATGTTGACCCAATTTTTATTTTTACTTTGTCTTCATGTGCTCTTCTTCCCTTTTTGATACATTTGGGGGGTGATGAAAGTTCATATATATTGTATTAAACTTATCTATCTATATCTATGAGCATTTCTGACCTCGAATAATTAGATCCCCCTATGCTCTTGATTTCTTTGTCTCTACTTTTCTACTTTATGATGTTGTGGCTTCTATGTGTTATCCCTTGCGTGACAACATTCCACGAATAAATCTAGCCATATATCTCATGCCACATCATATATCATCTTTCTCTTCTCCTTAGAATGACATGCTCCTTTGTGTAGCACACATCATTCTAAGGGGGGGCTATCATAAATTCTTAATTTAAAAAAAAATCAAAAGTTTCAAAAGGATTCCTTGATGTCTCATGTCTATCTCTTATGTCTTGTCGTCTAGCTTGGGGGCAACCTGACTAGACCTATCTTATCTTTTTTGTGACTATCTTGCAACATAGTTTGCAGCAACCAGAAGCCTATTTGCTTGCCATATAGACTCTAGCCATGCTAGCCATACCTATCAGTGTCGCCTTTACTTGATCAAATTATCTTGTCTTTTCTATGAATTTTTTTATCATGTCTATCATTTTTTCACTTTTTTGCCTAACATGTTTGTGGTGAGATTGCAACTAGTTTTGTAGGATCAAAGACCCCTGTCCTCTTCACATTCTGATGAAGCCCCTTTCATGTTAGGTATATCAGATCAAATTTCTACTTCCTCTTCATCTTTGATATATCCTCTTCAATCTCTCTCCACTTTAGCTCACACATGTTTAGATACATATACTCGCTAAACCAGGGGAAAATTTTCATGTCATAAAATTGCACCCTTATGCAATTTCACACAAGATCACCCCTTTAGCTTAATAAGATGATAATACAAAAAATTCCCTCTTAGCCCTCATTTTTTTCCTTGCCTTGTCATTTTCTATTAGTTGGGGAATTTTTGTCTAGGACATTTCCACGTTGTACAAAATTTTGCATGCCACATGAACATCCTGACAAGATTCTTGCTATCATGGTCGTTAGGACGTTACACTGTCACCTACCTGTGAAGTGTAATGCCTCTGCAGTCACAAGAACGCCTACAAATGACTCTTTCGCATGCAATTTGACCATTTTCTTCCCTCTTCTTCTCATTCGATCTCATTTGTGTAAATTCACTCTTTCACTCTCTCATTCCAACTTCATTCTCACATTCTATTCTATTTAGTTCTCTTCTTGCATCTCTACACCTTCCTTTCTTGTAGGTTCATGCTCTCTACACCACATTCTTGCACGACCGTCTCAAGCTTCAAAGGCACTAATCTTCCTCTCGACTCATCAAGCTCATTGGAGGGAGGGTAACATTTACTTTCATTAAATTATCGTTCTTGTTGCTTAACATATTGTTGTCTTGCATGCTCTACGTCTTTGTCTTGTCATTTCTTTATCTAGATTTCTATACCATTGTCTATTTTGTTGTTCATGGAGGTGGAAATACCAAAGTGGGGGTTTGACTAAGGAAAGCCCCAAAAATCATCCCCAACACTTTTCTCATTTCCGTGTGTGCAGGTTTTGTTTGTGAGGAGCTTGCAAAAGGTTGGACATACCATAAGTTAATCTCTTTTTCTTCCACTACTCATTATTTTTCTTAATAGTCAGTTTACTTTTCATTTAAGTATTATTCTTGTTGTACTTATTTTATGTTTTATGAATTTTCAATATTATGTTTAGATTAGTAAAACTAACAAACTTTAGCATTCAGGTTGTTAGTAGATCCTAAGTGTTTTTGGTAGAAGACTCCGCTTCTGGTTTGTACGAGATGCAGTGCACCATAGAGACGCCAACATGCCACACTATTGCCCTTGGTTTGCACTCTCATCTTTTGGTTGAGAGCCTTTCAGTCTATCTCCCTAGACCTTTGAGGTCTGTTCACCCGACTTTTGAAGTTCTCTATCATAAACATTAAAAAAACCCAAAAACATAGCTTGAATTCTCCTTCAACTTTCACCCCGTCACTTGAGCCTTTGTCCTTGAGGTAACCTAGAGCCATCCTCTCCTTGTAGACTCTTCATTGTCGTAGAGACTCGGGAGTAGCAGATCATCTCCATTACAAAAAATAAGGCTAAAATTCACAAAATATCAAAGGACGACCATTTTTTGTTAGTGCTTCCCCAACCTCACCCAAATAAATTGAGGGAAAATTGTGGCATTTTATTTTATTGGCACAAATAATAAGAAGACCAAACATAAATATCACTAAGGGAGACCTAGGAGGCTCTATTGATGGAAATGTTATGAAAATAGAGATCAATTACCACTTTTTATGCTATGATGACTTAGGAAAAATGTTTAATCATCATCAGATTCAAAATTATCGACCAATGCAATGATGCACTAAAATAGGTATTGTATGATATCCATGTCTATGCGTATGCTTGTGCCTCTATCTCCCTCTCCCTTTGTGATTTAAAGGACTATAATTAGTATATATAAATATAGGCTTACTGTAAATCCTTACTAGTATCAAGCTTTGATTTTAGATTTACATTATATAGACGATACATATGGATTCAGTGGGTTAAAGAGTGATATCCTTGCCATTGTCATGCAAAGAAAATATTATAGTTTGAAACCACATTTCTTTGAGGCATTTTAATCAAATTATTTTTGTCCTTTCAATATGTTTCCATATTTTGTATGTGTTTATGAGGCCAAAATCCTTATTTTAATTTTCCTTCATGGGTTTGTACCTTACTTGTCCCACATCTTATAAAATATTTTACAAGATTTTATTATGCTCAACTTGTTAGGACATTTCATGAAACAATTCTCATGCCTCTTTTATGTACATATCTAGCAACACATTTTTGTACTTTTTCCATTCACTTGAGTTGAATTGTTATGCAAATTTATCATTAAAAGAAAAACCAAAGACATACTATTACCTAAGTTTTTCACCAAGAAGTATCATTTCATTCCCTTGAATTTCACATTAGACATCTAGTGAGCTAGCATAGTCAAGCATTTCTAGCCAAGAAAGAGTTGCATAAGTCTATCTTAAGAATTTTTTTAGTCTTTTCTCATAATATAGTTGATAATATTTTTATAAACTTTAAGGAATGAGATCCCCCACAAGATAAAAGCCTCTCAAGCTCTTTTATCTCTACCCTTGGAGTACTCACTAGAAATATATTAAATATCCTCATGTAGAGCTACAAATTAAGAAAGAATATAATACACCACAACAAAGCATTTATGTTTTCAAGTTAACTACTAGGTACTTAGAAAAAATGCATAGTTTCCACACACATTGCATGCACACACACAAGTACATATGTAATTTATTATATGGGTTCATTATTTGAAGTGGTTTGACAACATCATTGTCATAGCGATGTATTATAATATTACATGAAAATACATTTGCATCCATATTAAACCATTTTCATATAATCTCAACAAAAGAAAACATGCAAATAAATATTCAAAACCCACCAAACAAAAGAATAGACAAACATATTATCAATATGGCACAAGATACACCCTAGGAAAACCCTAGTGGGGAAAAAAAACCACCCTCCAAAAGCATCTACACTCAATGTATTATATAACAATGAAAAATTAAAATATATTTACAGAGCTTTCATGAATACTTATGAAACATCAACTCTTTTAATGCATCCCCAATGTGTCTAAGTATAATATGTAACCATGCAACCACACATCTCATGCCATGCTTCATAGATGTACTCTACAAGACAGCTCAATACAAACAACAACCAACCCCAATAACTACTTATTTTCTTTCTTTTATAGAAACAAGCTTACACAAACCACCAAGTGGTATTACATAAACCGTGTGCTTAATACCATGAGCTTACAAAACCATGTCCCCCTCATTTACCTTTTGGTACTAAGTTTTCTAAATATTAAATATTTTCTTAATATGCAAGCCACATTAAATGTTTATCCCAATGTTACATACAACATAAAGTGGACCCGATAATGTCTAACTCATGTTATGCACACATCCATAGCTTTCCTAGGTGCACTATAGATAAATATTTATTTTACATTGTACACATTATGGAAGGTGTACGACACATATTTCCCAGTATTCTCCCACTTGTATACATAGCATAAGGGGTCAAAAGTAAACTAAAAAATCAAGGGAATGGTTCATAAATCCAACATGTACCATTAAGAAATAAAAGTGCTCCATGTGCTCCATCAAGATATCCACAATAATAACCAAGGTGACCATCTCAAACAAGATCTCTTTCATCATCCACCATGCCAATGCACAAAATATAAGATCCAATCCAAAGAGACACCGCACTAAATATCACATAGAAGCATGAGTCCTTTTGATTGATATCCAAACATAAATATAATGGTAACAAATAGCCATGAGTAACTACAAAGGATAAAAATCAAACAAAAATAAATGAAAACCAAAACAAATGCTAACAAATATAATCATCCATACCTCCAAAGTTATCCAAAACATCTTTAGAAATGATGCCAACAACATATCCAACTGATAACCTGCGATTACAAGCTCATTGTATAAAACTTGTAAACAAAGAACACACAAATCTAGGAACTCCCATTACATGGATAATATCAAATTTGAAAATAGATCAAGGAATACCAAGTCTACTAATCGACACTCAAACCAAGGTGTTTCTAATGATCAAATCCATCTAGTAACATATAACAATGACAATGATCCATACATGCAACAAAAAAGTACTATATAATCTCTCACAACTAGTCACCAAACTCTCCCACTTTCATTATAACCAAATATATGAACATGAACTTCCAATAAATAATCATAGATAACTTGTAAATCATATCATATAGCATGTCCTTCTACCAACACCTCAAAGTGATGTGCCAAGTGAGACTTCACAACCCCAAGCAAAAATCCTTAACAACATCTAACTATTCAATCTACAAGATCAAACAAAACACACATATCTCATATAACCAACATGGATGTAAGCCTCTCTAAAACTGGAGGAAGATCACACTTATATCCATTACCAAAATTAGCAATAAGCCCAATAACACCCAAAATCATCATAAATCAAACTCATATGCACATTGAGATAAACATTCCAAACACTCCTCAAATGAACCCTTTAGAACTAATAAGTATATATTGTCACGTCTCATATTTTGATACTATTTTGACCATGACTTACTTTGATGCTATCTTGACCATGACTTATTTTGATAATGTTTGACCATGACTTTATGGGATTTAATATACGAATTATGATACGTGTTAGAGCAATGTTTTAATATAATTGTTTTCTTTCAAGAATTATGAGTGCATTCATATAAAATAGGAATGTTGATTAATTATTGTTTAAATTTATGTTTCTACAATGGTTACTAATACACTTTCGTTTTCGCACGCCTGAGTGCATCTGAGTTGCAGGTGATCGAAGGCCAAGGTGATCGAAGGCCAAGAGTGTGATTGAGGAAAAGAAGGTTAGCTTCCCGACAGGGTAAAAGAGGAGAAGCTCTCGATTACGCACACACCACTTAAATCATGTAGCTGCATTAGGTCATGTCTATTTTTTTTTTTTATGTGATTGCGTTAGCATAGCAAATTTAAAATATGGTTTAATTAACCTTAGAAATTGTGGAAATAATATGGCTTATTCTATTTAATTAATCCCCATTTATATTTGAGCAACAAAAAGGAAAAATCTGTTTTAAAAGAAATATAATTAAAAATAAAACAAAACAAATAATGGAATAGAATATTATGTTTGCATAAAATGAAATTATAAGTTTGCATAAAAGGGGAAATATTTCTGTTTTGTATATGGTTAATTTTCCAAAAATAATGAGGAATGAACAGCCCGAGAGAACATTGGGCTCTGGAAATTCTATCTTAAAACCAACAATGCAGTTGGCATGTGGCAATCCTTAGAATTTGCATGAGAATTTTATCTGTCATCTGGAAATTTTATGCATGATCCTCGAAAAGAGGAAGAGAGCTTTAAGAGAGAAAAGAGGACTTCGATTGAGGCATATCCGAGAGCTCTGGAACAGAGACGAAGAAGGTATTCTGCACTGGAAGCAAAATTTGCCAGGTTCTTTTCATGCTTTGCCTTCTTTTAATTTAAAATGGCAGTAAGGAAATGGAAGGAATGTAATGCTTTATTCCATGCTATGAGTACAAACAACTGAGAAATCTTTCCAATTTTCGTTTTTTTTTAATCTGGGTAATTGCTTACTTCTCTTTGTTGCAATATAGAATACACATTCTTTTCTTCAGAATTAGGGTTTTTATTCTGTTGCAAATTCTGCAATTTATTAAACTGTTCTCAAGTATAACTGCAAATATATATATATAAACATATATATATATGCACAGGAATTCGAATTCCCGTGCATATATATATGAATATATATATATATATGCATATATGGTCTGCATAAAAACTCTGTCATCTGGTTAAATTCAAAATGCCTTTGAGATAAATTCGAATGCAGATATACTGAACGAAATGACTTCTTTATTTTGAGTTTTGAAATTGTAAACCAAAGGAAAGAAAGGGATTTAATCCCTTGTCCTTCCCATGGGAAGGACGCGACCCTGTGAGAGGCTCGCGCCTTCCACAGGCCGGCCTGTGGAGGAGGCGTGAGCCCCTCACAGCCCGCCCCCTCCCCATGGGAGGGGCAAGGGCTTTTCCTGTGCCCTATGTTGCTCAACGCCAGTAAGAAAACCCTGAAAAATGCCCTGTTCTGTGTGCTCGGCCAGTGAACTCTTTGAACAGTTTTAAAAACCAGAATTTCTTTCTTCAAATTACACGCAGCTGTACATGAATTCTTTTACACACACACACACACACAGACACATATATATATGTATACATATACATTCAGCTGTATATATGTACATATATATATATAGATATTTATATATATACATATATATATATATAGATATATACATATATATATATATATATATATATATATATATATATATATATATATTTATATATATACATATATATATATAGATATCCATGCATATATGTGCCAAGATACAAGTTGAAACAGGAAAACCAGTTCCAAAAAGTAGTATGAACTTTGTTAATTATACACAAATATCTCAGAAATGTTAAACCTGAAACAAGAATAGAAATGTCTTTGAGAAACCATGTAAACTGGAAAGCATCTTGATTACTTTAACATATACTTACTTACAGAAGTACAATCCTGAGTAAAGGAATACAACATGAAAATTGAATGCAAGATTATCTTTCAAACCTCTGAATTTCTGAATAAATTGCACTGTTTCAGTATATTATTATTACTCTGAAACCTGTATGGAAATTGGGAATTACACTTTCAGTCAGCCTGAGCTTGGAAAGAATAGAAATACATACTGAAAACAGAAAACACTGTTCCATTCAAACAAATTGATTAAATCTTCTTTCTAATAATGCACTGAAAAGTATTAAGACATATATGTTCTTCTTTAAAAACAGAGCCTTTATCCAAATCAGAAAAGGGTTACTTACCAAGGAATAAACGAAATTTTACTACTGAATTTACAAAGAATGTTCTGAAATTCACATTTGAAACTCTTTTAGAATTAATTGAATGATTGAAACATGTACGAAAATGCATAATTTTCTGCTTTGGTATTTATTCATACTTCACTATGGTAACTTCCGGGACAGGGTGCCGACGGTGGGCCAACAGAGACGGTAGTATTACCTTTTCTAAACTACCATTTACTTGTATTATTTATGCTTGGCCAAGCACTTGTACCATTGAAATAGATGGGTTGTTTTTATTTTAAAAGCCTAGAAACATATATGTATTTGAGTCTCTGCCACCTCCTGTTGCAAGAAATGTGTTTATTTCTCATGTTAGAAATGCATATAGGCATCAGGCACGCATCGAGAGTTCCCTCCTGTTTTACTGTTTCGGGTTGCTAGGCTCCTTTATGCAGGGCCGGGGATTCCTTCGAGTTAGGAAGGGACCCGGGGAAGTCATGGACTTCGTGGTTGGGCGGAAAAGGCGCCTGAATCACATTCTTGGCCCCAGCTCGCAAGAAGACCAAAGGTGTCACGGCGGTTGGTGGTTCCAAGTTTATTTGCTATTGATGTACTTGTGTATTATTCAGGATTGGCTTGTGAAGCCCATTGTAAATGTATATGTATTTGTCATTCTTTGTTGAAACTTTGAAATAGAAGTATGTTTTGAAAGTATCTAATGTAACATTGATTTGAGAAGTTAAAGTTTTATAACTTAGCATAGAAAAGATGTTTCTATTAGAATTGTTGATTCTTCCAAGTGAGGTTGAATATATGTATATGAGAAAGTCATTGAAATACTTATGTTTTGTAAAATCTTGATACATTACATTGATATTATTATTATACATGAAATGCAATTTAAATTCTCTTTTATTAAGCTCATTTGGAAGTGTTATGAACAATGTTGACTACTTGGAAACCTTTTATAATGATTTGAATAAATTGAAAATACTCTTAATTTCTCTTTAATACTGATTTAAACGGATTGAAAACACTCTTAATTTTCCGAGCGCTACATCTTGGTATCAGAGCAGCATGGTTCAACTCTAGGACCTATGCCTAACTACGTATGACGTTGTGTCTTAATCAGGGTGACCTAAAATGGAAAATAGAGTGTACCAGCGAATTGGTGGATCTCGTGGAGGTCCCAATGATAAACTAGATCAAATTTTGGCCTTGCTGCAAAGCCAGGGGGCTAGAATTGAAGAATTAGAACAAGGGAGGCGAGATGGCCATCAAGGATTAAACACAAATGAAACTGATGGAGAAGCAAATGCTGAACCACCTGGAAAAGAGGAAAAACTAAATAGGGTGGCTGAGGAGCTGGGAAAAGACCTAAAGAAGGTCGCTCCTCCGAAGTTTGATGGGAGAACCTTTGGAGATGGGGCAGAAGCTTGGGTTATAGAAATGGAGAGGTATTTCGCCCTACGAAATCTATCAGATGAAACAAAGGCTGAATGGGGTTCATATCAACTCACCGGTGAGGCTGCTACTTGGTGGGAAAATGAAAGGGCAGATAAGCAGTTTATGCATGGGAAAGTAACTTGGGATAAGTTCCTACAACTATTTAGGAAGAGGTGGTTACCACAATCTCATTTTGATAAGAAAATGACAGAATTCCAGGTACTTATACAAGGTGGCATGACAGTGACTCAATATTGGGAGAAATTCTCTCACTTGCTTAAGTACGCACCCCAATACCAGCATGATGAGAGATTCCGAGTTCGAAAATTTATTTTGGGGCTTAGACCTCAAATTGGAAATGAAATAGATCTGCATAATCCAGCCACCATGGATGAAGTTTTTGATTTAGCAATCAAACAGGAACACAAGTTGCAACAAGCTGCTAACTATAAGAAGAGCAGGGAAGCCAAGTATGGCAATAAGAAATTCCAAGGGAATCGTCAAGGTAATAGCAATCAGGGTGGTCAGAGCAAACAGGACAGTCAAGGGAATGAAAATAGGCAAATCAGAAATTTGAAGAGGGATGGTAGTCCTCAGGACCGCAATGAAGGAAACAGGAACAATAACAACAAGAGGGGCAACTACAATAAGAGGAATGATAATAACAGGAGAGATTTTTCTGACAAGCCCAAAGCACCTCATGGAGGATGTTATACCTGTGGTGGCGAGCATTACGCCAGTATGTGCCCTCAGAGAAATAACAAGCAAAATAACATAAATCAACATCATATTCATGCAGCGGTTGACAATCGCCAGGCAGATTATCAAGCAACTCCCATCCAGTTATCGGGTAAATTATTTGGATGCCCTGTTTCTGTTCTGATTGATACAGGTGCTACTGATAGTTTTATAGATCCTCATGTTTTGACTAAATTATCAGTTAGACCAAGTTTTATGGCAAATTCTTGGAAAGTTCAGTATGGAAACCGGGTAGAGAAGAAGGTAGAGCAATGCATGTATTTCAGCAAACTTGAACTCCCTAACCTTCAGACGCAGGTGAACTTGTATGTTGCACCATTGGGGTCTTACGACGTGATATTGGGGATAAATTGGCTCTCTGAACATAAGGCTCTAGTGGATTGTGAAGAGAAGTCAATTAAGTGTCTTGATGACCGGGGAAACCAAGTGGAGCTTTGTGGTATTAAAAAGCCTTTAGAGCTTAGGCAAGTCTCCGCCATGCAGTTGAAAAAGGCAAGTCGGAAGGGATGCACTATCTTTGCAATAAAAGTCAAGGACCTTGATGAGAAAGAATCCTCAATTAATGATCATCCCATTCTGAAAGAATTTGAGGATGTTTTTCCTACCGAATTGACTGAGCTCCCGCCTAAGCGTGTGTTTGATTTTTCTATTGATCTGATTCCAGGAGCAGAACCTCAGTCTAAGGCTCCTTACAGGATGAATACAACTGAATTATTTGAGCTCAAGGCCCAATTAGAAGAATTACTGAAGCAAGGTCTTATTAGGCCAAGCGTGTCACCTTGGGGAGCACCAGTCATCTTCGTGAAAAAGAAGGATGGTACCTTGAGGTTGTGCATTGATTATAGAATGCTTAACAAGGTCACTATCAAAAATAAATACATGCTTCCCTGCATCGATGATTTGTTTGATCAGTTGAAAGATGCCAAGGTATTCTCAAAAATTGATTTAAGATCAGGATACCACCAATTGAGACTAAAGGAAGAAGACATTCACAAAACTGCCTTCAGAACAAGGTATGGGCACTATGAGTTTACCGTGCTACCATTTGGGCTAAGTAATGCTCCTGCAGCTTTCATGAACCTGATGAATAGTGTCTTCCGAGATTGTTTGGATAATTTTGTCCTAATTTTTCTTGATGATATCTTGATCTATTCTAAGTCAGAGGAAGAACATGAGAAGCATTTGAGGATTGTGTTGCAGCGTCTAAGGGAACATAAGCTGTATGGAAAGATGTCTAAATGTACTTTCTTCCAATCCGAAGTGCATTATTTAGGTCATGTGATTTCAGCGGAAGGGGTAAGAGTGGACCCAGAAAAGATTAAGGCAATTATGGATTGGCCAACCCCGCAAAATGTCTCTGAAGTTCGAAGTTTCATGGGACTTGCAGGATACTATAGGAAGTTTGTTTAGGGGTTCTCAACAATTGCAGCACCCATCACTGCACTACAGAAGAAGGAAAAGAAGTTTGAATGGAGCGATAAATGTGAGAAAGCTTTTCAGCTGCTTAAGAAGAAACTCACTACTGCACCCATCCTAGTTGTGCCAGATCCGAATGGCCATTTTACAGTTATTACTGATGCATCAGGGGAAGGGGTAGGAGCAGTTCTTATGCAAGAAGGGCAAGTGGTAGCTTATGAATCAAGGAAGTTAAAACAACATGAATTAAATTATGCACCACATGACTTAGAATTGGCAGCCATAGTCCATGCTTTACAAATGTGGAGACATTATCTCTTGGGAAATCCTTTCGAACTTAAGACAGACCATGCAGGATTGAGATATATCTTCACTCAACCTAATCTCAATGCCCGACAAAGGCGATGGCTGGAATTCCTGAGTGAGTATGATTTTGGGATTGAATATATTAAAGGTAAGGAAAACAGAGTGGCTGATGCCCTGAGTAGAAGGAGGCACCTTGCAGCCATGGTTACCATAAAATCAGATTTCAGGCAACAAGTAGTGCAATCCTCCGTTGGGGATGAATATTATGAAAAGGTGAAACAAGCCCTTGGGGTAAATCCCTCCGATCATCGATATGAGGGTTATATATTAGAATCAGATGGACTATTGAGATACCAGGGATGAATGTACATTCCTAGTTCTGCAAACTTGAGAGAGTTGGTGCTAGAAGAGTTCCACAATGCTCCATACTCAGGACATCCCGGTATTACAAAAATGATGGAAGGACTTAGGCCACTGTACTTCTGGCCAGGACTTAAAAGGGATATTACGTCCCATGTAGCCCGATGCTTGGAATGCCAGCAAGTCAAAGCTGAGCATGTACATCCGGCAGGACTCTTATATCCTCACAGGGTACCAGAGTATAAATGGCAGGTTATCACTATGGATTTTATACAGGGGTTACCAATGTCTAAAAACCGACATGATACCATCTTGGTTGTGGTGGATAAATTGACAAAGGTTGCTCATTTCATTCCTGGAAATCTCAAGGATGGATCAATGGTTTTAGCAAGAAAATTTGTTCAGGAAATCTTCCGGTTGCATGGAGTGCCAGAGACGATCATCTCAGATCGAGACACTCGAATGACTTCTAGGTTTTGGATTACATTAAACTCTTCCCTGGGAACTAAATTAAATTTCAGTTCTGCATATCATCCTCAGACCGATGGTCAGACAGAGAGGGTGAACCAGGTAGTAGAAGATCTCCTCCGCATGTACTGTATGGAGCAGCAATATAAGTGGGAGGAGTATTTGCCTTTGGTGGAGTTTGCCTACAACAACTCCTACCATGCTTCTTTGGGCATGGCACCTTTTGAAGCCCTTTATGGACGTAAATGTCGGACACCCATTAGTTGGGACAGAGTAGAAGACAGGGTGGTGATTGGCCCTGAGATGCTCAGAGAAATGGAAGACCAAATGAAAATCATTAAGGAAAAGTTGAAGCAGGCTGCAGATAGACAGAAAAGTCTAGCAGATAAGAACCGGAGCTTTAGGCAGTTCTCTGCAGGAGATAAGGTCTTTTTGAGGGTTCGGCCGCATAAGAGTTCAATCTCTTTCGGCAAGAACTCTAAGTTGGCTCCTAGGTTTGTTGGCCCTTTTGATGTTTTGGAGGTGGTGAATCCAGTTGCTTATAGGCTTGCTCTGCCACCAGCTCTATCCCGGATACATAATGTATTTCATGTTTCAGTACTTAAGCCTTACCATCCATATATTGCTCATATCCTTGACTGGCGTGCATTGCAGGTCCAGGACCCAGGGGTGATACAGGTGGAACCCGTCAGGATTCTGGAAGAGCGCAACGTTAAGTTGTGTAATAGAGACATTATGCAATACAGGGTCCAATGGGACCAGTATTCGGTGGATAATGCCACCTGGGAAAATGCTGAGGATATAGATAGAATCTTTCCTCATTTGAGACCTTAGCATATTTATATTTTCTTTATAGAGACTTACGAAGTACTAATATCTCAATTTTGTTATGTAATTTGCTTTTAGACATCGAGACGATGTCTCTTCCCAAGAGGGGAAGGATGTCACGTCTCATACTTTGATGCTATTTTGACCATGACTTACTTTGATGCTATTTTGACCATGACTTATTCTGATGATGTTTGACCATGACTTTATGGGATTTAATATATGAATTATGATACGTGTTAGAGCAATATAATATACTACAATGCTTTGGTGTATGGGAATGTAGAAAAATAATTGTTTTCTTTCAGAATTATGAGTGCATTTTATATAAAATAGGAATGTTGATTTAATTATTGTTTAAATTTATATTTCTATATTGGTTACTAATACACTTTCGTTTTTGCACGCCTGAGTGCATTTGAGTTGCAGGTGATCGAAGGCCAAGAGTGTGATTGAGGAAAAGAAGGTTAGCTTCCCGATAGGGTAAAAAAGGAGAAGCTCTCGATTACGCACACACCACTTAAAATCATGTAACTGCATTAGGTCATGTCTGTTTTCAATATGATTGTTTGAAATTGATTAGTATAGCAAAATTAAAATATAGTTTAATTAACCATAAAATTATGAAAAGAATATGGTTTATTCTATTTTAATTTATCCCATTTATTTTTGTGCAATAAAAAGGAAAGAAAATCTGATTTTAAAAGAAATATAATATATAGGAAATTAAAAAAATAAAACAAAACAAATAATAAAGTAAAAGTATTATGTTTGCATATAATGAAATAATTGGGTTATATAAAAGGGAAATATTTATGTTTGCATATGGTTATTTTTCCAAAATAAAGAGGAATGAACAGCCCAAGAGAACTTTGGGCTCTGGAAATTTTTCTTAAAACCAACAATGTTGTTGGCATGTGGCAACCGTTAGAATTTGCATGAGAAATTCATCTGTCATCTGGAAATACTCTGCATGATCCTCGAAAAGAGGAATAAAGCTTTAAGAGAGAAAAGAGAACATTCATTCAGACATATCCGAGAGCTCTGGAAAAGAGGCGACAAGAGGGTATTACTGGGCATCTGCACTGGAGAAAAGTTGCCAGGTTCTTTTCATGTTTTGCCTTCATTTTAGTTTAAAATTTGCAGTAAGGAAATTGAAGAAATGGAATGATTACAGATAACTGAGAAATCTCTTCCAATTTTATTTCTGAATCTGGGTAATAGTTTACTTCTCATTGTTGCAGTATAGAATACCCAATCTTTTCTTCCAGATTAGGGTTAAATTCTGTTGAAATAAAAGCTGCAATTTATTAAACTGCTCTCAATTATAACTGGAAATATACATAAACATATATATATATATATACATATATATATGCACAGGATTCTGAATTCTCGTGCATATATACATATATATATATATATATATATATATATGCATATAATTTCTGCATAAAACTCTGTCATCTGAAATAAATTCAAAATGCCTTTGAGATAAATTCGAATGCAGATATACTGGACGAAATGTCTTCTTTATTTTGAGTTTTGAAATTGTTATCCATAGGAATGAGGAAGGGATTTAATCCCTTGTCCTCCCCATGGGAAGGACGCGGCACTGTGGGAGGCTCGCGCCCTCCACAGGCCGCGGCCTGTGGAGGAGGCGCGAGCCCCTCACAGCCCGCCCCCTACCCATGGGAGGGGCAAGGGCTTCCCTGAGCCCTTATGTTGCTCAATGCCAGTAAGGAAACCCTGTAAAATGTTTATATTCTGTGTGCACGGCCAGAGAACTTTTGAACAGTCATAAAAACCAATATTTTCTTTCTTCAAAATTTACACTCAGCTGTATATGAATTTTTACACACACACACACACACATATATATACATATACACTTAGCTGTATATGTATACATATATATATATATATATATATATATATTTATTTATATATATATATATCCATGCATATACATACCAAAATGCAAGTTGAAATAGGAAAACCATTTCCAGAAAGTGATATGATCTCTGTTAAATATACACAAATATCTCAGAAATGTTAAAACTGGAACAAGAATAGAAATATCTTTGGGAAACCATGTAAACTGAAAATCTTCTTGAATACATCATATACTTACATACAGGAGTACAATCCTGAGTAAAGGAACACAACATAAAATTTGAATGCAAGATTATCTTTCAAACCTCTGATATTTTGAATAAATTGCACTGTTTCAGTATATTATTAATACTCTGAAAACCTGTATTAAAATTGGGAATTACACAATCAGTCAGCCTGAACTTGGAAAGAATAGAGTACATACTGAAATCAGAAAACACTGTTTCATTCAAACAAATTAATTAAATATTTCTTTCTAATAATGCACTGATAAGTATTATGACATACATGATCTTCTTTAAAAACAGAGCCTTTATCCAAATCAGAAAAGGATTACTTACAAAAGAGTAAATGAAATCTTACTACTGAAATTACAATTTCTCTTTCAAAGGATGTTCTGAAATTCACATTTGAAATTCTTTTTAGAATTAATTGAATGTATGAAACATGTAAGAAAATGCACAACTTTTGGCTTTGGTATTTATTCATACTTTACTTGTGGTAACTTCTGGGACAGGGTGCCGAAGGTGGACCAACAGAGACGGTAGTATTACCTTTTCTAAACTACCATTTACTTGTATTATTTATGCTTGGCCAAGCGCTTGTACCATTGAAATAGATGGGTTTGTTTTAAAAGCCTAGAAACATATATGTATTTGAGTCTCTGCCACCTCCTGTTGCAAGAAATGTGTTTATTTCTCATGTTAGAAATGCATATAGGCATCAGGCACGCATCGAGAGTTCCCTCCTGTTTTACTGTTTCGGGTTGCTAGGCTTCTTTATGTAGGGCCAGGGATTCCTTTGAGTTAGGAAGGAACCCGGGGAAGTCATGGACTTCGTGGTTGGGCGGAAAAGGCGCCTGAATCACACTCTTGGCCCCAGCTTGCAAGAAGACCGATGGTGTCACAGCTGTTGGTGGTTCCGAGTTTTATTTGCTATTAATGTACTTGTGTATTATTCAGGATTGGCTTGTGAAGCCCCGTTGTAAATGTATATGTATTTGACATTCCTTGTTGAAACTTTGAAATAGAAGTATGATTTGAAAGTATCTAATGTAACATTGATTTGAGGAATTAAATTTTTATGACTTAGCATAGAAAAGATGTTTCTATTGGAATTGTTGATTTCTTCCAAGTATGGTTGAATATATGTATATGAGAAAAGTCATTGAAATCCTTGTGCTTTGTATAATCTTGATACATTACATTGATATTATTATTATACATGAAATGCAATTTAAATTCTCTTTTATTAAGCTCATTTGGAGAGTGTTATGAACAATGTTGATTACTTGGAAATCTTTTATACTGATTTGAACAAATTGAAAATACTCTTAATTTCCCTTTTATACTGATTTGAACGGATTGAAAACACTCTTAATTTTCAGCGCTACACTTGTTGAGAGCTCTATAATCGATGCACATCATGAGTGTCCCATCCTTCATTTTGACCAACACCACCAATGAAGCAAAAGGGCTCGAACTTGGGCAAATATGCCCCATATCCAATAACTCCTTAATGGCCTTCTCGATCTCACCTTTGTACATTCGCGGATGACGATATGGAGTAGTGATCACTGGTTTGGCTCCCTCTTCTAGCTCTATCACATGCTGAAACCCCCTATCTAATGGCAACCCTGATGGAATCTCACGAAACACCCTGCACTTTTTGTTCAAGATAGCTTGAATGTCAATGGGAAAGGTTCTTTCTTCCTTTGGTGGACTAGTATTTGTGATCAAGCACTCTGCTGCCCATGCCACTTGATCCTACAAAAAGATCATTCCATCCTTTTTGCTGAGACCACCATAGGACCATTCCTGGAGAGGCCCTTGAGGACAACCTCTTTTCCATTATGCTTAAAATTCAGCTCCATGGTTTTGTAATTGGTGGTGTATTCTCCTAATGAATGAAGCCACTGAACTCCCAAGACCATGTTCGTGTCACCAATATCAACAACATAGAAGTCATCTTTCATCTTGTGTCTACCCAAGATCGGCTCCATTTGTTGGATCCGTTTAGTGCAAGAAAGGATGTTCCCTCCAGCTGCCACAACATCAAACGCTTCAAAGTCCTCTGCTCCCAAGCGCAACTTGGCCACTGTCCTCATGTCAATGAAATTATGAGTGGCTCCACTATCAATCAACACCATCACTTTCTATCCTCGAAGAACTCCTCTTACTCGGAGAGAATGGTATCATGGCGCTCCTGAAAGTGTTGCAAGGGTACCTCCTATGGAGCCCCCTTCTACAACGAACTCTTGATGTTCCCCATTAGTATCTTCCTCGTTGACCCCTTCTTCAATTTCTACTTCATCATCGGAAACCATTTCAATGTAGTAAACTTGTCCCCTTCCTTGGCATCTATGTTGATTGTTCCATTTTTCATTGCAATAGTAGCACAAGCCTTTCTTGCGAAGTTCATTCCTTGACATGCCATGTGGACCTATAAGAGGGCCCTTCGGTGGTGGATTAGCCTTAATGAAAGGCTTCTTTGGCTGCCTTGCTAGTGTATTCTTGATAATGGTCTTCCCTTTCTTGGTGGAGTCTTCAAGACTCAATGCTTTCCGAATGGCTTCCTCCAGTATTGTTGGCTCCAAAGCCCTCACCAAACCACGAAAAGAATCTGATAGGCCTTCGATGAAGAAGAACATGAGTCTCTTATCTGACACATCCGATACCATCAAAGCTAGCCTTTGAAATTCTGAAACATATTCGTCCATAGTGCGTATTTGCTTCAACCTTGTTAAATCCTAGAAGTATGCTTCTAGATCTTTCTTGTCAAATCTCTTTGTCAGCTTATGGGTGAAATTTGCATATGTAGATACTTGTTCAAATCCTTGAGTCACGACGCCATGGTGCCACCATTCGTGGGCTAAATCCTTCAGATGTAGAACGGCAAACTTGATAGCTTCTTCTTCAATCATGAGGCTGAAAGAAAAATATGTATCCACACTTGTGCAGTCATCTTCCCCAAGCCATAAAATGTTGGGAGTGTTAGCTTACTCACCCTATGCTGCAAATCCTTATTGGGGTTATAAGTTACTTGGCTCCCTTTCAAACCATTCCTTGCATTGTGAAACTGGATGAATGGAAGCTGGTGCCTTATCTCTAGATCAATCTGCATATAAGCTTCCATGCTTGCATTGATATCTCCTTCTGCTAGCCTCTGCTCTTCACCCCCATTGTTTGGAGCTTGCTTGGGAAGGAATGTAGGCTGTGTGAGGTGTGTAACCCTGTTGCTTTGAGTCTCCGATCCCGAATGACTGCCCTCAAGGCCATTGTTTGAGGCAGATCTACCACTGTTATTCATTGACTAAATCATTAACTACATCATCTATGTTATTTGTTCTTGTTGTTTGGTCATCTGCTCCTGTGTCTAAGCCATCTTTTTCAAGAAGTTATCAAACTGGTCATCTTTGTCTCCCATCTTCTTCCCTCTGCCTCCTATTCTGAAAGACTTTGTTGCTACTTTCCTTCTTTCCCTATCAATGGCGCACAAATCTCTTTGGCTCAATTGCATAACATACCCTCAAGCTAGCAAGTTTGAGGCTCTGATACCACTGTAATAAACTAGGGCATGATTTATTCCTCTTTACTGGTGTAAATCAATGAAGCTCGAAATTTAAACTCATTCAACAATCAAAACAAGAAAATTCACAGCTCCACAATGATGATAAACACAAATTTAAGATCAGATATTTTAATTGCACAAAGTTTCTAATCTTCAGGAATGATTACAATACTTTGTTGGGAACGATTATATTGGAGTCGACAGAAATTTTGAATCAATTACACAATTTTCATTAGCATGATGATGCTCGACTAGTCTTGGACTCCTGGAAATGTAATTGCTCAATCTAACTGAGGTCACCTCACAAATCAATGGTCGCCTTGCCCAAACGATTTCTCCTGAACCCAATCTGGTGCCAAACTCATGTTCGATTTGAGTTGTATCCCTGTGCGATGTCAGTTCCCTAACTCTCTTGCAAAATGACACGATTAGGCTGCTGCTTATGGCGATGATGTTTTCGGTGGAGTGAATGATGTTCGCAGCAAGGCACATTGGTTGAATGCCCAGGAAGGAGATTGCCACCTAGTCTGAAGGCACGGAAGGGTGAGCTTCAGATATCACCAGCCAGAGCCGAAGGCTCTGCCTGGACGGGGAGCAGTTCGCACCCCAAATCTGTTCATGACTCTGTGATCCTGCAATGAAGATATATTTCGTGGTGAACTAAGTGCTAAGTGAATGATCATTAACACGAAAATTACCCAAAGGATGCTACACACCTGAGTGACTTGAGCTGAGCAGCTACGCTCTCAAACTCAGACAAAGATAACTCCAATTTTTGCGATGCCCTCAATGGCTAAATGAACTACCTTATATACCTATTTGCCAAGCCACAAATGTGGTTGGCCACAAACAAGCAAATAAGAATTTAAATTCAAACTTTATTTAGGTGCCAACAAAGAACAAGTCGGCCACAAGATTCTAATTTAATTATTTATTTATTTATTAGTGTTTATAAACTCTTTCAGATTTGGGTCGGCCCAAGCTCAAGAACAAATCAAGGATATTACACCTTGATCGGCCCTAATGGTCGACGAATTCCTGTAATGTTCCTTAACTAATCCTGTCTTGGACTGGCTTGGGTGAAGGTTGGAATGTAGTCAAATGACTCTTCTAAGATAGGGAATGTGGATCTGATTTCCTGCAACCACAAAGTGAGCCAAATTCCACAAAGACATAAATCCATTTTGTAACAACCTTCCCAGACTACAGTTTAAAATTTTCAATTGACAACTAACTTTCAGCTGAACTGCAACTAACTTGTTTTCGAAACTAGGGTTTCCAAATTGATCCAACTAACTCAAACATGCAATTATCTTTTTAATTTTCAGTTTCAGCTCACATGAATCGTTCAACAGTTTTCCGCCAACTGTTCATGGCAGATCAATAACTAAATAACTGCCAAACTAGGGTTTCATTTGCAGCTAGACGAAAAAGAGAATTCAATTCAGATGTCGTTACATTATACACTTCATCAACTAACTTTTAATTTCATTTTCAGCTGAAAAGAAACTATTAACTATAAACATCTAACAGGAAATTGCAGAAGAATAATAATTACTTTTCTTTGCTTCCAGAAGATAACGAATAATTACTACAGCTATGAAACAATATAACAGCTGAATAAATTCAAGTAACTATCTCACTAAGTATCTGAGAATCTTACAATGTTCATTAACATAAAGAATAGCATTCATGGCATAGATGAAATAGAAATTCAATTACCATTGCATGTACCTGGATTTACGAGAGAGGAAGAAATCCATTTGACATCATCTCCATACTATCATACTTGGAAATCTTTATCGAGGGAAAGAGAATTATCATCAGGGGCTTTACCGCCCATCCAAGACCTACTGGTCTCCGAGTTTCTTCAACTGAAGAACCCGCCCTTCACGAGGGTAATCAACATGGATCAATTTATCATCATGCCTCTGAGCCTGGTGTCAAGGACCTATACCTCCTGATCGACCTAACTAAGGGTACCTCCCAACTAGAAAGGCCACTCTGATCAGTGGTATATCCGATACTTGATAGCTGACAGATGCTGAATCTAGCATCGTACCTTGGCCAAGGATTTTAATAGAACTGGCACTCTTGTGCCGATATCTCTGACACTTCTGTGTCGATGTCTCTGGCACTATTGTGCCGACATCTCTGGCACTACTGTGCCGTCAGCAATCACCCTTGCTCGACAAGATGTCGTTTGTTCCAAGATTTAAATTATAATGCCCAGATTAAATTTCATTTCTCATTTAATATATTTTATTCCATGATTCATCTTGCAACAGGGTTCAAAAATCAGTCATATTCTTTAGATTTACAGTTTAAACGAAAAGATTGTCTGGCTTAGACAAGCTCATTCCTCACAAGGAATCATAAGTAAAGTTTCAAGTCATAGGGGAACTCATAGTCTGTTCCCCTTCTTATAATAAGTTTTGTCGATATCTCTAAAGGAGAGAGAGAGACTAGGTATATGAACTTTCTCTTCATTTTATTATGGTTAACCTCCTGGCTTTAATCATGTAAAGAAAATGACAGAATAAGTTGGTTCAATATAGAGCCCATCCATGACTTAATCATTTACAAGAGATCTTGGTAAGGATAAGAGTATGCCTTTAACCAAATCGGCTTAAGAGTTGTGTGGTCTCGATTAAGACAGAGTGGATAAATGCTCGCGAGATTTTAAGATGATTTAAACTACTTACAGTTTCAGATGGCAGAATATTTCAGACTTTAGTCTAAGGAACTTCTCAGATGGAACTACAGAGTCAACGATCATAAAAGCTTCAAGGAAAAGATGAAAGATCCGTTCCAAAATTCCTTTAAGACGAGAGGTACTATGTTATATCTATATTTATGTATATATTTATTCCTTGGCACAGATTGGAGAGTAACGTGAAATTCAATCACTGCAGAGCATCTACAGGTGATACACTTTTCCATGCTATACCTCGAGATTCAGGTTAGAGGACGAGAATACTCAATTCAAACAACTTAACAAAGAAAGGAAGATCGGAACAAGTCCAATGAGAGAATATTTTGATTGTATGAAAAATAAAAGCTTATGTTCTCACATGGAGAGATCTTTAGCAGGCCATCCCCAGAAGGCATTAGAAGACCCATTTCTCTATCTTTCAGAAAGACAAGAAGATAATGCATTTACTTTTCAAATCATAAGGTGCTCAACAAAAAAGGGGTTCATCGATGCATAAACATTGGTGTATTAAATGCTTTACTTGCTTGAAACTGAAGAACTAAAAGAAATTTGAAAGATCCCAGGCTCTTTTCCTTTCTGTAGATTGAAGATGAAAACTTTTGTCTACCCATCCTCGCTCAGCTTCCACCGAAGAGAATTAGGAAGTGAATCCAAAAGGCATCGACAACATTAGAGAGAAGTCAGAAATTAGAGCGAGCACAGGTCCTGATGCCGTCGCCTAAGTGCATCTTCGAGGAGTAATGATCCGAAGAAGAACCATGGATAATTTGATGGATACGAAAGGAAATAGTGCGATGCTAGACTAGGTTTGTTTTCTAAAGAAGAAACAATGTAAATGATCAAGGGTAGAACCGAATTGATATGCGCACAAGCCAAAAGCCGTATGAATATATTTCTCAGGAAAGAGTGAATAGGATTCGCTTGAAAGAAAATTACGAATGCTGAGGAATTGAACCCCCCCGTAAAGGAATTGAGAGAGAGAGCTACTGAAATATGATTGATAAAGTGAATCATGATTCTGAAGTTGGAACCTGATGATTTCCTTCTCAAAAACGAATGACTAAGGCTCACCCAGGAAGCCAATGGAGTTCTCCCCGGAAAGAAATGACGAGCACCCCCATAAACCTCCGTTCCCAAGATTGCAAAATCCCCTGCGACTGTCGGACTTCCATCTTGGCCGTTTCACCAAGAAGCACGAAGGAGGATGGTAGGGAAAAACTATTGCCATAAACACCGACGACTTTTCCCATTAATTTAATCCTTAACTTTAAGCCCTTCCAATGTTTAATTCAATAGCTTGAAAATTATTATTATTATTGATTTAATGCTCTATAACCATCAAAATTTTATAAGATAAATATTTTGAGAACTTATTTACCAATCTTCACAAGGAGATTATTATTAAATATTTAAATGGACTTTGTTTAAGTAGGTTTATTTTAATTTACTTATGACCAAGGTATGACTTCGATACACTGTCTTATGCCGACACAAGGTTGATGATAAAATTGATCCATTGTTAACCGTGTCCTCTCCCTGACGATATTTTCCCTTTTCTCTCGTGGCATCAACAGTCCTGCATCCACTGACGAGGATTGTGGTTAGATCGTTCTCAACGTTTATAAATATATTTCCATATATATATAAATATAATCTCATTATCACATTCAACTTCTCATGAACAATAATTCACTATCAAAATTAAAAGTTCGTTAACATTATAGTTATGATAAAAGATCAACTATTCATTCCCAATGTCATAATCACATGAAAGCAGTTATTTGCACCTAACATTGCATTTGAAATACATAACCAAACATAGTCTCAATGTAAGGGATGTGACACCATTAATATTAACAATTAAGCAATCATTCACATAAGTAAACATGAAACATAGGAAACATATGAAGGGTGGCAAAGGTGGATCCACCCGTAGCCATGGCTCCTAGTACAAATGTTGTAATCCACAACCCTCCTTACTTGGCGACTTGTAACTGCATACTCTACCCCTTGGGTAGATCCGCCCAAAGCCCTTGGCCAAGCTCGAGGGGTTGTAACCTACAACCTCCCACTCTAGGTGACTAGTAACTGCATACTCCACTTATGCCACTTCTTCGTAAAAACACATGACTCATTGGGGGAAGCCAGCGGAGCTTATGTGCAGCCTAGGTCTATTACCCATCCATAGCCCAACCCTCATCCTAGGGTCCTAGGGGCTAACCTTAGGAGGGTCTTAAGACACCACACTTCTCAGGCCCTTCCTCCCGAATGAGTTTACAGACATATAGCAGACAGATCAGAAATTAAAGTAAATAGAAATGCATGAGTAATGTAAACAACAGCAAGTAATCTAGATCTACTCTGTAATTAAACATATCATTTGCTTCACATGTTGGTCAATTAATTCCTTACATTATTTTGTGAGTGCATTTGTCTTTAAAACTGTAATCATAATTTATGAGTATGATTTCGTGATTAATCCAAGAATCTATGATACATTAAATTAGTTATTTGTAAATTCACAGATTAATTATCTTTACCGCTTGTGTGTGATCATGTAATGAGTTCATTTCATTGTCCTAACCAGATGGATATATTATTAATTTGCCACAATGGGTTTATATCATGTAATTACCAGCACCTTACAGGATTGCATGAATTATTAATTTATTACTGATTTTTACTAGTTAGATTTGCTTAGGAATTCAATTGTATTTGTTCTCATTACCAGTTATCTATTCATTTACAGATATTATACATAGAATTGTATTACCATGTTATCCTCATGGTTAATCGGCCCCTTGGAATCCCACACCCCTTCTTCCTAAGGGATCAGATATCTTTGGCCTTCCACAATATGACCATGTTTGGTGCATACTGAGAATATACCAGATTTTTAAATGTTCAACCAATTAATCTGAGAGGGGGGGTCGACCTGGGTTTCTCATCGCTGGGAGAAACCCAGTTCGCCCCTTATTGAATCGATATTCTTATTTATGCATCTACTGTCATGTTGCATGACGAATGGAAATGAATCTTAATTTGTTTGCTAAGTAACATGGTTACCTGGGCTTGGCCGAGTTCCTCCTGCAGCATGCTTCTCCTTCCGTGTTTTCTCCCCTCCTTCCTCAGCCGCTACAGGCTCTTTCTTATACATGCCTGGTGGTCACCTCCCAGGGACACATCTTTGTCCAGGAGCACTTTGGTGAGGCGTCTCAAAGAGACACATCCCTTAAGCATCGGTTAGATTAATTTAGTGTATTATGCTTTTCTTTAAATAATGATAATGTGCATTGAACCAAATAAGATACTTAAAATGCTATAAGGAGTGGCCCACGAACTGGGCGAAGTATTATTTAGCTTTTGTAAAAAAAATCATTTAATTGGGACGTGACAGATTCCTTTGTTCAAATGGTGGGATTCCTTGAAAGAGCATGCAAGAAGGTGGAAGCCTAAGGAAATGTTTACCTAAAGGATGCAATTGTTAGAGGGAGCAGCAATTAGGGGTTGGTGATACCAAATGCACAGGGAAACAGAAATTTGCAGGTCCACAAACAGCAAGGGAGCAAGAGGCCAGGGATCAAGGTTTTGGTATATCTGATATCAATTGGGAAGCAGGGAATGGGAGAAAGGTATAACAATATGGGAAAATTTGAAATCCCACCCACGGCTAGAAAGTGACTTAGACATCCTCATACATTGGAAAGGGTCTAAGTCTGCAAATAGAAGGAAGGGATCTGTCAACATTGGAAATTGATAAAGTAATGAAGAAATAAAAAGATATTGCTCTAGCCATAAATATCTCAAAATTCCATCATATAAGGCAGATAGGGAATGTTGTCATTGATCCCATTGGTGTTCAAAATTTCAACTCTGAGGGGACTAATCTTATTATAAAGATGACTTAAACCCATGACACCCAAATTGTGTCTTCTCTTAAAGCATGATATTGATAATTTTACAAAGGTTTCCTATGTCCATGGGGCTCATAATGTCCCCTTCCCCTCTTAATGAATTATCGTTACTTCCATGGTGGTCAAGTTATGTCTTATCCTAAAGAATGATATTGATAAATTGGCAAAGAGTTCATATGTTCATGGGGCCCTCATTTCCACTTCCCTTTCTTAATGAATTATCATCACTCCCATAAAATACAATTGATGCTATTGAGAAGCCACCTTCCTTTTAGATGGAGAAATTCTTAAAGACCTTCTGCATAACCACCCCTTCCTTTTGCATATCTCGCAATGGATGGCTCTATTTATTTGATGGTTGGGTGGGAATTTTTCAGCTTCTTCAGGTCTGTAAAAGCTATTTCCTCGTAGAAATTAATCCTTGCATCCTTGGTATATGGTGTTCCTATGTCTTACTGCTTTTTATCATTCTGCTGTGAGGGTCTCGGATCATCCCTTGTTCTATTCAGAGGGTATTTAGTTGGCATAGATAGGAGCAAGAATTTCCGTGCTTAAAAATTTCCAATTTTGGTCCCCTTCTTGAAACTTCTAGGTGATTGAAGGTTCTCTGAAAAACTCCCTTATGCATTCCTTTCTTTAGTTAAACTTGGCCATAATTTTCTGGAAATCAAAGGCCCACTTTTCACCCTACCGTAGTCTGGATTGGAAAGTGTTGTGTGTTTTAAGGCTTTCCAATGACATTACTCAACCTCAAATGTGCTTATTTTCTGGAATTGTAGGTAAAAAACTTCACTCCTTAGGGGACTCTGTATTTAAATGGATATTCTGGTATTCTTCTTAGAAGATATTTGGAAAAAGAAGTAGCTTCCTGTCTCAAAAAAAGAAGAGATGCCATTGCCTTGTTGTCATTCCTAACCACTGGCTGCACATCTGCTTTATCTCTTTCCTCTCCTGGTTTGTCACAGCAAAATGGAATAATTCTAATATTTAGAATTTTTGAGTAAGGATTTGCTGCTTTCTTTTCTCTATCAGCATCCTTTGGTCAGAGATATTCAATTTGTTTTCTTTCTGTTGGAGTTAGTTCTCTCTTTCTTTGAAGATGTCTTCTGCAGTTTTTTTCCTATGGCTCTTCTCCTGCAGTTTTCCCTTGCAGTGGCCAGACGCATGGATAGTGATGCCATGCCTCAGACAGAAGTGGAAGCAGGGTCAAGTAGCCACAGAAGCTTGAAGCTAGAAAGGACGAGAAGGCTATGAAACACATGGTGTAGGGGGAACCGAAAAACTAATTAACTAATTTTTCCCTAGAAGGTGTCCATCAGGTTTACTGGACAGATTGATGATGTGAAGCTGAAAAAGATCCTGGAATATCAGGCAATTGTTGATGAAAGAACCTGTATGACAACTGAAGCAGCCACAGAATACTGGAAGAGGTCCCTGGTTCAGGAAATCAAGAGCACAAAATTGATAAAATGGACTGCCACAAATCTATTTAAGGATAATTGTAAGTGAGACTTGGTCAGAGCTCCTCTGTGGACTGTAGATCAAAAAACTCAAAACATGAAAAATCCTGGCCATTCTACTACTCAGCTAAATGTGGTGAATACAGCAACCCTAATTGGAGTACAGACAGTTCTGTTGAACTCCAGAAACACCTTAGCCATTCATGAGAATATGGAACATCCAGAAAAAGATGACATAATGCCCATGCTTGATATAATCAAGAAGCTTGGCAGGGGCATCGCAGCTGTCATAATTAAACAAAAATATAATATGTCAGATGCCCTGTTTACCAACCTAAGAAATGATACTCAGAATTGAATATAAGAAAGTGTAGAGACTGGCCAAATTACTGTGTCCACTGAAAATGGTGGATCCTGTGAGGGCAGTGGATGCTAAGCAAATTGAGGTAACTTTCAGAATTAATTGTGAAAGCAATTATGTTGAAAGCCCCTGCTTAAGGCATAACTTTCAGAATTTTTGAATGATGTTGACATGGGAGTGATTACAGTCTTGCCAAACCGTGAAAGAATCAGCAGTTGGAGGTCATGCAGCGAGTATCTGGATGCTGAACAGACAAGTTGGAAGCTCCATTTTGTTCCATCTACAGGATCATGATTTTAGAGGTAGACTTTGATTTACTGCTTCTATAGAAGGAGGCTTGCCAACGGAGGTGAAATCTGTTTTTTAACTTCTTGGTTGAACTCTTGTATATGCATAAGTGTAAAAGTCCCAATGTTAGGCAGAAATGTCGTAAAGTTACGGTTAGACTGGCTGTACCGAGTAGAATTTATAAGTATCACTATGTGGAAAGAAGTAAGCCGCATCTTGTTGTAAACTCTGAAAATCCAGTCAATAGAATGCACAATTACCTGAATTTGTCTACTTAATTCATGATTTTCTTGTTCTCTTGTTTGCTTTAGCATCTTGTTTATAAAAGAAGATATACAATCCATATTAAAAACTCTATTATTAAATAAAAACAGTTTACCAATTGGGGTGGACTCAAATAGGAAATCATTGTGGCTTTCATAACAGAGACCCAGGTTCAAATCCCCAAGAAATATTTTTCATGATTAAAAGCATACAAACGTTGAATGCTAAGCATGGGTTTGTCTAGGCTGGAAGATATGATCCAGTAGTGTACCACGGGGACGCGTCCACCCCCCAAATCCCCACATTTCTGAGACGGGGACATCTCAGGGATGTGGGGGAGATGTCCCCCCACCATTGCACCACCTCCGTCGAGATGCCTGAGACATTTCCAAGATGGCAGGGATGCCCAAGCATCTCCTGTGGCAAGCAGAGGCAAAAAGTGAAAAAAAAAACATAATTTTTTGATTTGGGCACCCAAACCCTAACCCAAATGGCCAATGGGCCCCACCAAACCCTACAAGACACCCTAAAATCCTCAAAATCACTCAAAAGAGATGGGAGAAGCTCAACACTCCCTTGCACATAGTTGCCTAAGCATAGCACCCCAAGTGGTGCATGCAAAGGCATGGTAGAGTTACACCCTTACATGATGTTGAGGTGAAGGTAGGGTTCTTTAGGGCCATTGAAAAGATGTATGATCCTGTAGAGGCCTGCATCATTCATAATGAGTGGACAAAATTTGCCACTCTCAGGGGTTATTCTGAGGTGGCCAAGATGGATATGGGAACTATGGCATAGGAGGACCCAATTTTGTGGTGGAATTACCATGGACCGATTTCTTTGACTACCACCTTAGCCATTCAATTGCTATCTCAGGTTTCTAGTTCTTCAGCTATTGAGAGGAACTGGTCTACTTATAGCTTCATCCACTCTCTTAAGAGAAATAGACTTACCTCTAGGAGAGCAAAGAAGCATGTGGTTGTACATAGTGTTTTGCATCTCATTGTCTCACTGACCGCAAACTTGTATACAAAGAGAGTCCAACAGCACAGTGGAATGTAGAACCAGAGGAACCAACACAGATTGATGAGGATGTTATTGATACACAAGCAGGGCCGGTTGGTATTAGTTTGGCGGAGCTTGAGCATGTGTCCACTTCTAGTTCTAGCAGTTCTAGTGATGAGGAGTTTGGGGGTGATTAGAGGCTTCACTTCACTACATTTTGTTATTTTGACATGATTCATGATTGTACTCATTGTAATCATGATTATGAAATCTTGAATATAAAATTCAAATTTGACATTTTTGTTGTTCAAACTTCAATGTTAATGTTAAATTGTTAATAACTATAATTAGTAATTTCAATTTGTCAAAGTTTCATTTGTAAATTCAAGTAACTATATGTATATAAGCACCACACCACCCCCCACCCCCCCGGCCGCCATCCCCAAACTTAGGCCCTACAACCCCCCGTCAAGAAACTTCGTGGAACACTGATATGAACCCTATTTAGCAACGTATGGCCATTCACCTTATTGGATAGGCAATTTAAATTCTTTGAACAATTTAAGGATGGAGGACAAGGTTGAGATATACACTCAAAGCCAACTCCTTATAGGATAGGCAGTTTAAATTATTTTAACAATTTAATGTGAATTGCATAGTAGCATAGCCCATTGGCATGATTTGCAGATGGAGGACCAGGTCGAGTTATACACTCGGAGCCAACTCAGATTCTATATGCAAGATTCAAATAAAACAAATGTGTGATAATCTTACCAACGCAAAACCATGTTGTTGAAGATGCAATAGATGTGGTTGCTCAAGGAGTTGCGCAAGATTTCTGAAGCATGTAGCTTGCAAGTTCACATTATTCTTCTCCCCTTTTTTTGATAAGGAATGGCTTGGATTTATAGATGTTTGATGAAAAAATGGACAGTTGAGATTTGATTTTGGACTAACGGTTGAGATCAATAGAGAATGACTGGACAATCTTAGTTAGCTAAAATAGTCAAAGGGAGTTATGCCAGCTTCTTAGTGGGCTTTAAAATGGGTGAAGGTGATTAATTTTATTTATCTATTTATTTTTAACTAATTAGTTATGTATGGATTAAAAATATGAAGGAATCATGGAGGACTTATAATGGAATATGAGTGCATAATTAGATTTTTTAATTATTTGCAGAGGAAAGATGAGAATAAATTTATTTATTTATTTTTGAATAAATGGATGAAGGTTAACCTAATTATCTCAATAATATGAAGTATTTAATTAATCAGTTGTGATAAATGAAAAGGGAAATTATTATGGAATGATAACGAGGAAATGTGACATCGAATTAAAATGCAATTTTAGGTAGTGAAAGTTAGGTATCTACACAGATATTGGCCCATCACAATGTTCAGTTGCGAAATCTGGAAATTAATCAGGTTCAGGTCCATTGGGACCAGTACAGTGAACACTGGACCACTTGATGAGCTAGTCTTTAGAAGTGAATACCCTATCTTTTTGTTTTGGGCGCGAAGCTGGTAAATTCAAGGGGGTATGTGATTTGCTTCCCGCAAATTTTACATTCGCTAACTAACAAATTTTTGAAAGTTGCCCAAAATTTTCCCATAAAAATATTAGCCTTGCCAAAATGCAGTGGTAAATGTCATGTTTTTTCTACAGAATTCGCCTGCAATACATTCTTTTTGGTTCACAATATTCGGCTGGCACCCTATACTTGGGAAAGAAAATATTCGCCTCCTTATAAACCTTGTCCAGACTTAATTAAGTTTTGCCAGCAAGAAAAAAATCTAAAGCTTACCTGCTTGGAGCAGAATGCCTGGTGCCAAGATTGCCAAGGGTATGGAGGAGGATCGCTTAATCTCTTATTCTCGTGGTAATGTCTATATATGAGGGATGAATTGTGGAGAATGAAAAGAGGGTACCATAAATGGTCTGCAAGTGCTGCTGCGTGAAGCCTCGTGTTGCAGCAGGCCAAGCGTCCAAGATCAGTGGTATTTAACAGAGGTAAAATCCTCTGTTGGAGTAAAACGTCAGGAAGTTCTTCCAGGCGAGAATAACAGTGTACATCAGTGTTTCCAATCTCCTCCATCCGGTTATCAAATGCTTCGCTTCAAATAATAGGAATGCCCAAGTTTATATACATTACAGAAGAGACTGTTTTGTTGCACATCCAATAGGGCTATTTCATTTGTTGTGGAGTTGGGGGGACTAGTAGTGAGGTTTAGCACTGAACCAAATACTTCGAGGTTTATATTAAAAAAAAATTAAACTAGCAATCAAATCCCGTGCAATGGGTACGCCGAAGATGTGTGAAAGGTCAATTAGGAAACATTTTGGTATATTTTTATTTATTTTTTAAAGTACATGAGGTCAATTGATAGGTAATTTAGCAAATAATTTTGTTTGTGCAATAAAGGTCTTAATGGAGAATTAATAGTTTCAAATAAACTATGCATCCACTTACATAGATCCAAACATGATTGAAACAAAACATCCGAATGAGGAATATAAAACAAAATTATTTGCTAAATTGCCTATCAATTGACCACATGTACTGGAAAAAAAATAAAAAATACCAAAATGTTTCCTAATTGACCTTTCACACATCTTCGGTGTACCCATTGCACAGCAAGGTGCAATTGCTAGTTTTTTTTTTTTTTAAATAAATAAATTAGGCTTCATTATTAACAAGCTTGTGTTTTATTTGCAATACGGAAAGAGTAAGAGAGAGGGAGATATGAGGATATAAAGGAGAGATAAGGGGAGAAAAGCCAGAGAGAGTGGGGTAAGGAGATAGAGATAGGGAATAGAGATAGAGAGGAAGATAGAGATGGAGATGGAGAGAGAGAGATAGAGAGAGAGATAGAGATGGAAGAGATAAATATAGAGAGAGGGATAGAGAGGGAGAGATATAAATATAAATATAGAGATAATAAATGATATAGAGAGAGAGGGGGAGAGGGAGAGATATAGGGGTAGAGGGAGATGGAGAGAGAATGAGATAGAGATAGAGGGAGAGATGAAAGAAGAAATATGAATGGAGAGATAGAGAGGCAAAGAGATATAGATATAGAGGTATAGGAAGAGGGAAAGGGAGAGGGAGGGAGGGAGATGAATGGATAGAGAGAGGGAGAGATGTCTAAAGATAGAGGGGGGAGAGGAAATGGGAGAAATAAATAGAGAGATAGAGATAGAGATAAATAAATATATAGAGATGGGGCAATGGAGAGGGAGAGATAGAGAGATATTGAGGAAAAGGGAGAGGGAAAGATAGAGAGAGACATATGGTGAGATAGAGAGATAAATATATAAGGAGATATAGAGAGAGGGGGAGAGGGGGAGAGAGAGATATAGAGAGATAGACAAACAAAGAGAAGTGGATACAGATAAAAAAGAGGGAGAAATGGAGAGAGGGAGAGGGAGAGATGGAGGGAAAGAGAAAGAGATATATGGGGAAGAGGAAGAGAGAGATAAAGATATATGGGAAGAGAAAGGGAGATAGAGGCAAAGATATAGAGATAGATAGGGGGATAGGGATAGTGAGAGATGGAGAGAGATACAGAGTGGGGGAGATAGAAAGAGGAGGGAGAGAAGAGGGAAGAGAGATAGATGGAGAGAGAGAGAGAGAGAGAGAGAGAGGAGAGAGAGAGAGAGAGGAGAGGGGAGAGAGAGGGAGAGAGTTAAATATATAGAGGGAGAGGGAGAGGGAGAGGGAGAGGGAGAGGGAGAGGGAGAGGGAGAGGGAGAGGGATAGGGAAAGAGATAGATAGGGAAAGAGATGGAAAGATAAGGAGATAGAGGTAGAGAAATGTGTGGATAGAAAGAGATGCTTAATGTGGCATTAGTGGGATTTTTATTAAAGATAGAGATAGAGGTAGGGAGGGATGGGGTGTGTGTGTGTGTGAATATGAGAGAGAGATATATATAGAGAGCGATAGAGAGATATAGATATATAAATAGATAGAGAAGGAAGGAGAGAGAGGAGAGAGAAGTAGAGAGATATAGAAAGATGGAGTGAGGGAGAGAGAGATGGGGATAGAAAGGAGATTTAGAGAGATAGATATAGTCTAGGAAATATAGATAGATGGATGGAAGGAGAGGAGAGGGAGAAATAGAGATAAAAAGAGGGAGACAATGAGAGAAGGGGAGATGGAATGATAGAAAGATTAAGATATAGGAAGTGATAGAAAAAAGGTAAAGAGGGATATATATATATAGAGAGAGAGAGAGAGATGGGAAGATAGAGGTAAAGGTGGTAGGAGTGAGACATAAAAGAGGTGGTAGAGACAAGTGTTAGAGAGAGATAGACAGGGGGAGAGACAAAGATATAAAGAGGGGGGGTGTGTGAGAGAGAGAGAGATATAGAGATAGAGATGGGGAGGGAGAAACAAGGAGTGTGTATGAATGAGAGAGGTATGGAGATAAAGATAGAGAGGGGGGAGAGAAATAGAGAGGATAAAGGAGAAGTAGAGAGATATTGAAAGAGGGAGCAATAGGGAGAGATGGAGAGAGAGGGATAGATATGGATAGAAAGGGGGGAGAGATAGATATAGTAGGAAAGATAGAGGGGGGAGGAGAGGTAATGCTACAGAGATGGAGATGGAGATAGAGGGAGAGATAGGGCTATAAAGAGGGAGAGACAGGATAGAAAGAAGGAGAGATATATATAACTTGGGAAAGCTAGAGGGGACAAGTGAGAGAGAGAGGGAGATATGGAAGGAGAGAGGAAGAGGGAGAAGGATAAATAAAGAAAGAAAGAGAGACAAAGAGAGAGGGGGAGACAAAGAGATAGAAATATTAAAATATAGTCCAAATGATTTATAGAGAGAGGTAGTAAGAGAGGTATATGGAGAAAGGTAGAGAGAGGGATGTATATAGAGAGAGTAGGAGATGGAGTGAATAAGAGAGATATAAATAGAAGAGAGAGAGGGGACAATGAAAATGATCCCAACTATTGGTCATTGTCAATCTCATTTATTGTGGAATTAATTGAAATGCATCGTGATGGTTGTGTGGGACCCTTTTGCCACCTGTTTGTTGGCCCTTAGCCACAACTACATGCTACCCTGTGAATGGGCACATTATTGGATGGGGGACTACCTTCTTTTAACTGTGTGTTTGTATTTCATGTCACTGTTATCTTTACCTGTAAATGTGGGCTCTAAGTCCATTCCACAAATGTCTTATTATTACTACATGTACTTAATATTCCTCTTAATTCCACATAATGATTGTTGTTTTAAACAAATCATTTTTTTCTTAATATTTGACACCAAAAAAAACATATTAAATACTAATATTATATTATAGTATTAAAATATTATATAATATTAGTAGTTACATGCTACTTATTATATAATATTATATTATTTATTATATTTATATGTAAACTATATAATATAAAATAATATAATGATATAATATATACAAACTATTTATATATTTATATTAGATATTATATTATATTTATATTTTATATTATATTATCTATATATTAATTAGTACACTTATATTTTATATTATATGATATATTAATAAATATAATATATATATTTATATATTATTAAATTATCTAATATAGAAATAATATAATAATATAATATATACAAATTATGTATATTTATATTAGATATTGTATTATATGTATATTTTATATTATATTATCTATATATTATTTATTATATTTATATTTTATATTATATTATCTATATATTATTTATTATATTTATATTTTATATTATATAACATATAAATAATATAATATATATTAATATTTATATTATTTTCATTAAAATTATTTTCATAAATAAATAACTATTATATATTAATGTTAATTGAAATAAATATTATATATAAGAAATAAATAATTATTTTATATATTTTAGCAAGACTAATTATTGAACCTTAAAAAATTAAACTTTATGATATTCTTTAGAGAAGCCATTTGGATGGGATTATTATATGCGATGATTTTCTTGACATTTGTGGAATCCCAGCAAAAGCTTGTATTATGCTTCAAATGTATTTTATTCAAGTTTCAAATAAAATATTAAATGAATGGAAAAGAAAAAATAGCCTACTAACCTAGTGCATAATTCCTATAGGCAATTTAGCATTTTCAACTCCATTATTTTTTAGGTGCTACATTTTTTCTACATTATACTCTTGATTGATGCAAATTGAATGAACACAAGGAAAACGCAAGCTTCATTGTTATATATAAATAGGCAGTAAAGAACCATTTACATTAATTTCACTATCCTATGTTATTATAAAAACTTCAAACCTATGCTAAACGAGAGCTTGCATAGTATAAAAGGTGCCAGACTACACGATGGGATGAAGTCCAAATCCCAATACAACTCATCAATTTTGTTCCACATCAATTTCAGTACTTCTTATCCACATTGATGCTTTTTTATTCTCATGCATTTCCCACTAGCCAATAAAAATAATGCAAATCAAAGGTTGTGATGCATTGCATCGTCTTGCACACCCCTGCGGAATTCTAAGTCATTGATTTTTCAAGCTAGAAAACTTTCTCTTATAGGGAACACCTTCAGTGTAATTAAGGTTTTATTAATCAATTCATTTTCTAAGGATTTTGTATTGTAATAAGTTTTTTTAGTATGTAGAAAGATTTTGTGGGTTATTATATAGAAAAAATTTCACATTTTAAATATTGTTAGGTGGTGTTGGATGGTGTCAAATATTGTAATAGTTACTTTATAATGTTTAGTTATTATGTGACTCTTACATCTTTATACTACAATTTTCCTTGGAAATGTCAATTTTATTCAATGGCTTGTAATGTAGTGAATATCCACCCTTCCTCTTGATGCTCTTGTTGGAGTAAGTAGTTTATGTTTGTTTGATCTTCTAAGTATGATCCCTCATTTGCATTATATGTATTTGTATATTATAATCTATGCATGGTTAAGTGTACTAGATGGCCTCTAATATTGTAAATATATACCCTTCCCCTTATCGTCCTTGTGGATTGTTGGACTATAATGTTTTACTATAATCTACCTTGGTCAAGGGTATTGGGTGGTCTTGTGTTGTAAAATCTATCCTTTAATATCCAGTATAGTATTATTGTAAAACGTTGCTCTTTAGTGTTAACTATTGAGGTCTTTCATGTTCTTTTTCAATTAGAATTTTAATTTTTACAGGGTTTGGCCTATATATTTTGTAGTCATCAAGAGATGACCCTAATAAGTATTCATTTACTCTAATAATAAACTTTCTTATGTATATAGGTAAAAGTTACAAGGATTTAGTGTTTATGTTCTCATGTGGCTTGTACATGTCATCATACCACAATATTCCCTAGGAACATCATGAGATCTATCAATTTCTTAGAAGGTAGATTATTTATTTATATAAAGATAAACATATACCCTATTGGTTATTGAATTTATTATTATTGGAAGAGATGTGATGTTAGCTAAGAAGGCCAATGTGTATTTTAAAGGATTCTATGAGATAATAAACAAATCCTTGGAAAAATGCTTTTTAATATTATATTTTAATTTTGTGATATTGGTATTGATTTTTAATGGTAATAGGTTATTTTGTTTAAGGAAATCCACAAAAGTTACTTATAAAATAGGTTCAAACTACTTGGAAGCCTTGTAATACTAAGCATGGAGCAATTAAAAATGACCAATGAGTTATTTTCATTTTATCTTTTCAAACCCTAACCATTAGTCAGCCATTATCAAGCACAAACCTCCATTCACTATGATATTGCTTTAGGTATTTGGAGCCATGGCTTTGTTGCCTTCTAATGGATTAACCTTAAGATCCATGCATATGGAAAAATTAACTAAGCTTTTCCTCTTTGATCTTTTATTGATAGGTAATTCAACTCATAGGTGTTTTATTCTTCATGAACAAAAAAAATTGACCCAACCTAAAATATTAGCTCAAGTTGACATTAATATGTCTCATGACTTCAAGGAGGCTAGAGAATTTGTAAAATGGGAAACAAGAATTACCTAGCATATTTAATATAATAGTTTATCAAGCATATGTTTCTTAACCTAAGGCCCAAGGTGACCTACAAGACACCACATGAAATTCAATGCATCATGTTGAAACATTTATGAATGAGAGGTTGAGCAATAAAAATGATCAAAGTGATGAGTTAAAGAGAAAAACAAGAATGATATAACAAGCTATAGTTCTTACATGCAAATTTCATATAACAATATGAGATTTCAAATATACCAACCATATGAATTGTGATTGACCAACTATCACCTTATTCAATAAATATATATGTTACATTAATATACAATAGATAGAGAGGAAGAGACGGCTTGGAAGTTATAAGAAATGTAGTTGCTTACATTGTTAATGTATATTTTTTGTTTTCTAATTTTTGAGGTATCACTTTTGAATGTCACTAAATGGGTCGAACATTCTCAACCCTATACAATGTCAAATAAGGTAGGTCTAAAGTTTGTTTTTTGACCACTTGTACTTAGAATGGTCTTGGATATCTCAAAGATTTGTTTGATTTAAAGATTTAGTAAGTTTGTGTGACATGATCAAAGTTCTATATCCTCCTTTATCAATTACTCCTTCTTGAGAAGCAACAATCCTTGTTATGGAAAGTTATGAGAATAACTATGGAAAGAGTTCTACAACTTGAGTTCTCATGTACTAGTTTTATAATGAGAAACATAACCTGTCTTAGCAATCTAGTAAATAGGAATTTCATGATTACTTGTACACTTGACTCATATAAAAAATTATCTAATTTTGTTGGCATGATATAGCCAATATAGCTTTATGCTTATTCAAGTTCATCCCATGCATGTCATATTTCTAACAAAGGTTGAAAGTAGTGGCACAAGAATTTACTTTGAGAACTAGAGTTAGACCAACACGAGATAGAAGGTTGAGCTCAACTATATTATCTCTAATTTTCTCAATGATGTTGTAGAGTTCATACCAAAGAGGAAATTTCTCACAATAAGGTCTCACGTGTTACACCTCCTTTCTTAGTTACCAGATTCCTTTTACCTTTATAAGTAAAAATGATGATAAATATAAATCATGACTTTAATATGTTTAATAGGTGAATAAAATACATAAATATGCATTAAGTTTATTGCTTTTTAAGGTATGACTATTTTTTGAATATACTAAGGGAAAATGTGATGAATGGATATATATTGCAATATGATTATTTTAATGCTTTGATGATGCAAATGGATTTTATGTGAGCGGCTAACTACCTTTGTGATGCACTAAGTTGGATACAGGAAGGAGTCAAGCCCTCAAGTAAGAGAGGGGGAGTATCACTCAGGAGAAGAACTTGGTCTAGAAACCCTAAATGAGCCTAATTTAGCATACACACACTCACATCCTAGTTTGGTCAAGTTGAGTTCAATCAATGAATTTAATATACATATATATTAATATATTTATATATTGTAATGATGACATTATAATACATATACATATTAATTGTGGACACGAAAAAAGTAACCCATCTACTTTTTCATGTTCAGGCCCTTCTAGTGGACTTTGACTTGATTTTCCTAGGTCTAATGTTGTAATGTGGTCAACATGTTCACATTAGGTCTTGGACCCTTGTGAATCATTAATACTTCTAGGTTGTCTTGTAAAGGTGTTGTGAAGTGTTGTAACCCACTTTCACACTTTTCTAGGACCCTTTCATCGTAATTCAACCAAATAACTCCTTTTTATCACTTACCAAGTTGTATTTCAAAGTGTTGTGAAGTGTTGTAACCCACTTTCATGCTTTTCTAGACTTGTCTTCACTAATTCAACCCTTTCTCATGTTTAAATGACCCTTTAATACACTTTCTGACCATTTTTAAGTGTGTTTTTTAGGATATTCCCATTGGACAACATTTAACTCCCTTTAATTCCCGACACCCACTTAATTTGCTTAAGTGGGACTAAGTCACCAATAGGGGTGACTTAGTCCTTTTTGACACAAAACTCAAAATAGTTTTAAATTTCTAGTGGGATTTTGTCCTCTAACCCTTGAGGTCGGCCTGTGATGTGTTACTTTCAAGAAATTTTAGTAAAATCATGTATAAATAAGGTTTTTTCCCCTCATTTTTCATCTCCTACATCATCTTAATCTCTTGCACTCTCATAAGTCATTAAGCATTCAATCTCTCAAGAATTCAAGCAAAAAGCATTATCAAATCATCCATTGGAGCACTTCATTGCATATCTTCAAATTTACACATCAAGGGTTTGGTAAGTTTATGACATTGCATGATGTTTATTTATCATTCTCTTAATATTTCATTTCATTTCATAGGGTTTGATTACCAAAGTGGGGTTTGACTAAGGCAAACCCCTATTCTCTAACCCTCAACCATTTTTCCCTCCGTGCATGTGTTTGTAGAATTTTGTAGGTAGATTTGTCAAAGGAATTGGTTTTGAAAAGTGGTAAATAAGTCTTCAAAGTCAATCAAGTCATCACAACCCTAATTCAAGCTTGGAGAGACTTTTTATCCTATTTTTTTGCAGAATCAAGTGTGGACACCTGTCAAAAAAGAAAGTACAGACTTGAGACTACAAGATTTTTCCCCGAAATTCTTGAGATTTGCAGGTGGACTAAGTCGCCACTTCTGGAAAATTAGTCCCACTTCTAGGCCTGAAAAGTGATTTTGACATTTTTGGATACCCATTTGGTAGTTTCGTGTTCCGACAAAGTTTCCCAAAACTGGAACTAAGTCGCCCGGCCTGGCGTAAGTGTCCCAGTCAACATTTTCAGTCAAATTTTTAGGATTTCAGAATCTCCCAGCATCAAGTTTCAGATTCTCGGTGCACCTCTTTGATTTTGTTCTATTATTTCATCATTTACTTGCATTTTTAGGCATTTATGCATATCACGTTGTGTTTTCAAACAAGTTGCATTTCTTAGGTTTTGCATCATTAGATCATTTTATTTTCAGATCAGTGCATTAGTACATCTCAATTAGGCATAATACATCTTATTCACATTAACTTTGAGTGTAGACAATTGCATTTTGGACCCCATTTCTCTCTCCTTTTAGGTGAAAAACCCTAGAAGGATTAAAGCAAGTGTGGGCAACCCAAAATCATTGTCCACATTAATATATATAATGTTGATATATATATATATACGTTAAATTGCAAAATGAATGATTTATAATATTAATACATATATATTATAATAATAGATATAAATAAATAATATATATTAATATATATATATATTAATTAATGTTTATTGAATAATGCAAATACCTGTCTCATATATTAAAAGAGGGAATATACAAATATATTAGGCTAAAGTCTATTGAATAGTAAAAATAAACTAAAACACATATATAAAGCATTTTCATATATAGTGAAATGGCTAAGCTAAGTGTTGTGCGCATATAGTGCATGGAAGAATAAGTTAAAATGCATTTGAACAATGCATAAGTATTATGCAAATAATGATTCATACATTGCTGACTTTGTCAAACCTGCACATAGAATAAGGCACGTAATATGAATGGGTGGCACCATATTTTGAAGAGTTTGAAACTAAAAGAAGTCTATTTGTTGCGCCATAATCCAACACACAACTTTTGAGAAGCATGAGACTTAGTCTTAACCACGAGTTGGTTGAGGTAGTTGACTTATATTGTAATAAGGGAACTTGTAGGTTGCATTTCCAAGTTTAAATCATTGTTTTCACCAAGATATGAGTGACTTATCTTTAACAGAGAAGTTGGACTGTCTATGTGTTTGCAAACTAGTGTTGTAAAGAGCCACCTCTCACTTCTTGAGTCGAGTCGATGCATTTGGAATAGGAAGGTGGAAGATTTGGTAGCTTGTTTATAGTATTAAGATGCTCAAATTTTAGTTTATATAGAGGTATCATCTCTACCTTTTGTTACAATTATTCATTATGATTTCTTTATCCATTATTCTACTATAGTTTTATGTGCAAGTGTATTTTTGAGAGCTTTTATGAGAAAGAGAGTTGTTTGTGAATTTGTAATTATCGAGAGTTCTTTGTGAAGAGGCTAGATTTTGGAGATAGATTGAGCTTAGGAGTAGTAATCATGATTGTGGAGGTTGAGCATGGAAAGCAGTAATATCAGTCAAAGCTATAATTCTAGGCATGTTGATTTCTATTTCTCTAATCACTTTATGTTGACATGTTACTTGTCTATGAATGTCATTGTTTGTGGAAAGATGAATTATATGTTTTGTTGAACTTGCTTGTTTGATCTCTCGATCATTCTTATTTAAGGATCTTGCATGATCTTTGGGTGACTTATTATGAGATATTATTGGTTGATACTATATATCTATTCTAATTTTTGAAATTGTGTGGTTATATAGGTTAATCTTAGTGTATTACCTTAAAATACCTAAATTATCATAGATTATATATACTTCATAGGTTGTAAAGTATGTGAATTAATATTACATTGAACTGTTATCTTGAAATTGTTAGCTTATGATGCTAGGTAAACCTTTGTGGATAATGATGTTAGTAATACAAAGGGAATGATAACATTTAGTAGACATGTCATCATTGATAGGTTGTGATGTTATGCAAACCATGTTGATAGTCTATACTTGATTGATTACTCATATCTCCTTGAAGTAGGAAGAGATTCTTTTTCCTAGGGTTAGGTGTATACTTGATTGTTATATCAATATTCAACATTAGGGTTGAAAAATGTATTTTCTGATTATGCTATTTCTTATTTTTTGATTAAGAGTCTATTCCTATTCGTGAAATTCTAGAAGAGGACTCACGTACCGGAAACCCAAAGCTGTATTGAGAAGAGGATTTGTAGGTGTAGAAGCACAAACTCTTCTTAGGCCAATGTTCTCTAGATTATATACAAATGTAGTGAAAATTGTAAACATGAGATTATTTGAGTCATATTGGATGTAGAGGTTTTAAGATTGTTTATGATCACTTAATTGTTGATTGCACTTTTGGTTAAAGTCATTTATTGTTGAGATCATACTTTTGAATTGAAGTCATTTATTGTTGAGATCATACTTTTTAAATGAAGACACTTAATTTTGTGACTATACTTTTTGAAATATAGTGATTTAATGTTGTAATGTTATGTTTACTCGTGTGGTTAATTTGGTTATTCCTAGGGTTTGGTTAATCCATGATAAAGGGAGTAACCTAGTTGGTCACTTAGTATGTGTGCATGTATGGTTAGCTTGGTTATTCCCGGGGTTAGAATAATCCATGGGAAAGGGTGTAACCTAGTTAGTTAGTTTGTTATAAGTTGGTTATACCTTGGGTTAGAATGATCCATGGGAAAGGGTGTAACCTAGTTAGTCAGTTTGTTATAACTTGGTTATTCTTGGGGTTAGTATAATCCATGGGAAAGGGAGTAACCTTGTTAGATAGTTTGTTATGTCATTACCTTTGATTGAATGTGTGTAATGTTTGTGAATGGTCAATACCAAATCAAACTAAAAGGTGGGTGAATAAATGACCTACACTCCAAGTATTGGGTGTTGAATTCTTTGGCCAAAGTAGTGTAAGTCGCCACTATTTACACTATCAGTTCACTATGATCTAGGATTTTATATTAGGCAAGGATGCCATACATGTAGGTTGTAGCCAATGTATGGTAGCTCTAGATATGTAGGACACAACAATATGCTAAAGAAGGCTAGTATTATGAGGCTACCAAACCAATCTCTTCGTTGAAGGGTAGGGACATCTTACCAATTAGTTAAATGTGTGAGGGACCACAATAAGTCCTTGGTTGGTAGAAAATCGCTCGAGTGATGCTCTCCCTCATATATTTGGTGGTCATAATTTGAGGATGTAACACTAGTTTGGGGACACCTAGAATGTATGCACCAGTAATGGGGACATATAGAAGGTATGCACCAATGTTAGGGACATCTAAATCATTGTATTTTGATTGTATATCTATATCATTAAGTTCATGGAAGCTATGTATGCAAACATGTATCTCTATTCTTATTAAGAAATTGTAAATGGAAAATATTATTGTGAAATTATGTAAGGTGGATTTGTTACTTGGAATTTTGTAATGTTTCTTTGTAATGCAATGGGAAAGTTTGAAATGGGATTGTTTGAAATGTGCATCTTATTATTCAATTAGAAAATAAAAATTTATTGCCTAAATGCTAGTAGCATAAATTGTTCACGTATGGGTAAAACATAGTAAAATTCAATGGGTAGAACAATGGGCATGTTACATCATGAGTCTCACCCTCTACAAATGAAAATATTCTATATCATCAACTTTGAGCTATTATGGATTTCAATGTTGAGCATGATGCTTCTCATGCTTAGCATTGATATTTTACATAATATTTTGTATTTGTTTTAACACGTGCAAGATGTGCTTAATAAGTTTATATTATTTTTCAATTTCATTCCAATCTAAACAAGTTGTTAATATAGATGGAAATGTAGGAAAATGTACATCAATAGGTGCTAACTCTTGGAACCCAAACCTCAAAATGGTTATATTTATTAGAGGCATGAAGAGCTACATGTTGTAGATACATACTAAGTGAAAGTTTTTGTTTCATCCCAATTGTAACTATTCTTGGAGTTATACATTCCAAGAAGATGCATAATCATCATATTCATCAATCCAAGGATAAAATACATTATACTTGGTTATCTTTGTCTCTACTATTGACCAAAGTGCTTTAAAAATTAATAAGTTGGTATCTTTATCAAATATGGTGTTGGAAAGTGATGCAAAGTGAAACCAAATATTTTGAGAGAATAATTAATATATCTCCAATGTTGAGATAGTATTTTCATATGGGCCAAAAAACACCATGTATAAGAATCTATTAATATGTATTGCAATGCTTGGTAGCAAGTATACTACTTTCACACAATATTTAAAAAACTTGGTAGTAAGTATACCGAGAAGTAAATACAACAAAGCTAATTCTCAAGGTTTTATTGATATCAGTAAAGTGGTATACATCCCTTGCTACTAGTTAGTCGACTTGGCTATAACATATGATGTAATGTATTTTGGAACATATATCTTGAGATGCAAATATTATATATAATTATTTAACATCATGAAGGTTTTTTCCTTTTAAAAATTACCTCCAACATTACTAAATCAATTATTCCAAGTCAATTTTAGTGTTATTCATATGATTCACACATTTCCTAAATGGTACAATGTCCATACTACAATTTATAATCTAAATTTTATATACAACTATGCAATGCGTGATAGTTTTTAATCAATTATTAATCTAATCAATAAAATGACAATTAAATGTTGGTCTTGTGGTTGCATACATTGAGAATGGAAATGGGGGATTCAAATTGATTAATTTGTTCTTGATAAATGCTTATTTTTTGTGCGTTATATTCAAGTGGAATTGGCAAAGGTGTGAAAATCATTTTTACTGTCACTATTTTTGTAACTAGCTTTGTATCCATGAAAGAACTCAATTGCTTGTGGATTTTGGTCTCTTTTTTCTATATATAACTCTTTCAATATTTACATGATCAAACAACAACATATAACTCTTATTCATATGTGGAATTATTTCCTTGGTAATGAATATCTCATTTTGGCAAGAAATGGGTAACCAAACTAAGCAAGATCTGATATGAGTACCTATTAAGATGCATAATTCTCTAACTCAAATGATTATTGAAGTTTAGAAAACATAATGCAATCACACAATATAGATTGTATATTAATCCCTTGAATGCATTATCATGCATTGTTCCACAACTAAAATTTACCTTTTCCTCATATTTAGTGACTTTATTTAAGACCAATTTATTAGGTCCCAAAATGCCTCCCCATTATCCTAGAACATAATCTTACCTACAAGGCTAGGGGATTTCATCATGAAATTAGAACAAGAATTCATTAATCGACCATGGATGGTTAAAGGCTAATAGTGATAGTGAGTGGACTCTCCTACACTTTGGGCTCGTCTCATTGAGAACTATAAGTATTGACTCATTTTTCTCTCTATGGGTTGGTCTCTGAGCTAATTTTTTGGGTAGGAAAAGTCTAGAAATAAATTTGTAGGGCATAAAACATTAAAGATCTAAGTTGTAAAAGAATTAATGCATATATGATACAATTCCAATAAATGGTATGTCTCCTTGGCTATTTATAGTGATTCATAGAAATAATTAATCACAATTGTGTGTTTTATCTTGCCACATTTACTAACATGAATATAATGAGGGCTTGATAGTGTGTGCTAGCACCTTAATATATCATAAATTCTTTGTAATGAGGACTCCTTTATTCCACATGGGTCATTGTAATTCTATTTATGGATTATTAAATATTTCTATTACATTGATGTAATCTTTAATTGGCATATAAATAAATTTTGGTTTTGTTGATACTTTACAAGATATATGTATTGTTTATCTTTGTTGTTATGACTTTGTTGCCCAATGGCATGGACATTGATCCACATTGGTGAAGGGCCAATCAATCCATCACTTAATCACCTCCATCCCTGTTAGCATTAGGAGTAGTGTAGGAGTATAATAGAATGCATTTTCTTCATGATTCAATGTTGTAAACTAGGGAACTATCTTAAATAAACCCTAAATTGTCAAATTATTAGAGAATCGTGTATTGTATGTATGCACCTAGCCACTGTGTAAGAAATATTAAATACAATCATCTTAATAGATTGTAATATCGTTGTTATCCATAGGTTAACGTGTAAGGTGTTATTAGATATATAATAGGTTATATGTAGCTAGTTTTCATTTGACCTAGTGAGTATAATTGGTGCCAAGTGTATATTGTGTGTAGCTACTGATTATTGTTGTGATTTTATATTTTATTTGATGTAGAATCCTGTTAATTACACCTCTAGGAATATCCCTCATGGGTTTAAGTTGATCCCAAAGAGTAGGAAAGACCACCCACTCTTGTCAGCTTATAACCATCCAAATTATGTTGATGAACTCTTATTTTACATTTGTGATGACATCCCTTGGCCTTGAAGGTAAGAGTATGCTCTAGGTTAATGGGGGGTGATTTTGGGATCTAAGAGTTGGTACTATTGTTGGGAAAATAAGGTATTGGTTCATACTTTGAGTACCTTGGTAATACAGTCATAATTTTGTTTGCTTTTTTGTTAATTGTTTGCATTTGTGTGTATACTTGATTACCTATCAACTTACACCAACAAATGGTTTGGGGGAAAAAGGTGTAACTTGGTTGAAAATAATTAAGGACTCTATTGGTGGGATAAACCCAAATTTATTCAATTACCTTGCAGTTTTGACCTTCTTCAAGGATTTCCTCATCTTGAGGTGCTGACTTTGTTGTTTGAGATAATTATTTTATTGTTTGTGTACCTTATTGTTGTTTGTGTTCCAAGAAAATATTTCAAATTCATAATAGTTGTTTATGAAAGATACACACATGTTTCTCCTTCTATATTTTGAAACACATTAGTTTATATTACATCAACTTTCTACCCTACATGGTAGTGTTTGATTCATCATAATTGATTGGTGTGGTTATAATTCTCCTTTGGGTGTACCTTCAAATGTTACATATATTGCTTCACATAGGAATTACATTGATCTAGTAGCCTAATATTATAATAGTGATACCTCTTTATGCACTCAAATTGCCTTGCATCAAGTGAAACCCATGCATAGATTTGCACACATTCATACAAGAAGGCAAGCAAAAAATTAATGAACTTGCTAAAATGAAAAATAGTTTGAAGAATGTATCAAGACATTGGAATCCAATGTTTATCTTTTTTCCACAAAAATCAAGTTACTTAGTCCCCTCTCATTCCCTTAGATCTCATTTATAAATAATTAGACCTCTCTTGGGTTGATTATTAAAGACAAGCCATGAATGCCAAGGTATTCAACCAAATGCCTAGGTTTTGTTGTGCATGTTTTGTACACATGCCTCGCCTTAGGCAAGGACCCCCCTCTTTTTTGCTCTTGACGGCTCGTTCTTGCTCCAGTTGGGTCATTTTGCTCCTACCTCATTTTACGTGCCCCTATCCCTGAGCCTAAGGTGGTCACATGCCTTGAAATGATCAAACACCCCTTGACCAAATTCATTTGTGCACCTGAATTTTGCTAAGTCTTTTGCCTTTGCAGAACTTGGGTTGCAGGTTTCCCTTCACCCATTGCCCCGACGTCCTCCAAGCCTCGTGGACCAGCAACTGCAAGTTGCCTCATGTGGGTTGCCGCTCATGTTTCATCGCTAAGTAGTGATTGACACCCAACTTTCGCCCGCATTGCAGGCTCCTCACTTAGTTTCTCCGTCTGAGCCTTGACTAAGCATCCAAATGAGTGTGGGTTTTTGCATCTCACCTAGTCCAGGTTTGCTATACCAAGAAATCAATGCATGCCATTAATGGAAATTGGCCTATAAACACTACTCCTTGTCCTTCATTCTACCTAGGTATTCTAATCTGGGAGAGAAACAAAATCCTCCCCCCTTTTTTACTTTTGCCTTGGTCCCTACTCGCTTGCTTCACTTTTTCCTTCATTTATTTGACTTTGGGGATAGGTTGCCTATGGATTTGGGATGTTTTCATGATGCCTAAGTGAATTGCCAAGGTTTTCTTAAGTTTGGGGAAGTTGTGAAATTTTCCTTTCGGGTCGTCGTCCCTTCATGGTTGGTTGGGAACTTTCCTTTCAGGCCACTGTCCATCCGTGGCCGTTTGGGAACTTTATTTTCAGGTCGTCGTCCCTCTGTGGCCATTTGGGAACTTTCCTTTCAGGTTGTCGTCCCTCTGTGGCCATTTGGGAACTTTCCTTGTGAGTCGTCGTGTGCTCATTGTTATTTTAAAAGGTTGGCGACCCTCCGGCTTCCCCTTTCCAAATTTCCTCATTTTTAAAAATGAGTCAAATCTTAAGGAAATATGTCTTGGCACTCTTTCTACCCCTTTCCCCATGCACTAAAATTGAAAAATCTCAAATTTACTAAGTTTTGTGAAGTTGCGAAACTTTCCTTTTGGGTCGTTGTCCCTCTGTGGCCATTTGGGAACTTTCCTTTTGGGTCGTCATCCCTCTATGGCCATTTGGGAACTTTCCTTTCGATTTGTTGTCCCTTCGTGGCCATTTGGGAACTTTCCTTTCAAGTCGTCGTCCCTCCATGGCCGTTTGGTAACTTTCCTTTTGGGTCGTCGTTCCTCCGTGCTCGTTTGGGAACTTTCCTTTTGGGTCGTCGTCCCTCCATTGTCATCCGTGGGAAATTTCCTTGCCAACCATTGTCCCTCTGCCCGTCGTCCGTCCACCGTCGATTGTCCATTTGTCAGTTGTTCATCGTCCCTCCGCCCGTCGTCCGTCGTCCTTCTATCATTCGTCGTTCGTCTGTCATTTGATCCTCGGTTGTCCGCTACCCGCTGTCTGCCTTCCTTTCGACCTAGGGGAAACCTACACCCCTAAACATGCATTAATGTTTATGGTCCAAATGAGCTCCAAATGTGGAACAATGATGAATATTATGATCTTTTAATGATGCATGGGTGGATCTAACAAGGAGTTTGCAAGATTTGACTAACGTTTGCCTTGATTTGTGTATAAAAGCACTTACGACACTTCATGTATGCAAGATTCAAGGAACCTACTGCAGGTCCGTTGAGAAGGCCCGTTGAGAAAGCTGAACAAGGAAAAAGCACATTGCTCCTTTGACCATTCATTTTATGCCTGCCTCTCCCCTTAGCACCCATCAACAGAGCTAATATTAGAAGGAGGCCTATGTTAAGGAAGTTAGTGACAAAACTACAAAGGGTGGCCTTGAAGGTGGTGGGGGGGAGCAGTTGTTTCCTCCCTCCAAACAAACGATCATGATCTGTCAGGAGTTGTCTCATCAGATCATATGATCCATTTAACAACAATGCAAACAAGGTGTACTTGATTGATTGAAGGATGTTGCAAACACATCAAGTAAGAAGGCAACTTTTGAACAATTTTGACTATAGCAAAAGGGCAATCAACTAGAAGACAAAATTGCTACAGTGACTGGCCACTACAAGACAAAATAGGGAATACACAAAAGATGTATTTTTAAATTGCTATATAATGGGGGGTAGGTGAAACCCTAACTTGTATCAAATCTGAGCCACACAATGTAATTCAATCCTAGCCATTCATTTGGGCTTTGGAAAACTATAAGTAGGGGTCTCCCCTTCATTTGTAAATGGTTGGAGAATTGGTGCAAAAGGCATTTGTAGCAATAAAAGACAACATTGCATGATTTTATGGATGTTCTCTTTGTTTTTTCTCATCTTGCATGCATGGTTCTACTTCCATGTTAGTTTTAGTTGTAGTTTATTGAGTGGAGGTGATAATGGAAATTGTTGTTATGGTATCTGATGAACTTTCAACCCATAATTTTAGCACTTGTTGATGACAAACTGTTGTGTAAAGTTACCCTGGGCTTCCTTATTTCAATGTTGCAACTTAGTTCAATTGCATGTTCATGATGTGTGTGTGCAACCTGAAAATCTGCAATCCTTAGAAGATTGCACTAGTTTTATGTAACTGTAGGTTTCTCTTGGCCAAGCAAAACCCAGTTTAGGAAGTTTTTCTACTGTAGCAGCTTCCATTGTTACTGTTCATTTGTGGCTTGGGATTAGAACAAATTTCTTAGACCCTTCCTCTTTTGCTATTTCTTTTAGTCCTTGGTTAGAGTAGGATTCCAAGCATCACCATGAAGCTAAATTAGATGAACTTGGTGAGTTTCAGATTGTTGTTTTGTGTGGAAAACCACTGTTCATTCACTTCCAACACTTTGAAACTGCATTTGCAGACCCAACTTTCTGTGCTTTGTAACTCATCTGTAAGTCTGCCCTGTGATTACCAGCAAATCACATGGAACAACTTAAATATTTCAAGCACTGTCAAGACCTGACATTAGAGACCTTGGGATAGTGTTTTGCAATTTGATAGTGGAAGATTGTCTTTCAAGAGAGGTGATGCACCTATGCATTACCTATGTTGAGAAGTGCATAAAACACCCATCAACAGGTTTCATGGGTATGATATCAATGAGGGGGATGCACATGTATTTTTAAAATATATGGATAAATTTTATCTTGAATATGAGGACATGTGGATGAGACTCTTGTTAGGTAACTATGTGGAAATGCATATAAATAGTATGAAAATTTCTCAAAACATTCCTTTGGTTTTGGTATGACCTTATGACTGCATTTGAGAATGAATTCTCACTTAGTGTTGAACCTATTGTCCTTTTCCAAGAACTACCAAACATCAAAAGGTAGGATGAAGAGTCAAGCATGTACTTTAGTCATAGTCTTGTTATTTCCCTTTCTAAAATTACAAATACTTTCAAACCTAACATAACTACTTGCATAGACATGTTTTTGGAAGGCTAGGGCTGGTTTGAGTTAAGTGTAGGAAGATTTTAAATTGACAAGCTTGCAACAGGCTCACTTATGCCTTGATTTGATAGAGAATGTGATGACTAATTACACTAAAAAACTTGTGTCCTCATATGAAAGTCTTCATGATAATGAAAAAATTTATATAAATGGAAATAAATTATGCATCATATACAAGGTGAGTGCCATGTCAAATGATGCTTGTGTATGTGGGAAGGTAGATGAAGGTGTTGGTGCATCATGTGATAGTGACACAAATGATGAATATGGTGTTACACCTACCTTCGGTTGGATAAGTCATTCATGGGTGATTACCATAATGAAATATATGATGAAGTTTAATTTTTGAATAAGGTAAATGATCCTACTATTTTTAGTAGCCATTTGGAGAAGGAGGAAAATGTGTGACCAAGTGGGTAGTTAGTTGGGTCAATTAATGGAAATGATAACAATGATGAAGGTTTATTAAATGGACTCTCATTATATGTATTAATGATTCGTAACATCAAAAAATGTATCCACAATGATGAAAACTTTGAGGGTGAGTAGGGTTTGGATGTTACTACTAAGGTTTCTTATGTTGCAACTGACCTTTGTGCTTACGAGTAGGATGATGATGATAAGGTTTTTTCTACTACATCATATTATAACAATATATAATGCAATAAATTATATCAATGAGATAGAAACAAAGAGGCTGTGGGATAAAATCAATCCATTAAATGAGATGTCTCAATTATGAATCTTATGTTGATAATAATGAAGAGGTGTATCAAGAATTTGATCCAGACATGGAACACTTTAGCATGCATGATAGTGGTATATGATAGGTACCTATTGTCCAAGAGCTAGATGTTGTTGGCTATGAGGCTTTCCTTTTTCAAGGTCATGCTTTTATTGCTATAGATAATAGTTGTGTGTATAACCTTGAATCATTCTCATGGGTCCAACATACAAATGAAGATGATGCTGAGTAGAAACATATGTGCCAAGTTGAAGATCAACTTGTTTCTCAAATTGATGGTGTGCCAAACCTTAGCTTTTCCTATTTAATTTATAGGAGGAAGTTCTTCTTTATGCAGATCAATAGTGTATGGGAGCACGCTTTTCTCTATAGTGAGAATTGGAGAAATTCTCTCTTTTCCTTAGTTCATATGACAATGTTAGTTGATATAGCCTGTAGTGTAGAAAATTGTATACCCTTACAATTTCACAATATGTTCAACTCCCTTAATTTATTGGAATTAATTAATCTTCTAATTTTCCAAATTATGCATTACAAAGCCTTATTCTTTTCACTTTCCAAAAGGAAAATCAACATTAAATAAGTGTATTTAATAATTAAATTACCTTGGATCATGTGTGTCCCAGAGATATAGGTTAGGACCCATTCACCCATGGGAAAATGGGTCCCCTTTTTGAGCTAGGACCTACATTAAAATATTTTTTTGATGACATTTTAATGATCAAAATTTAAATTGTAAGTGTTTGGTTTTGGAATCTAATTTTTAGGAAATTGGACAAACACCTATAAATACGTAGTCATTTGATCATTTGATAGATAACACACTTTATGAAGCAATCCTATTGAGAAAATATTATTGTCAAGAGCATTCAAGAGAAACATTATTAGTCATTTGTAGTAGCAATCAAGATCCTAACATCATGTCAAATTTTATGTGTGTTTATGTTGTCTTGTGAAGGCTAACAAGTGTTGTAGGTCTTCATGTATTCAAGCATTCAAGAAAATCAAGCAAGCAAGATCCAACTCCCTTGAAGTGATGTGTATGTCTTCAATCCTTCAAGGAAGCTATTGAAGAGTGGTGAGTTGCAACAAATTATTCATTCATCGTTTCCTTCCTTTCCATTAAGGTTTTTATCATTGACATTGCCATTGTGAAAGTGGAAACACTATTCACGGGGTTTGATTGAGGCAAGTCCCTCTATGGCACAAACATTTTTACCTCTTTGTGTATGTGCATGTTACAAGTTGAAGAAGGATTGAAGAGATATTGAAGAGCAATTTTGCATTGTTGCATTTGTTGTCATCATTCTTGTCAACCTATGGAAACTAAGTTGCAGGATTCATTTTTGACATTTCAAAAAATTTGCAAGTGGAAAATAGAAGCTTATATTTGACACTAGAGGACCCAAAAAGTTGATCAGGACCTTTGTACAAAGATTCATTCACCATTGGGCGAATGAGTCCTTGTAGGCACATCAAAACCAATTTTTTTGAGCAAGTTTGTTGTCCTCTCCACTTCCCAGATCCATTTGCAAACTACTAAAGTTATGTTTGTCAATTATCGGGATCTTGCATTTTATGTATTAGGGCATATAAGATCATTAGTTTAATTATTATAAAATATTTCCAATCCATTCTAATCCCCCCATTAGATGTAGATCTAGGTCTGATTGGCTCATCATTAGGGTTGGAAGTCAATATTTTCACCTTGTGATCTACATCCTAGTGAAATCTGGAAAAAGGCTACCCATTGCATCCTAGGTTCTTTGCATTTAGGACCTAGGATCCATTTTTATATTTTCCATTTTGGTGAACTTGAAATTATTATATCATATACCTTCTGAAAATCAGAAGTCTTTCAAACCCTATATCTAGGTTTTGCATTGCATTGTTTGCATTTATCATTTAGGGTTTTATTTTTGTATTATAAAATCCTAAAACTACAAAAAAATTGCATTTACATTGCATTATAGGTTTCATTACAACTTTTTTCAATTATTTATATCATATTTACATTCATATTGCATCCATTAAGTGGTTAAAATCTAAAATTGTTCATTGCATTTAAATTGCATCTATCATTTAAGTCAAAAAAGTGAAAAAAATTGCATTATTTTATTTCAAATTTGCATCAAACCATCATTTTTAGAATTTTGCATCTTCAAATTAGTTAAGTATTGCATATTAGACCTAAATTGAGAAAAATCTAGAAAAAAGTCATTGATTAACTTGTTTGTAACTGGAGAAAGAAACATTAAAAAACAACATAAAAATTCACTTTTTCAAAATTTTGAACACTGTACAAAGACGCATTCACCCTTGGGCAACCTTGTCCTTATACAAGTGTCTCAGATAGCTTTTGCATATCCTTTTGTCTCTATATTATCAGTACATTTTTTCCTATAATTATCTAATTTGAAATTTTGGAAAAATGTTACTACATGTGCAAGAAAGATGTCATTTTGCTTGATCTATTACAAATTTAGGAAAAAATGTTAATTTTTTGAAGCATTGAATAATTTGGGTATATTAGTTTTCATTTTTACACAAATTTATAACCTTAAGTTGTTACAATACACTGCAAATCCATAAGGCAAGTAGAGACATGTTTCCTTTTCAAAGATGTGGTTTTCATATGGTAACACATGGTTTTCATAAGTAAAATCTTCCTAATTTTGAGTACAATCTAGGGAAAAGATATAAGGTCATTAATAAACATGTTAATCATTCTCCCAATGTCTTCCCTAATTACGAGAATACCTTAGTGTAATAGAACAAAATCATTGACACGTTTATTAATATCACTTTGCCCATTCTCAATTCATCTCCAAACATCTCTCCCACTTGTGAGAATGTTTTGGTGCAATAGGATACAATCATAGACAATCAAGAAAATCATAGTTGTTATTCTCCCAATACCTCTCCTATTTCTGATGAAGGTATCTTGGTGTTACAAGATCCAATCATTGAGCATCATGAGAATCTTATTTGTCTCTCTCCCCCTACCTCTCCCTCTTGGGAGGTTAGTATAGCACAAGAGGATGAGATTATTGACACATTTTTAATAACACTTTGCCTAATATTCATTCACCTCCCATTTGTGAGAATGTTTTGATACAAGAGAATACAATCATTGACAATCCTAGTTTTTCTTCTCTTGATACCTCTCCTACTTGTGACAAAGGTATCCTGGTGTTAGAAAACCCAATTATTGAGTGCCATGAGGATCTTGTTTTTCCCTCTCTTAATTCTTTACCCATTTGGGAAGATATGGTAGAAAAATAAGATGATATCATTAAGGCATTTCTTTTGAAAGATAGTAAGATGGGTTGCATATATGAAGAGGTTAAGGTCACCTTAGACCCCCCTCGATAGAAGGTCATCAATAAGAAGTCAAATCCACTGAGGTTATGAACACACAATTAACCATTAGATCTCCCTTGATTATAGGACCTCCTAAAACTCCATTTGGACCTCCTAAGATTCCTCTAATCATTGGACCTCCTAAGATTCCTTATGAACCTCCTAAACCAATTCTGATTATAGGATCCCCTAAACCTCATGACCATATCCTAAATTTTGCAAAACAACTCACTAGTAACCATGTGTCGCAACAACCAAGTTATCATACTATAGCCCACACATATAACACTCAAAACAATAAGAAACCAAGACAAACTCCAACATCCATTCCATTGTCTTAACCATACCTCCCACCTACACCTAATAGCCAACACCGTAGTGGTAAAGAATATGATCTTGTTGAACAACTTTGCAACATTCCTGCTAAGATATCCTTGTTGGATTTGATTCAAGCACTGCCTATTTACCATGGAATGCTTCAAAATACTTTAACAAAAAAAATTCATCCCTCCTAGTGCACAACCAAATGATGTGGCATCTTTGATTGAGAAAATGAATTCACCTAATTTAGAAATTATCTTTCATCAAAGTGAATTACCTCCTTTGAAAACACACAAAAAAATGATGCTTTCATGATAGTGGCCATTATTAACAAGTTTGGAATTAAACGTACCCTTGTTGACAATGGTTCAACACTCAATATTTTTAGTGTAAATATTTTGGATAAAATATGAGCAGACAAGACTAAAATTCAACCAAACTCTTTATCTATCTATGGTTTTGATAATGTGGGAAAGCAATCACTTGGTGTGATAACATTTCTCGTAAAGGTTGGTAAGGTTATGTTACAAAATTCTATCTATGACATGCCTCATGATCTTTCATATAATCTTTTTCAAGTATGTTGTAGGTGTTTTCATTGATGTCAACGGTATGGAGATTGTTGGTATTGTCAAGTGATAGTACTAGTATGGATATATTGTGGTTTGATAAAAAGGTGTTTTCATTTATGTCTTGTATGGTTGTGATGGATAAGTTTTTTAGTTGTTTTATTCATGATGAGAAGGTGTTATAGTGTTGTGTTGGTGTTGTTGATGCAACTATTTCACTTGGCTTCCAAGTGCTTTTGAGAAAATTTGAATAAAATAGTGTGCAGTGTGATAGAGATGTGTTCAATGTTGTGCTTTGCATTTCTTCGTGGATGAAGATATGCTTGTGTGGTTTGGATGTGATGATTAGAGGTGTTCAGAGGTTCTATATCCAGAATTTCAAATTTTGGATAGTACGAAAATGGAAGATGTGTTGACAATGTGTTTATCTGTGTAGAGGGTTGTCTGGGAGAAATGAGATTGCTCCACATTTCTCCACAGTGACATTTCTTGTCTTATGGATTTTTTAACATACTTATATTGTCTATATTTATCTTCCCTTGGAGTTTTTGGTGTTGATTTTCTCTACAAGTTGAGTTCTTGTGTTGAAGTTCAATGGCAGTGTGTTTGGTTGCATAGAGTGAGTATTCTTCAGTTTCAGGTGGTTGTGGCAGTGGTTTTGGATATTCTGATGATCTAGAATATTCTAGATTGTAGTGGAGTGTTTCTTTGTGGTTTGCATGTTGTTTCTAAACCTAGAGAAGTGTTTATGTGGTTGCTTGTAGTGCTATTTTAGGTTTGCCAACATGGTGTGATAGCACTATTTGCAGGGCTACCTCATGGATTGTGGATGTGTTGATAGTGTGGTGATGTAGATTTGGGTCCTAGTTAACCCTTGGTATGGTATTCCTTCACTTCTTTCCACTCACAAAAGTGTTTAGTGTCGACCTACCTTGGTGATGCACATTTGAGGTGCATACATTTCATTTAGGCCAACCTAATTGAGATTGTTTAGGTCATGAATGGTATAAATGTGAGATGGAGTTTTTGTTGAGGCATGTGGCAAGTGTGATGCAAATTTGATCAAGTGTAGTGATCTAAGCATGAGCTTTAATGCCTATGACTTTGGATGCAGTGAGTAGAAGGTATCTACATTTTTCAATGTGCTTGAAGTTGTTGGAGGCACTAATCCAAAGGTTACAGATGACATAAAGTTGTAGTGGTCGATTTTTCTATTTCTTTGAGATAGTGAATATCTCTGTAGTAGTTTCTTCTATTCTTCTTTCTTCTTTGCAATGAGCCACCCAGTAGTGAGCCTAATTGTATTTAGTGTTGTTATTCATATATAGGTGAGTTAATCCTCACCGTGGTTTTTCACTACTTAGGTTTTTCCACGTAAATCTGGTGTTCTCTTGTGTATGATAGTGTTTGTATTATTATTTCACCTATTTACATTTTTCTAATGCTTAATGAGGGTTTAAAGTTTGATAAGTGTTTGAAATTTAATGAGGGATTCAATGTTTTCATGTATAATTGATTCACCCCCCCTCTTAGTTATCTTGTGTATCTAACAATTGGTATTAGAGTTATGGTTCCTTAGAGAAAGCTTAACCGTTTGAGGTAGATCTGGATGGCACACAGGAAGGGTATCAAAGCTCCTATATTTGATGGAAGAAATTATGCTCACTAGAAAGCTAGGATCGAGTCTTTTCTAGTCTCTCTTGGATTTGGAGTATGGAAATCAATTGAAAATGAATATACTACGGTTGCTAATGGTCCAACAAGTGATGATGAGATCAAGGAATATGAGAACAATGGAAAAGCAAGGAATGCTATATTGAGTGGGCTTTCTTATTCTAAAGTTGGGAAGGTGATAAGTTTGAAAAATGCAAAAGGGATCTAGACAAAGTTGGAGAGTATTTATGAAGGAGATGATATAGTCAGCAATCAAAGATGCAAAACTACAAAGCCAAATTTGAAACCCTAAATTGAATATGAAGATATCACTGCCTACATGCTTAGAGTGGATGAAGTTTGTCAATACCATGAATGGTCTTGGTGGTAAGCTAAAAGAAATTGAAGCTGTGAAAGGGGTATTGAGAACTCTTCCTAAAGCTTCTACCTTTGGGGAAGCTCAAAATTTGGATAATTATTCTAGAGATCAGATGTTCGGTGCCTTAACTTCTTATGAATTAAGAGAGTTTGGTCAAGATTCTACAAAGAAAGAAAGTACTTTTAAAGTCTACAAAGTAGAGAAGAATGATGAATCAAATCTGGATGATCTTCATGAGATGGAAGAAAATTTTGTAGGGATTGAAAAAGGGCACTAGAAAATACAAAGGTAAGTTACCCTTTAAGTGTTTCAATTGTGGAAAGATAGGTAATTATGGTTTTGAATGTCCAATCAAAGTTTCAAATGACAAACATAAGGATCATAAGGGAAAATTTGTTAAGAAGAGTTATTATATTGAAAGAGACAATAGTGTATATGATGATGAGGAATTAGACTATCCTAATGATGACAGTGATGAATTCTTATTCATGGATTTAAATGTTGGAACTAATTCTATTAATTCTGAAAGATGTAAGGAAAGTGCTCCGATAACAAGTCATAACATTGAAGGAAATATGGTGACTACTTTTCATGCAAGAGAAGAGAGGAATTACTAGATAATTGATAATGGATGCTCAAATCATATGACAGGTGATAAGAGTAAGTTTATTAAACTTTTAGAAGTATGATGGTGGTATTGTTTAGTTTGGTGATGATACTTCTGCTAAGATATGTGGAAAGGGTTTGATTATTTTTTATGGAAAGCATAAAATACATGATGTTCTTTATGTCAATGGTCTCCGAAATAATATTCTAAGTGTAGGAAAAATGTTTAGCAGAGGATACAATTTTGTGTTTTAGGATGATGGTTGTGAAATTAGAAAAGGAAGATCTATAAATTTAGTTACTATAGGGACAAGGACATCCGTTGGAGGCTGTATAGGTGGATGGGGGTCTATTCGTCCAATAGGAGGTAGTTGTGGAGGATGTAGTGGGATCAAATCTTGTCCAAATGGTCATACCACATCATTGTACCATACTATTGGAACTGGGTTGCACGATAGTTTGACCAAGTGCAGGCCATCCCACCAGTTGCATCGATGTACATGCAGTCACATAAGAATGCAACTAGAGTAGGGGACTGTCCCCATACCACCATCGATCATGTTGCAATTACAAGAGATGATGGTTTGAACAAGGACCAGCTCGAGGCCCTAGCGACTAATGACATTGGCATATCAGTTGGCTTTTCCAACTGGTGGTTGGAAACATGGCCTACCTTGGTTTTCCTAGTAGATGCCTCATAGGCAATGCTAGTGCTTAGGGGTCTAAGAGTGAGGCAACTAGGAGTGGCAAGGAGAAGGACAAGGCGGTGATGAGTAAATCAAAGGAGAGATCAAGGCAATGGCAACATGTAGCATCATTGGTGCGCACTCATGAGGTCTTAATTGCACCACCTGACATCTAATCAATCGTGCCACCTTTTGCAATGACTATAGGGCCAAGCATCACCCCTAGCAATGGTGCTCCACCCCTAGATACATATTAGAAGGTTGGGGACCTAGATATGGATTTGGTTTGGTATATGTTATTTCCTTTTAGTTATTTTGTTACATGCTCTCATATATGTATATATGCTTTTATGATATGATGTTGATATCATCCACTTTCTCTATGGTTATAGTGTTCATACAAGAGTGGATCACACAATTCCTCAATTCCTATTGGCCACCCACAACAGGGCATCACACCCAACTATTTGAACCTATAGTGTGTTTGATAATGGCCTATGAGGAGAACTAGGTGGAGGTGGTCCAACATGTAGAAGTTGAAAAACCAACTTCACAGTCTCCAAGAATCACCTGCAAGCAATCACCTATCACATGCAACAATATTTAGAACAAAAAAGAAGAGATGTTTTGTAAACCCTCAGAGCCAATATGTGCAAGCAAAAACCAGAATAATGATTATTGAATGTAATTGTTTTACAAATAATACAAAAGCCTTCAAAAAGGAAATCATGCAAAAAATCAAGACATGCACAACCCTAATATTATCTTGAGCAAAAAGACAGCTCAACCAGATAAGGATTACAATTATCCTAGGAATTAAAAAATGCCTAAGTAAACTTATGCTAAAGTGTAATTAAATAATTAATTACACCAACACCCCCCATAAGTGCAACTTAGGGAGAAGCAAATTATGATGCAAAGGATGAGTCTTGGCAATAAGGCCTGATCAGGTACCCATTTACAAATGCAATGCAAACTAAATCAAACAAGGTAAAGGAGAAAACCACATGGGAACAAAACTCCTCCACAAAATAGAATGCAAAATAGCTAAGTGATGAAAGATGGAGGAATCCATAAGACCCCCTAAGGACACCATCCATCACAAAGATACATAAATGAACCCCCCCATAAGAGACGAAGAAAGAGGCCACATATACCCCCCAGAAAGAAGTAACTCCAATAAGACTGAAGAAACCACATCTCCTAAAAGAAGTGAGAGGGAAGAGGCCGAATGAATGCAATCTCTGAAGGTGAAGTAGGTGTAGCCCAAGATGTCTCCACAGAAGTAGGTGTGACCTCAAAAAATGAAGAAGTCAAAGTAGGTGAAGATTGAATAGAAACCTCCAAAGATGAATGATCAACTGGATCCTACTGTATTGAAATTGAAGAAGCCACATCGGTAGCCACAACAATAGCAACAGGAGGAGGAGGAGATGGAATGGAAGGCTCGAGAACAGGATCCGAAGTGAGAACACTAATGTTCAAGAAGCCAAATCTCTCCTCTAAATGATGATGCACACTAGAAGTGTGAGGAATAGCTGTAGGAACAAAAGCACCATCAGTAGCAAAATTGGTAAAGTAATACAACCGAGATGAGTGATCCACTATCCTAGTAGCAATAATTGCTCTACTCTCCAAGTTTCTAATGATAATTGAATCAGGTGTGAACTCCATAGATCTCCCAGTGCCTCCACGTGTGATTTGATAGATGGAAAGAAGGTTGTTTGTCAAGTGAGTGACACACAAGACATCCTGAAAGGAGTTGTCCCCAAAACTAATAGACCCCTTCCCTGTAACACTCATGTAAGTATTTTTTCCCATCAAAATGGGAGACATAGTGCAAGGCTCAAAGGAAGTGAACATAGACTGTGAAGATGCCATATGATGAGATGCTCCTGAATCTAGAAGCCATCTCCTTGATCCAACACCTGAAGAAGCACAAAGAGCATGTCCCTTCATATCTGATAAAGTATGTAAACCAGTTGTTCCCCTATCATGCTACTCTGAAGAAGAAGAATGAGGAGAAGAAGATGATGCAGACATCCTAGAAGGCAAATCAATCTGATGTTTCTGAAGAAGATACTTTAACTCATTAATGTCCTTGTAATAATTATGTTTTGCATGTCCTTCTCTCTTGTAATATGCACATGTAGTCTTCTCCTTCTTAGATGATTTCCCCTTAGAAGAGGAGGATGAATCTAAGGACTCCTTTTTCTACTCACGAGGTGTGGAATCCTTTTGTTTCTATTTCTTTCCTTTGCCTGTAGAAGCCTTATGATCTCTGGGCTCCTGTGATGCAATAAGTTCCTATGATGAAGAAGGTTTCACCGTGCCCATGCTAGCTAACTTAGCTTGCTCTCAAGTGAGAGATGAAGCAAAGTCATCAAGAGATGGCATAGTGAATCTCATACCAAGTGCATCCCTAGTGGCATAAAAGGTAGATACAAAAATTGAATAATCCGGTCCAAGCTTAGAAAGAATGGACAATATCAACTGAGAGTCTTCCTTCTAAATACCACACTGTGACAATTGCAATCTAAGAGACTTGAGTTTGGTGAAAAAATCCTGGATGCTATCAAAATCCCTAGGATTTAAGCCAATAAGCTCATTCTCTAACTGAAACCCTCTCATAGTATCCTGCTTCCCAAACAAAGAATCTAAAGTAGTCCAAATCTCATTGGGTGTAGTGAAAGACTCAATATAAAAAAGAAGGTTAGAAGAAAGATATAGAAATAATGTACCATAAGCCTCATCACACCTATTAAACCACTTTCTCTTTTCAATAGCACCTGTAGGTTCAATTTTTGTACCCATGGTTACCCTGTACAACCCTTTGTGTTTCAAATGAATCTCCATTTGTTTTTTCCAATCAAAATAGTGGAATGGAGTAAGGGGTGAAATACTATGTGTATCCATGATATAAAACATCAATATATACTCTCAAATAAAAGAACAATGCTCGTTGATCTAAAAAAAATAGACTAATTACACACTTCCCAAGAAAATAACTAAAAAGGTAAAGGATGAGATCAAACAATAATATCATATACCTGGTAAAAATATATGAAAAAATAGGTCTGAGATTTGTGTAGAGCATTGGACCATCTTTCCAATGCCTATTTGTTTTCCCAAAACAGAGTCAGGACGCAAAAGTTATGCCTCTCGAAGTAAAAATAACTTCTGACTTAGACAGGCCAAAAAGGCATCAAAAAATGAAAATCATAAAATAATACCAGTACCATTGGATCCGATGTTGAATCAACTTTCTGACGATATTTCATTTTTGAATAACCGACGTCGTATGCAAAAGTTATGCAAAATTGAAAAAAAGCCCTGAAAAGGGAACCTCCAACACTAACCAGGTGCAAAATTTTAGCACCCTCCTTTCGGCACTTAGTCCTGCATGTGACCGTCGGCTATAGGGGTTTAAAAAAATCCGCCGGTGGGTTGTGGGCACAGCTCTTGATCACAGATGTGACCACCAGCGGGGCTTGAAACTAGCAGGGGGCTGGGGACTTGGGAGCTTCTGGTCGCAATGTGACCATTCGCTGTTGAGGATAGGCCCACGGGGGATGAACTAACCAGAGTGACGGCTACAAACTTTGGGTGGTTAGTAGGAAGAACCACTAGTGGCGGGCGACGCGGTGGCTAAAAAGTGGTGGCCGTCGGGTTGCAAATGGGTGGCGTGATTGATTATACTGTAAGCACTTTTTTCAAGCGCTTTTTTAATTAATTAATTTATTTTTTTCACATTTTTCAATAAATTTTGCCTCGGGAAGCGAGCTGGGGAGGTTGTATAGCCTCTCTGGCTAATTTTTTTTGCCTTTTTTTCAACTTTCTCTGAAATCAACGAAATGAAAGGAATTTCTGGGGTTTTTGGGCGCTCTGAATGCGATGGAGACGTCCATTTTGCCCAAAAATGCACAGAAAAATTGCGTACCCCTAGATCCACAAAAAAAATAGCCTAGCTTGAAATCCTTGCACAAAATAAAATGTTGTGAGAGAATATCTTCAAAACACGAACATGAAGCCACAGGTCTGGAGCTCTGATACCATGTAGAAGTTGAAAAACCAACTTCATAGTCCCTAAGAATCACTTGCAAGCAATCGCCTATCACATGCAATAGATATTCAGAACAAAAAAGAAGAGATGCTCTGTAAACCCTCACAGCCAATATGTGCAAGTAAAAACTAGAATAATGATTATTAAATGTAATTGTTTTACAAATAATACAAAAGCCTTCAAAAAGGAAATCATGCAAAAAAGTAAGACATGCACAACCCTAATCTTATCTTGAGCAAAAAGATAGCTCAACTAGATAAGGATTACAATTATCCTAGGAATTAGAAAATTCCTAAGTAAACTTATGCTAAAGTGTAATTAAATAATTAATTACACCAACACAACACACTATCGATCTTTCCATGATGATTGGGAAACGAGATCAGAGGGGTGCAAAGCTCTGTATTGTTCTCATTGAGAGAGACTAGGTTAGGATACAAGCTAAGAGTGTCGAGCAGGCACATGGCACTTTGTAGAGCCAGGTCAACGACCTTACGAGATAGGTAGTGACTGTGAGGCTAACACCCACTGATCTTTAGCATCCATAGATGTAGCAACTATGAGAGGCTCGAGAGAAAGAGGCTACATTGATGGAGTGCATCACCACTCTTTGGGAGCAAATGAGCGAGTTGTGAGGAGAGATTAAAGGATTTTAGTCATGGAGAAAATCCATTTCACAATCACATCAATCTCATTCCCATGCATCCATCCACCAGTCACCTTCACCACCTCCAGCACTAGAGGACTCTGAGAGCCATACCCCTAATGACTAGGCACATTTTTATTGTATCATATCATCATTTGTATAATTTTTTTGGATATATAGATTCATATACAAATATACAGACACCACATTTTGCAATAGTGGTGTGATACATTTACATGACATTTTTGATATATATATATATATTATATTATGTGTATGTTTCATTTTCATGTATGACTATGCTATGGATGTATTTTTATAGATGTATGCTTAGATTAGATGCTATCATGATCTAATTAAGCACGCATTAGGTGTATGCTTAATTAAATGCAATGATGATCTAATTGGTGTTTGATGATATAGATAAAATGTATAATGTGGAATGTGTGGACAAAAGGATTAATCAAACACAATGCATGGTTACATAGAATAAAAGTAAAGGACATGTATAGATAATTCCTAATTAAATAAATTAACCACATACATGTGTTTACATCATAACACATAATTAAAAAGTTAATGTACTAATGAAGGAATGCCATATCATAATGGACTACAATCCCTGAAGAGGGGATGGGCATCATGCACATGCCACATAGATCTTATGCATAGTATCAACGAAGATGCATTGCATTAATTGATTCTTTTAGATGAGTATCATCCATAGACAAAAATCTATATGCACTAGAACCATACACAAAGGTGATTATGTAAGGACCTAACCAATTAGGGCTGAATTTCCCCTTTTCATTAGGTGGTGTGCATTTACATAAATCTCTGATTCTCATAGAGAATGAGATCACCTACCTTAAAGTACGAGAAATAACACCTTGATTATAATGTTTAAAAATAGATTTTTGATAAGCTTGAAGATGATCGAGGGCCTATAATCGACACTCATTAAGCAACTCAAGCTAATTTAGACACTCAACATGGTAAGTGTCATCATCAATTAATCCTTTAAGGGAAACCCACAGAGACAAACTTTCCAACTCTAAAGGCATAATAACCTCAACACCATACACAAGGTTATATGGGGTTGTACTAGTAGCTGTATGAACACTCGTGTGATAGGCCTATAAGGTGTAAGTCAATTGAGTATGCTAGTCTTTACCATGTTTATTCACTGTTTTATGGAGAATTAGCTAAAGAGTTTTATTAGATGCTTTCACTTGGCCATTAGATTGAGGATAATAAGGTGTAGAAAATCAATGTTGAATGTGAAATTTCTACAATAATTTATTTACCTCTTTGTTCTTAAATGAAGTACCATTGTCAAAAATAAGGGTAGAAGGCAATCCAAAGTGAGAAATAGTACCATTGTCAAAAATAAGGGTAGAAGGAAATCCAAAGTGAGAAATAATATTATTTAGAAGAAAGCTATAGATCACTTCAACGTTAGTGGACCAAAGAAAAATAGATTTGAACCCATTTTGTAAAGTAATAAGTAGTTTTGATGATGAAGGTATGTCCCTTAGAAGAAGGAGGTGATATTTTCTTGATAATATCCAACCCCCATTTAACAAATGGCCAAGGAGAAGTTTGAATTTGAAGCTCTTGTGTAGGAGCTTGGATAAGGTTATTGTGTTGTTGGCATTGGGGACATTTCTTAACAAAGGAAAAGGAGTCTTGCTCCATTGTTTCCAATATTATCTCATATGAATTAGTTTGTGCACTAATGATTTACCATCAAAATGTCCACCCCAGGGCCCAAATGAGCTTCTTAAAGGGCAAGGGGTATTTCATCTTTAGTGAGACATTAGAGAAGAAGACCATTGCAATATTTTCAATAAAGAACATTAAACAAAACGATGTATCGAGCTGAAAGATTTTGTATCTAGATGTGAATATTTTTAGTCACATCATATGAAAAGTTTCTAGTCTTCAGATAATAATAGATATGAGAGTACCATTCCCCTGAGTCTACATGAGCACACACAAGACTATCAAGTTTAGGTTGATCCAAGATAGTAGGAGAGTAGAGAATATGAACCACAAAGTGATACTCATCTACACCATCATCCAAGGGTACAAGGGAAGTTGCACTTTCCATTGCATCTACATGATGATTCTCTCTCATAGGAACACTATCTATGGTGAAAGAAGAGAATCGATCAAGCAAGGATAAAGCCAAATCTCAATATTGAGATGGCTTGTTATGCTTAGCTTGATATGTTCTCGTGATTTGATTTACAATAAACTTGGAATCACCATGAATGCGGATATGTTTAATGTTCAATGCTATTGTAGCATGAAAGTTGGCAATAAGGGCTTCATACTTAGTGATATTATTTGTATAATGAAACTCTAATAAAAAAGATAGAGGAATCATATTTCCTTTGGGTGAGATTAACACTACACTTGCCCCAAAGCTGATTTGACATCTCAATCCATCAAAGTACATTTCCAACATAGGTTCATGATCCAATGGAAATAGATTTTCATTCAAAAAAAAATCCAAGTTAGGAAAATATTGAGGTGAGGGAGCTTTCGCCAATTGATCAATGACCACTTGTCTTTTAATCACTTTTTGAGTCACAAACCTAATATCAAACTCAAAAAGAAACATCGCCCATTTTGCTAATCTTCCAAAAAGATCAATTATAGTAAATAAATATTTAAGAAGATCACATTTTACAATCACATGAGTCTCTCCATGGAGCAGGTAATGTCATAACTTCTGCATTGTGAAAATGAGAGAGACATTATTTTTCCATGGTAGAGTACCGAGTTTCATAATCAACCAGGATATGACTGATGTAGTAGACTGCTCTTTCTTTATCATCATCATCATGTTGAGCTAATAAAGTTTCCAAGGCATGAGGTAATACAAAAACATAAATAAAAAAGGGTTTATCCTTCATAGCCAACATCAAGATTGGAGTTTTGGTTAAATAACTCTTTATAGATTCAAAAGCCTTGTCACATTCATCGTCCCATCAAAAACAAAAATCTTTCTTCAACAAGTGTGTGAATGGAAGGGTACGATTAACCAATTGGGATATGAATCTACGATTTTCCTGAATCTTCCATTACAAACTACATAGTTGAGAGATGTTCTTAAGTGGAGGCATGTTAACAACTGCATCAATCGTATTTGTATCAACTTTGCTTCCACGATGGAAAATAATAAATCCTAAAATATTTTCAACATCTATGCCAAAGACACACTTAAGAAGGTTTAGTCTAATCTTATAAAGTTGAAACCTCTCAAAGATAAGATGAAGATTCTAAACATGATATTGACAAGTTATAGACTTAGCTAAGATGTCATCGATGTAATCTTCTAGGATCTTGTGAATGAAATCATGAAAATGAGTCATTTCCCTTTGGTAAGTTTCTCCAACATTCTTTAAACCAAACAACATGATACATAATAAAAAGTACTCCAAGGGGTAGTAAAGGCTATCTTATATTGGTATTTCGGGTTAATACAAATCTAATTATAGCCCGAGAAACGATCTATGAAGGACAAGGCATGTCTTGTAGTCGAATCTACAATCAAATCAATATTAGGAAATATAAAATCATCCTTAAGAGAAGCCTTATTAAGATTGAAAAATTCAATGCAAATATGAATATGACCATCAGGTTTACTAACAACAACGATATTCGATATCCAAGGTGAATAGTCGATAGGATGGATAAAACTAGCTTTTAAAAGCTTTTCTATCTTAGTCTTGACTAATAAAGCAACCTTTGGATTCACTTTATAGATATTTTGTTTAA
>VDFB02072274.1:69650108-69831506 GCA_007258455.2 Sequoia sempervirens
AGCATAACATTACTCTTGGAAACTTGTCCAATTATGAACATAACAATATTGCTTCACACTTCAAGTTTTGTATCAACAAAGTTTTAGTGATCTCTTCGATCTATTACTCCTAGTATAAGGTTAACCCTATTTCTTAGCCTATTTCAACTTAATAGACTTTCTAACCTTCCTTTCCATATAATGGATCAAACCTTAATGATAGAAGTTTCTAAGTATTCTAAAAATCACTCAAGATTTGGTTTATCACTTTCGCCTGTCCGGCTACAATAATATATTGCACATTCATTCAATCAAATGTCTCATAGTATGATCATGGTTCATACAACCCTATCATTATTTTCTCGTTCACAATTGAGACAACCTTCTCAAGAATACTAAGCAATTTCTTTACACAATATATTACTTAGGGTTGAAATCCCATTAATCAAAATTTCCAACAAATGTTGGTTACCTTGGTGAGTTTTTCCACCATAACATTATGTCAACTTTTCCGACATAGATAGATTAAACCGTCTTGCATTCAACCACTCCCCCTTTGGAATCTCAAGAGAGTATTCATGTCTTGCCAATGATGACATCTTGTCTTCATTTCCTGGCACACTAGACAATATCTTACTACATACTCTGCAACATTTTACTCCATCTTTTCCATATTATAGTGGTTCCTCATCTGACAAATAACTTTGTCATTCCAATGCCCTAACTTTGACATCAATTTCCTCATTTCATTCCTTAATCCTCCAAAATTTTGGGTACATAGGTTTTTTTACATCCTATAATAGTCTATTCTTTGACTAAATGAAAACCTATTTTGTGGACTCATGCCACATAAGCATAATGTTTAGACATTTTACAAAGATAATCTCATTCATCCTAGAACGTCCATTCCTTGGATTTATTCTATCCTTGGGTCATTTCTAAAATTCTAAATCGATTTTCAACTCAATCTATCTTTTCCAATGAGCATCGATACTAATTTCGAGTATTAGTCCTCATTCAATCATGTTGGTTCCTAAAAGATATCAAATTTAATTGCATACCTAATTACCAAGCACATACATTTATCATTAGCTCAAGTGATTCACTTAATCACATAGGTGAGTCTCAACTACAGTATACACTAATCTTAGGATAAAGTCATCAACCAATGACTAGTTTGATTATATAGGTTACTCTAACCCTATATGTTCCAATCAAGACCAAATGTACAACCCAACCAAGTAAGTTATTCCAAACCTATAGGTATCAATGAGTAGTCAAGTACATATCCCAACCCAGTAGGTAAAACTTAACCTAAGGTTTCACTCTTTAATCAAATGAACTTCTCATCCCACATAGGTTATCCTAAGCCTAGGGTTTCATTCAAGTATAAAGTATGATCAAGTGATCATTCCAGTAAGGATATTTGATGTGGTTCACATAATGTCACATCGTATCTTTCATACCTTTACTTTTGTAATGCTAACCCTATCATTCCTAAGGTTCCCTTAGCATAATAAGCTATAGTTTCAAGTCGCTTCACGGTGTGGATACATTTCATAATATACATGTAGTATTACTACCTATGTATAGAAATAACATCATTATCTAAATCCTCATATAAGGTGTATAGGAGTATAGAGACATTTCCTTCCCAAATCATGAGTAATCTAGTTCTTCCCTTACTAATCCCATAGGCAATGATCTTCCCTTTCATGATCAAACTATCTTCCTATCCTTTCCTAAGACATCAATGATAATAGAAATTGATTTTACAATCAAATATATATAAGTTATGGTAAGATAATAGGTCACAATCCTTGACCTTTCCTCTATTTTTCTCCAAAAATTCCAATACTTTATCCTTTAGGTCATGAAATACATGACTTAATTGACATCATGACTTACGAAGAAGTCAAAAGTTCTTCCAAATTGAAAATATTTTCATTTTTTTTTTGGATGGGGTACTTTATTTGAGTCAATCCACTCTCTTCCTTCCCCCCTTAGTGTTTCCACGACATTCGATCAACTCAAAGTTTAACTTATAGCAACATTTGCTTTCTCGAAATGATTTAACACTCTTCATTGTTGGCTTTCTATTGCCTTTTTCTTACCTCCATGGCATACATTGAATATACTTGTTCCCAAAGTTAGATTCATCACCGATCTCTAATCTCATAGATTCAACATTTTGGATTATCGGTAAAGAGATGTATTGAACAACTAGCAATTTTACAAGCTAAGAGGTTCTCTAATATTCCATTTCTCTTTCCAATATCCTTTTTGTGGAGGAATATCCATACCCACAAAGCCTCTTTTGTTGATGTACCTTTCAACTTAAAGCATTTTCCCTTACTATTTCAATAGTTTTGACACATAGTGTCACACTGTATCTCATTTCCTTTTGGAACCTATAAACATATGTTGGTTTATGTTGACACATTGGCGAGTTCAATTTATACTCCAACCAATCTATGTACTATCCAAACCTTTGTCAGATCAATACAATTCACCTTTTTAGGCTTCTTTCTCACAATCACCTTTCCAAGTGACTTTGTCCCAAAAATTGATAACTTATTCTCTCATAACCTTTAGAGATACCAAGGTTTTTTGGCTTCTTTTCCTCATCTTAATAAAAAATCCAAATCGATCTCATCCATTTTGGTTGGTGGAATCATGTCCACTTTGTTGATTACTTCTTTTTGAACCATTTTGGTTTCTTCCCTTATTCCAAGGTACTATCTCTTTTCTTACAAGTTCTTAGCCTTGCACAAAACTTAAATTCAAGTCAAGAGTTCTTCAACCTCTTGGATACCTCCTTTGTTGAATTTCTACTTCAATTGAAGTTTCTAATTTATGCCTACAATGCATACTCATAGATTTGTAGTATTCTTACTAAATCCAAGAATCCTCGACTCCTTGCAACTATAGGTTGCTATCAATAAGGGAGATTATTTCAATCCTCTCTATCCCTCAAAGTTATTATAAATTTTTATTAGGGTGAAGGTACATATTGGTTATCCTTCATAACCTTCCTACATAACCCGATTACATAATCTTCCACAAATCACGGCTCGGGTATCATAATAAGTTGTTGGTTTAGGAGTTTCCAACTCTAGGGACAACTCTTATCTAGTCCCAAACTTAAACAAGTTTCTAGGAATCTCATCTTCCTTTTCATTTCTCCATGTTCTTTTCTCTTGCCATCTTGGCATAAGAATTTTTTTTAACCATTTTCTTTCGATAAGGTTTACGCATTGTTTGCGAAATGAGCTCATAGGTTCTAGAGTTGAACTTGGTAGCTCTGATAGCACATGTAACAACCCCAGTGTTCTACTCAGTAAAAGTTTCAATGTTTTCACCTCAAGTGAATATTCTATGATGCCATGACATAGCAATAAAAAAATTTCTTTCCATAATGTAAATTACATGCATATTTGAAATAACACTATTACCAAATCTCCATTACATTCATTGTAATTTCACAAATCTTTCCATAACATAGATGTCATATTGAATGAACTCAAGTATATCATTCATGATTACATCCTTCCATATAAATGGGTATATGATATATACATAGATCCTCTGAGCTTCTTAACAAATAGATATAGATTGTCCAAGACCCACCTTTCAAATCTTGGTCTTCTGTCACCTGCTAAGGAGGACAAGCATCACTCAAGCACTTTTTTGCCAACCACAGACTCATATGCGGTCCCCCGCACATCTATTAATGATAGATGGCCCTACCATTCAATGAAGAGATTGGTGGAGTAACCTCGTATGACAACCACTCTAAGCTTAGTGTTGTGTCCTATAAACTAGAACCTAATCATACATTCATCTACCCTATGAGTATGAAAATACCGAACTAGCATGCACTACAAGGACACAGTGAATTGACACTGGAGCCAAAGGAAATCACACTACTTTGGCCAAAGTGTTCTCACTTAGTATTTCGAGTGATTTTCATCCTATTCACTTACACTACTCAGCTCGATTTGACTTAAGGCCACTATAATCTATGCATAGGTATTTCCTCCAATGGGTAATCTTTAGCCCTAGAAATACCCTATCCCTTCACCCACAAACTCTATGGTATTTCTACTCACAAAGCATATGAACAAGTTCCCTCCCTTCAATGGACAACCAATCCTAGGAGTAATACACTAGCTATTTAGTATAATAAAATGGCTTTAGCTATGAGTAACCCTTAAGCTACCTGTTATCAAATTTTCACAACTCAATTTGACAGAGCTGGTTTATTCAAGATTCATTTTAAGGTGAAGAATTTCAATTTACCTCTGCAAATGTTTAACCATTACATGAGTTTGATTTATTGTGGAATTTTAAAATGCAATGTGTTTTCAGTTGCTTCATATGATTTATTGCATTAAAAGATAGAAGAAATGCTTTCATTCTATTGTTCATTCACAATGTTCAATGCATTTTTTGCAAGAAAATAAAATACATAATTGAAACAAGTATTTCACAAATGTTGTTTGTATTCATTGGAGTGAAAAAGAGAATCAAGTGTCCCACACAATCCGTGGGAGTAGCTAGAACAATGAACCATAAAGGATATCCTACGCTACTGGAGATTGAAAGCAAGAAAGAGCATGTAAGAATGAACATAATCGTCATTGCTTGATGGTGTCTTCAAGCTGCCTCTAGAGTTGAGCCCGCCTTTCCACTTCTGTGCTCCAAGTTGACCTACAAAAAATCGATGAAATTTTTGTTAGAGCTCAGACTATGAACATTCCTACATGGTCCATCAATAGTAATGTAGGATATTGTCTATGATGCATTGAATCGACTGAGCAAGAATAAAAAGAGTGCAAGAGAATACCAAGGAGAAAGCATCATGGGAAACTTCTGAATTTATTGTTTAATCTAACATTGTTTGTTTCCTTGTGCAGGTATAGGAAAAGCCATGATGCTGATTTGTTTTGAATATCATAAAGCATGTGGTGTAAAACAGGTTCCCACAAGGGTTGAGACTCAACATGCTTTCCCTCAACATCCCACAGAGGGGTTTTCAGAAAATAAACAACTCAAAGATGCTTAAAGAAACATGTATCTAAAGGAGTGCATCAAGTGATCACCTAGGACAGTCAAGTCAAGTGCAATGAAATGAAAATCATAGGTGATCCATTGCTCAAGTGAATTACAATAAAGTGCATCATGTCATATTGTGATAGTGAACAGGCATACGTAATGCCCTGTTAAAAATCATGCAATGGTTATTGAAACAAATGAAATGAAGAAGCTTCTAATCATTAACATAGTGTAATATTATATTTCAAAATCTTCTATGTGATGATAGATTTGACATCATCATGAAGATAAAAATGCACGAAGAGTACAAAAGAGAAGTTGGCTCCATCAGTAACAAAGTGACAAACTAGCTGCAAATGAGCTATTGAAGGCAGAAAATGAATGAAAAGATGGCGTGGTGAACTATAATGCAACACATCAAGTGTTGGGGGATAAATACAATGTAAAAAAACATGTCTCATGAAGGTAATTTGTAAGTTTTTAAGCTTATTTCAGTATTATGGTGCCACCATTATGAAAGGAAATCTGATTGCACAATTCAATGACCTCATGAAGCATAAAAATGAAATGGAAAAGAAGTGAGAATGTGCATGTTTGTTTTGAAGCATTCAAGTGCATAAAATGAATGATAAAAAGTAACAAAGTAACCTATAGGAGTGTCATAGTGCATGAAATGAAGTAAATGTATCAATATGCATATATCTAGAGGTAAGCAAGTGCATGGCGATCATGTTAAACAATGCATGGGAAGGTGCATAAAGGTATGGGAAAGCATTTTGTTTGGTAAACTATTGAAAAGATTCAAATGGATTTGGGTCTTATTGTGTTGTGCATTTCAAACAAGATTAAAAGCAAACAATACAAAGAAATGAATTAAGTTGTCAACTAAGTTCAAGTTCTGAGTCAAGCAAGTCTACACCTTGAGGGTAAAGCATTCTGGAAGTGAACAAATGCAATAGTAATGGAACTCATTTCAAGCTTTTGAGTTTTCAAATAGAGAAAGCAAGTAAGTGAGTTATAGCAACAACATGAGTGCAAATGAAGTCTTTTGTCCTTTCAAAACAATGCATCTATGCCATGATAAGCCAGTGCCAATGTCAAGCCAGGGTTTCAAAGAACACAAGTGAAATGGTACCAAATTGGGTTTGGAGAAAACCCCACATAAGATCAACATAATGTTTTCCATAATTTAGAGATGGGATTTTAATTCAAGTTCAAAAAATGGAGAAAGCCCAGGTTAATGTTCTCATACCCGCGGCCTGGAGAGGCCAAATTTTGCTTTCATAAGTCACAATACCCCATTTAGGGTTTCAAAGTCAAAATGAAAATACAAAGGAGAACAACAAGGGTTCAAGCCCCTTAGCTAAAATATCTTCAAAATAGTGGGAAATGAAAGCTAAAGGTCACGACCATGGGGTTTTTGAAAACCCATAAAGGGAAAGCATTCATCTAAAAAAAAAATCATTTTAAAAATGTTTTCATTTGCACATGGTGGGTCGAGCCCTAGTTTTTTTTTCATTCAATAAAAGAAGAGGAGAACACACAGTATGGTCACAGCTAGAACAATGGCTGAGCTCAACAATCTATAGGTCTTTCATATATTTTGTAAGAAAAAGCTTAAATAAGCATTATTTAAGAGGGAAATGTCGTGAAATGGAGGAATAGTGAAGCTTACCTTCTGTATCAAGGTAGAGAAGCCCAATATACCCGCGGAAAAAGATTCACAAATTCTCAAACAAAGTCCCTCGTGGTGGCCATGTGACAAGCAGAGACACAATAAAGAACAAAAATGCATTAAAATACAGTCATGGTCGCGGCCAAGAGGCCTGCTTCTCTTTCAAATGAAGCTAAAAGAGGTTCAAATGCAAGCAAAATATCTTACTAGAGGATTGCAAGAGGAGAATCGATAGGAATGGCCAAGCAAAGAGCTCAAATGGTGGTGTCAAAGTCTCCAAACCCTAGTCTCCCATGGCGGCACCCAACATAGCTTGTTTCTCTCTATCTTGGCCAACACAAATGATCAGAAAATTAGGGCTCGATGAATGTTTTGTGTTAGGGATTTTTCCCCATACATTGTCTGATGTGATTTTAATCACATCTTTTTCATTTTTCAATGCCTTGCTAATTCTTCAAGTGCCTAGGCCAAACCTTGCCTATGGCTTTTCATTTTTCCTTTGATTTTTATAGAAAATCAAAAGCAAAATCATGTACCTTGCTCCCCTCATTAGGGTTTCCCCTTTGCAATGCCTTAGAAAATTTTCATGACATCTACCTTGGAGGATCGAAATAATGACTTTAGGCCTTTTATTTTTCCTTAAGTTAAATGATAATATGTGGAGAGCCTATATTTTTTTAATGATTTTTTATATAAAAGTCAAATGTAAAAGAGAGCATCATATAATGTTTGATTTTTTAAAGATTAAATGCAAAAACTCAAGATGATTTGAGGACAAATTAGAAAAATCAGATGAGAGAGGGAGGCCTTCTATTTTTGCTTTGTAAAAATGCACCTCTGTAAAACATTAATTAAGCAAGTGTTTCTATAATCTACTTGATTAAATGTTATCTAAATGCAGTTGGGAGTTTCACTTCAGTTCACATCAAAACTTTCTATTCTTGAATCCGGTCTTGGGTGAATTTGAAAAGAGGATGCCAAACTGAAGTTTCTAAATTCAGTTTCTAGCTATTTGCACCTGATTTTGAGGCCTTTTTGGATCAACCTTTGGGTGATGAGAAGTTTCCATCTTTCTGGTGCCTTTTGAAGCTATTTTGGAGGCTGATTTTCCAGGCTTTTTGAGGGAGCTCAAAAATACAGTTGAGTTGATTTTTGGAGAGGCAATGAACTTGATTTTTCTATTCTGGCACTATAGGGTCACATCTTAGCTATAAATTTGAGAAATTTGAATTTCTCAAGGTTCAAAATTTTCTAGTTTCTTGCTCTCCTAGTTACTTTGAGAGTTTTGTAAACTCATTTTGAATCAAATTTTGATGCCTTACTCCTTCACTTGCAATAAAGTAGCAAAGTTTTTCTTTTCTCCTTTCTTGTCATGAGCTCATAGTGATAGTAAAATTTTGTTGTGATTTAGATTGATGGATCCTTCTTTATCCTGTTGTTGTGGGTTATTGTCAGGATTTGCAAATAGGTTCATGTTGCATATTGTATTCAGTTTCCATGGAGTCTTTATGCAAAATACTAATGAGCTAAATGAATTAAGGTGAATTATGAGAGTTAATTATTTTAAAATAAGTGTTGTGAGTTAAGTTTTATCATAATCTCAATATCTAGTTGGTCATCATAAATTGTAGGTGTTAATTTTCAGTTTTCTCCTTACTCCTCTTTCCCTTGAAAGTTCATAGATTAGGTGATTAGCTAGAGGGAACCAACCCACTCTGGAGATTCACTCTCTCTAATTGGTTTACCCACAAACTAGAGAGTGTTTCCATGTTGCGATAGGATAAACAAGTGCAACTTGCCTAAGGGTGCAATCCTGATCACCAACACTACCCTTGTTTAATCATATCTAGTATAATAATACCTATGACAAACAATCCCTCTTATTATGGAGAATTACAAGCACTTCACAAAAATAGCATAAACAACTTCTATTTTCCTTTCAAAGCAAATGCTATAGTTCCCTAATGTCAGTAATCTCAATAGATCAAATTAAGCACTCGAGAATCAATCTTTGATAAATAGAGACAAATAAAGGAAGATTTATCCTCGTGCTTGTAATACACTTATCCAATTGACTGATTTAATGCACAACTTCCCAACAACAGCCTACTAGCTTCGCTTTGACCTCACAAGCAATACCTCAATAAAACCTCTCTCACAAGTTGATATTATGCTTCTCTCAAGTATAACTCAAACAAGAAATCTCCTCACAAAACACTCAAAGCTCTTTCAAAATACAACAAAATGTAATTGGTAGAATATTGTAGATTAGAAAATGTAGAGTAGAATGAAATAGAATGTGTCCCAAATGAGAGCTCTACCTCTCTATTTATATAGCAGAAAAGAGACTTCACAACCTACAGAAAATGCATGTAAATTGACAACAGTATCCATGCAAGTTGACTCACTTCACTTGGAAAAAAGGTGGTAGAAAATAAAGAGTTTACTCAACACATTAAGCTACAGGTCAACCTCAAAGTTTTGAAAGCAACAAAATACTATTTCAATCTACACATGATCAAATGGTGATAGTTGATTTGTTTCCAAAATGGACTTCTACAACATTTAGAACTTCATAATATGGTGCCATGCAAGCAGCCACCTCCCTATAATTTTGGCACGACTTGTCTCATTGAATCAATCTACATTTAAAATGTGACACATGCACATAGTTTACTAAGTCTATGCTTAGCAGAAAACAAAGGATTGAATAATCGCTTTGGCTCATAAATATGTTTTGACCATTTCCTTGCCTTGCTATAACAATTCCTATTATCATGCATTTTACTTCTAGTTGTGTTATTGATATATAATCCATCGATACATGATAAGGTGTCCCAAGAGTAATTATTGTTTACTAAGTCAATGTATTCTATCTCAAAGCATCGACTAATTCAAACTCTCCAAATCGACTTATTTGCTACACTATATATTGCATATAGTTCGATCTCTATTCATTACCAATATACATTATATTCGACCTTACAATGCTTTGTATATGTTGCATATATTATACTCAAATCGACCTATGATTCATATCAAGTGTTGGTCAAAGGTTTAATAGTATCATTACTTGTTATTTTCAAACAACCATATGCATTCAATTACCATGAGATGCTCTTTGTGCCATGGTTATATTCATGTGCTTAAACATAGTCAAATCACCTATGAAAGTATTTTAAGTGCTCCACATATATAAAATAGTATCATTTATAATATAAATAAATACTCTCAATAAATCCATCCCTTGGTTTATATTCACCACTATATATTTCATAGCTATATATATATATATCCTTATGTATATGTATACATGTTTCATCAATGTATAAATAGATGTTGGCATCATACTATATGTTGACTCATATAAGCATCAAGAATACATATACATATATGTGTGTGTGTGTGTGTGTGTGACGATCTAGTATAAATACATACACTTTTAATACATGTAGTCACATACATGTAAGTACCCAAGCATAGTCATTATTCTCTCTATATATATAACATATAACATATATCCATATATTATATTATATAAATGATATATAATATAATATATTTATATATATTATATGTTATATATATAGAGAATAATGACTTTTCCAAAGCATCATTCAATAATCAAATGCATGATATATATTTACTCGGCCATAAATAATATACATAGCATCCAATGCTTATATGTATATACACACACACACACATATATATACACAAAAGCATTCAATGATATCAATATATATATATCATTACTTTCATATATACGTAAGATAATAATATTATATATAATATCGACTATATATATATACATATTCATCTATGTTCATGTATACATACATATCCATGTATTTATATGTATACATTTGATTGCACAATGAAGCACATACATATTTACTATCTTATTAATAGGAGATATACGTGTGATGTATATATGCAAATACATATATTCCATGTGTGTTCACCTTATCAATACAAGCATAGCAATATAGGGAAGAACTCGTAAGTTCTAAACATATAAACATCACCCAAGCATGCACTCAACAATAATCAAGACCCTTACTAATGCAAATACATCATGCTGAGGATGACTTACCAATTCCCAACACTATGTCTACACTCAACCATTCTACTGTGAGTGTGTGTAAGCTCAGATAGGTTATGTTACTGGTTACCTGATCAAGATCTTCTCCCGAGTGATACTTCCCCTCCACCTAGAGGAATGAACCTGTCCCTGTAACCATCTCAACACATTTGCAATGGTAGTTAGATGTTCATAATAAATCCATATGCATCATAACTTAAGCATATACATATAGAAATACATGTTCATCATCAATGTAAACATAATTACTCTTCCAAAGCATTTAACAACATTTTCACATAATACCTATTTCGGTATTCCATTTATCATATTAAAATCATGATTGTATTTACCATCCTTTTTACCTGTGAAGGTAAAATTAAATATGTAACAACAAGATGGGGTGTAACATCCATAATGTCTTTCTTTTCAAATCTTAACTCAGAGGAAATTATTATCTTCTTCTTTATTGCTATTCGAACATAAAAATATTAAAAATAGATTATATGATAAAAAGAATTATATTCGGATCTCCTTCATACAAAAATCTAGCTAGCTATGGTCTCTCACAAGATCATACATATATTCAAGATCTTTGAGAGTCCCCTTATTTTTGAACTATAAAAAAACTATAAGCAATTGATAACTCTCCCAAAAATATAGGAAGAGGACTAGGTCTTATTTCAACAGTAAATAAAAGCTAGTGGAGATAAGAATGCAAGAGTTTCATCAGGACTCTTCATCAATTAAGAAGATGGTTATAACCAAAGACATTCTTAATCAGGGTAGAACTTATTGTAAACAACTAACCACTGTTAGTACAAGTCTATCCTTTTCTCGATGATTCGATTAATAGCATAAAGTGAAAAGATGGAGTGATCCATGAACGATCATGTTCACACTCTCTATCCATCACCTGCATCAGCTTCGGGAAAATGCACGTGTTGTATTTGATCACCTCTTCTGATTGTGACAAACTGACATCCTTCTGTTGTGAGTTGAGAGATCCTTCACTGTAGGGGTTAGTTTATTCCAGTGGCATTTTTCATCATTAATAATTATAATTAATCATAAAACTCTACTAAATTCCATAGACATTCAAAGATCACACAATCATTTATCAATATAATATATCATCTTTAATGCTTTAAATACTTTAGAATATGTGGAAAAGTTTATAAACATTTTTGAAACTTAGGAAAAATATGATAAAAAAAATTATGAAACTAAAGCAAGGAAACAAGACATTTCTAGGGCTCATAAAAAACAAAAAGAATCTAAACATACAAAACAAAAATAAAATGATTTAAAACACATACACAAGCTCATGAAAATATAAAATAAGCCATAACTAGTTTTTTTTGTCTAATGGAGCAAGCCCTACTTCTCCAAGCTCAATGAGGTTTTAAAAATGGACAGTCCTAGGACAAATGATGCTACTAATGATAATAGACTTGGTGCAAATTTTAAAAGAATAGCACATACCTCATATACCTTTAATAGATTATTTGGAAAGCTACCTTACATAAATAACATGGTTGCAAAAGAAGAGGGTGTACTTTTTCTCTTGTGTTGCTTGGGCTTAGAATTGTTTTTAGTGGTTGCAGGGGTTTCCAACTTTGAGTTGATATGAGTTGTCCTCTAGAGGTTACAAATTGGGCTTCTTGCACTTCTGGATATGATTGGGTGTCTATATTACAGGTAGGTGCTACAATGTGTGAGGAAGAGGGTACATGTTCCTCTTCAGCGGCTGTAGATTGCTCATTCAACTCCTGATCCCTGTTTGTTTCCTCTAACCTTGGCCTCATAATTATGTCATTAATATTGTTACAAGCTAGAAAAATTTCCCAAGACACATCAAGGAATTGAATTATGAGGCTTATTTTAATCAACAAGGTGACTAAGCAATAATGGGACATAGTAGATTGATTCCTCTTTCATCTATTTCAACAAATCATACAAGAAGTTGGGGACATTCACCAACCTTTGATGGTGTAGGAGTGTGACATACTCACTCATACTACAAAGTAAAAACAAGAATATGCTTAAAAATAGGATAGTAAAAAAATTTATCATCCATCATTTATTGCACATGATCATAAAACATGAATGTATAAAACAACTTTTGAAATGAACAAAATAATATCCAACTTGATAAATAAGATATAGCTTTTCAATTACAATTCATACATGATAAACTTTCAAGTATACAAGTTTACATAATACAATAATGATAAAAGGTCGAGTCTTCCATATCTGGAAAATGGTTCTATTTCACAAGCCTCAACATTGTCATCTACAAGAGGGAGAGCATTACCTACGCATTTTACCTCCAACCACAAACTGACAGTCCCCTACACACCTTCCAACTAGAAGTGGCCCTACCCTTCACAAAGATTAAAGACTAAGGAACCCACAAGTATACCATGTGAGTTTCTAGTGTTGTGTCCTAGATAACCAATCAACCATACAACTTTAGACATCTCTAACTAAGTATGACCAATTTGACTGGATATGCAATTTGGATCACGGTGAACCGACTAATGCAAGCAAAGAATTTTGCATTACTTTGGCCAAAGTTTTGAAACATATCAAACACTTCCTTAAGAAATGAATTCGTAAGTTCACACACCTTTAACTCAACTTGGAAACACTTTGACCTAAGGTTTAACACATAATTGATCATTTGACTTACATGTTTGACATTTCATTAAGGAAACTTAATCATAAAATAATAACTTACTAATGTCGATAAATGACGAGGATGCATATGTTTTCTTGACGTTGAACACCCATGTTATGTTCCCATAACAACTTGGGACTTGGCAATTGCCACTTGTTCAAGTACTTGCGCTCAAACCTTGAGAGTAAACTACTCTCCTATTTTCATGCACATATGGTTTACAATGATAATATAATGTCATCGACTTGAGACACCTTGTATCACATTTAAGTTCTTGACTACTTGTCAATTAAGTCAAATATAATAATATTTGAACAATAGTAAAAATATAACTTCTTTTTAAATAGTTCAAATTATTTTGTTTTTCCTCATGGTTCTATGCACAAGAACACAATAACAATTTTGGTAAAAATATAATCTAAAATACCATCTTATTTTGTTCAAAAGAATACTATGTTGAAGTGTTTAATTTTTTTTTCAACAAATCAGTTTATAAAGCTGACTTTATTCAATAACTCAGCAGTGAAAGCATCTAACTTATCTCTTAATTTCATAATCGCATATCATAATTTATCTTTTACATAGTCTTCTATAAATATATATATATATACACATATATTCTTATATATATATTTCCTTATGAACAAATACATACATACATACATACATGCACACACACACACACATATATTTATATCACAAACTGGAATTATTCTCTTTCTAAGAAAATGGAATAAATCTAAAATTTAACATAGCTGAGAAATATCTTTCAACTTTGTTGTCCATCTCAAAGTGAAAGAAATATTAACTAAGTTTTGGTTACAAACTGGAAAATTAGATTAATCTTTCTCTATTTAAACTTATAATATTCTTCAAAATAAATAACTATTCTTTTCATTTTTAAAATTGAAAACTATAGAATGAACTATGAAATTACACAAAAATAATAAGTATTTAAACATGCCCGAGTTAGTCTCTTTTTGCACTTCTTGAACTCCAATTTCACAGTTACGATGATTGACACCATTTTTCTAAGAAAAATTAGTTTGATAATGTTAAATTTTTTGTCTTTACTTGAAAAACTCATTCAACAAATACCAATATTAACATCAAACAACTCTCTCTACTCAAAATAGAAAATAATGTTTATATATGATGCATATATAAGAATTATACAAAAAAAAAAACTAAGCTCAAAACACATAAAATTATGTATGTATGTGATGCTATCAATCTGCCTTAAACACTTCGGAACATACAGTCCCACACAACTCCCTTGCTCTTTTCTTTCGCCCCCAAATAGCATAAGAAATAGAATAATCAACCATGCACAAAAAAAATGATAACACATGAAAATTTATTTGCCTAGAGTTTCCGCTGCTCTCTCCCTCAAGTCCCCCAAAAAAAACTCGTAACTGAATAATAATGCAAATTAGATAATGAATAGAAAATGAATTCCTATCTCTTCCTCCCATCGTTGCTCACCTCACCCAAGTTTTGAAGTGAATAAAAATGAATAATGATATCCCATGATACAAAAAAAAAGCCTTTTCCTTTCTTCCATATGCCAAATATTACTCCAAATTTGTTGGTTTTAATTACCAACTACTCTTTTAATGTTTGGCGCCCAATGCATAATAAATAACATGCCAAATATAGAAGGTATCGCCTCATAATAAGGCTTCACCAAGATGATTTATATGCCACTCCCATAAAGAATTATACAATGGTTGTTAAAATGAATTTAAATGATAGTTTTAACCACCACTCAGTGGTTGGAAATGCATATTAAGGGTTGATGCACCACTTTAGTGGCCATCACCATGAATTAAATGCCATACATTTTGCCTTTGTTCATGCCTTCAATGGAGGCTTATATGCCCATTGATGCTAGCATAAGAAAAAAATTAAATTACTTTATTTCTTGCTTTTATAAGCATGGAAAATCTTCCTATATATATATATATTTATATTCCTCCATTTATCTATATGTATATATATATATATATATATATATATACTCAATCACATATGAATTATATATCGTATATATACTTATATACATATATATATGTATTCAATTCTTTTTATTTTTTAATATCTTAGAGGGGTATCTCTACGACCAGTCGGGCTTCTCTTAAGTTTCCATTACTGGGTGAGACTAATCCCCTCTAGGCTACACAATTTCCCAATGCTTGCCCCACAGTGTGCGTGACTGGGTTAGTTGAGGTTTGAACCTGCATTGATTGTTTTTGTCTTTCAATGGCTCAACCAACCAGTCTACACCCCGAGGGTGTATTCAATTCTTATATATATTATATATTTTTTATTTAACACATTTTAATGATAGTCTATTTGATTTCATAAGTAAACAAGATCAGAAAATTGATGAAACAATTTGATTCATAAACATATAGCACTTTATTTTTCTTATCAAGATAGAATAGACCAAGACTCAACAAGGTTAAACCTAACCCTTCAACTCGACTCAAACCAACTTAGAAAAAACACAATAATTGACTCAACAATAAGATTAGGGTAGACGTACGAGACTATGTGTGTCAACTCAATTGGCATAAACTTGTTATTTTCAAAGTCTATATTCCACCCTCTGGTGATACTCTCCCTCTCCCTCTAGAGGGTAAGAAATCGATCTTGCATTTCACTTAGAAATCTAATCAAATAGTTTGCTTGTTATTAATCACAACATCATCATAATATTAATTTAATAATAATAATAATCATTAAAATTGAAATACATTGCATTGCATTTAATCTCATCAAAATGTTGAATAACATATAATCATCATCATATATCAATTTTTTTTAACGTAAATAGTTAAAAGTAATTTGTAAAATAAATTAGAGGTGTAACATATCTCCCCCCATAAGGATCATCGTCCTCGATGATTCAACATATCATAACAAAACCATAAATGTAAGTTTTTCTTTAGAAATTTAAGAAACATGAAATAAATGAGGAAACTTTTGGTAAATTTCATTATAGTCCTCCTATGTAGCACTGTCCTCTGCATACTGGTCCCACAAGACCTTGCACTGAGTAACCTCTATGTTTTTTATTAGATAAGCAGGGAAAGGGCCCTGATCTCGTGGTTACAAAGCCAAAACAACAAACAGAAAAATAGGTTGGGAAGAACAACACCAGCCCCCACTAGAAAATAACATCAAAATGACACGCACACCCAGAAACCCAAATTGCAACCACATAACCATCATCAACTTAATCAAAAACAAAATCCCCAAATTAATCCCCAAAATAGTGTGCAGACTATTTATGAGGTTAACAAAAGTCCACCAGGTATGAAACCAAACCATTGTTGTAATGAAATAGCAGTCTGGGATAATAAAACTAAGCACCAGCAAATTCAGAGCAACAATTAAACCAAAGCAGAAAAATAAGTCCTGAGGCCACACCCATTATAGCACGATGCATGAGTCCATTGGTTACCAACATTTTCTTTCACCACGTAATTCCTCCTCATAGCTAACAAAGTAGGCCAAACAACCATCCACAACACAACAACACAACACCCAATCACCATAACCTTCCCAAGGGTGGACAAAACCACCTGAAATTTCAACCAATTATTGTAGATCTCAAAACATTTTGAAACCAACAAATCATGAGACAACCATCTCACAACCCTCTTACCTCTTTGAGAATCCAAAACAAATATGAAAACAACAAAAATGTTGAAGCAGCAAGTAAACTCTATCAACCAACTTACCTCTCTGCCTCTATAGGAGAAGTTACTATGGGAACCCTATCCACAATAGCAAAAATTCTCCAACATACCTAAACTCCACCTCGATAGGAGTGGTCTTCGCCTCAATAGGAGCTGCAAGGGAGAAGACTTGTTGAAGAAGCTTAAGCAACCCACCCCACTCATAGAACCCTTCTCCACCTCCATAAGAGAGGTCTCCACCTCAAAAGGAGAGGATTCCACCTCAATAGGAGACACCATCTGCAGAGCTAGGAAGGAAGCACACACCCCCGTAGAGAGAATACATATAGTAACCATGAGTAACAAGAGCATCTGGGCTTTCAACAAGAACTTTGAGAGCAACCCTCCTAACAGAGGCATCAACAAACCTTTCCTAAACAAAATAAATATTTCAAGAAAGAAACCCACTAAGGTATCCTCCAACATCACAAACAACTTCCCCAAAAGAGCTTTCAAACCAGTTCCAACAAGAGCTAGAACAACTAGAGCCTCAACTAACAAATCCCAAAAGAACTTAAAATTCATAAACTCATAGACCACCACTTCTAAAATGATAAAAAAAATTGGGTGTTCACAACACCTATGAAGAACTTCATCATAACAAAGAAAGCTACGAAACGAGAGTGTACACAGCAAGACACGTCTAAAAAAAGAGCACCATCACCCCATAACAAGTCCAAAGCAATAACCAAGACTCTTCCCTAGCCTAAGAACGCCATCCCTCCAACAAACAGATAAGCAACAAGATACATCAACAAATCAGAGACAATGAAGCAGGGCACAAATGTCCCAAAAACCGCACCTGAACTGAAACTTTTCACACCAAGAGTATACTAAGCACAACAAAATTTTCCTTCAAGGAGACGTTGCAGAACAAGAAAGCAAATGGAACTCCAAGGCTTGTGAAAGCACCACAAAGGACAACACAAGATACTTCGATCAACCACCTTTCCTCTAACAAACAAATAATCAACAAGAACCACATTGAAAGCAACCTAGGACCACGCCCAAACGTCTAACAAAGTCAACGAAACATTTACAACCAACAGGGTAGAAGAAACATTATAGCCAGTGGGAGAAATCCAATACATAACAAATACTTTTATGTAGAAGTCAAACTCAAAAATTGTAGAATCCCCACTCAAAATGATGCCCTTAAGGAGATCACATCTCAAAAAAGTAGATGGAGCAGAAATGCCCCACAGGAGAAACGAGGAGGCTCACTTCAAAGCCACCTGCACCGAGAATAGGCAGAGACTAGCAATGCACCAAAGACAAGACCCAAGCAGCAAGAACCATTGATTGACCAAGGGTGTCCTCAAGCAGCCTCAAGGCTCGAGGAAGAAACCAGGAAGAGGAGGGAAGAAACAGATCTTCCACATACTCAACAACGACCCCCAACCAATAGACAGGGGCCAAAATCACACCAGCAGAGCACAGGGGAAGCAAAAGGAACCTTGTCCAATTTCCCATCAGACTAAAACTTGGATGCAAACACACAGAAGGCATCCGCCCAAGTTCGGGGTAGAGCTAGGGACCAACAGAGACTACCCAGAACACACAAGAGCACAAACCCGCAAAGGAAGAGGAGGATAACTTCTCAACAAATGACCCAACCTCCAAAGAAGCACATATGACCCCTCCAAGAAGCGAGCACCAAAGAGGATCAACCAACAAAGACTCCAACTGTGTAGCCAAGCCAAAACGAGCACCGACAGACCAAGAAAAAGGCCTACAAAGTCTCCCCCTGATGATTGGTAGGAAGAAACCCAGGACACCAAGAAATTCATTGACATCAACAGGGTTTGCATCATCATCAGAGTCTGCCTCACCATCACCATTCACACCAACAAAATTCAAAAAAATTGACCCTCTGCCTTTCTCGCTCGACTCCATGTACCTCCTAAACTTGTTATGTCAATTGTTCAATTCAACCTTACGCAGGTGGAGCTTATGTATTTTGAGCACCTTGAGAGGTTCGATTGTTACCACTCTTGGGTCATGTACATGTAGTGCATTCTAATCAAGTATATGATTAATACATGCTATATAATCTTTAAGATATGAAACATGAAACACATTATGCATCAGGGCAAGAGTTGGTGGTAGATATTTTTTTTAGGCAACTAGGTTAATCACTTTGAGAACTTCGAAGGGACTCACAAATCTAGGAGCTAGTTTAGATGACTTTCCAAAATTTATGGAACTCTTTTGGGTTTAACTCTCAAAATCACTTTTTCTCCTACTAAGAACTTTCTCGGTGTATGCTTAGCATTGTATAGCTTTTCTCTCTATCATTCACCTCCACCAATCCTTTCTTGATCAACTTGATCTGCTCTTGGAAATTTCTGATAATATTTTTGATCCAAGGCTAATCCTATCTTCTAGCTTATCCTAGCTTATAGGAGTTCAACACTTTCTTTTGTATAATACTTCAAATGGAGTCATCTTTATTACAGAATGATAGGAATTTTTGTAAGCGAATTATACAAGTGAAAGATAATCCTCCCACTTGTATTGTTAATGTGTAGAATACATCCTCAAAAAATCTCTAGAACTTGGTTTACCCTTTCAGTTTGACCATCTATCTCAGAGTGATAAGTTGAGTTCCAAGTGAAGAAAATGATCTTCTTAGGAACTCGGTGCAATCTAAATACTTCCTGGACAAAATTATGAGTTGTGACTGATGCTCTATTCATTAGATTCCCAAGTATAAAATGAGCTACCTTGGTGACTCTATCCACCACTACCAAAATAACATTATGCCTATTTTTAGACATAGGAAGACCTTGTACAAAATCCATACTAATGATTTTCCACTTCCACTTCGAAATATCATGAGGATACAAAAGTCCTACCAAGTGATGATGTTCAAAATTTACCCTCTGGAATTCTAGACATTCGACTACAAATCTTACAACATCCCTCTTCATTCCTTTCTAGAAATAAAGTGGTTTCACATCAACTAGGAGTTTTGTCACTCTAAGATGTTCTGAATATGGTGTAGAATGAACTTTTTTCCACACAATATTTCTTAACTCCTTTGAGTTTGGAACATACATTCTTCCTTTGAACCTTAATAGTCCATCTAGTTCAAAATAGAACCCATCATACCTCCAATCTTGAGGATTTTCTGAGAGAGCTTGCTTAACTTGCACATTGTATTCATCTCCCATGGAATTTTTCAATACTTGGTTTTTGAAATTTGAGTGAATAGAGATCATTGAGGAAATGTGTCTCCTTCAATTCAAAGCATCCGCTACTCAATTTTCCTTTCCCTTAATATAACTTATCTCAAAATCATAGTTAGATATCAACTCTAACCATCTTCTTTGTCAAGCATTGAGACGCAGTTGGGTGAATAAATATTTAAGACCTTGATGGTTTGACCTTAGCTCAAAAGGCTTTCCTAACAAATGATGTCACCATATTTGCAATGCATGAACAACTACAACCAATTCAAGATCATGAGGAGCATAATTTTGCTCATATATCTTTAACTTCCTTGACTCATAGGCTATAAATCACCCTTCTTGCATAAGAACTCCAATTAATCCTTCTCGATAGGCATCAATGATAACTACAAATTGACCTTCTAGATCAAGAAATTTTAGTATTAGAGCCAAAGTTAACTTCTCTTTTAGTTGATCAAATGCCTCTTGACATTTTTCAGCCAATCAAATCATTTTCCTTTTCTTTGTAGAGAAGTGATGGGATAGGCAATCTTAGAAAATTTAGACACAAAATTTCTATAGTAGCCTACCAAACCCATGAAATTATGAACTTTGTGCACATTTTTGGTGCTGTCTATTCCAAAATGACTTTGATCTTCAATGGATCTATTGCATTTCCCTCTGCTAAAATTATATGACCCAAATATTGTACTTCTTTTTGAAAGAACATACATTTTGAGAGCTTTCCATATAATTTGTGCTCTCTCAAATGTTGTAGAACAAACTACAGATGTTGGAAATGTTCCTCCTCATTCTTAGAATATATTTAAGAATGTCATCCAAAAACACTAGAACAAACTTATCCAAGCAATATCTAAATACATTGTTCATCAAATTCATGAATACTGCAGGGGCATTTGTCAATCCAAAATATAAGATTGTGAATTCGTATTGCTCGTATCTTGTTTTGAAGGTTGTTTTATGAATATCTTCATCCTTGAGCCTTAATTGATGGTATCTAGATCATAAATCGATCTTTGAAAATAGTACTACCTCACATATTTGATTGAAAAGATCATCAATACATGGTAAATGATATTTGTCCTTTATCATTGCTTCATTAAGCACACAATAGTTTTTATATAAGCACAAAGTACCATCCTTCTTTTTGAAAAAGATCAATGGTGCTCCCTAGGGTGAAACCTTGGGTTTAATCAATCCTTTAGCCAATAATTCTTGCAATTGAGCCTTTAATTCCATTAACTCTAGAGTTGTCATACAGTATTATTCTTTGGTGATTGGTTTTGAACTTGGAATTACATCTATGGAGAAATCAAAATACCTTTTAGGAGGTAATCCATAAAATTCATCTGAAAATACATCCTCAAAATCTTGAAGAAATGGGTAATTCTCCATATTAGGTTTTCCTTGATCCATAAGATCCCCATCTTCAATCCCTTGGAGTTTTTGAGACTCATACTTGTACATAAAGTCATCTTGGAAGATAAACTCCTTGAATCTTCTAACTTTTCCATTTTAATTGTGAAGAGTTGACACCCTTTTTGCTTGGCCCTCTTTAGTTGCATAACATAAATCTTCCTTAACTCAACTTCTCTTGGAGTGCCTTGAAGGAAAACTTTGTTCCCTACGTCATCCAAACACTCTAATATTTTTCAAAATAGTCTATCTTAGCCCTATGCTTCCACAACTGATTTATTCCTAAGAAAACATCATAGGAACCTAAAGGTGCTACATACAGGTTCGCTTTGGTTGAAAAACTTGGAAGATCAACCTTGGCTTCAAACAAGCATTGCTCTACCTAAGATTTTATTTGGTTAGCATATTCTACTGACCAGGATTTTACCATATATTTATCTCTTCTAGGAAATTTATCTAATACTCTTGGTGCAATAAAACTTCCAATTGCACCAATATCAACTAAAATTGAAATAGGAACACCAAATAATGTACCTGTTGCTTCAATAGGAGTAATCTAGTACTTTTCTTTCCGATTATCCAATGCAGTTAGATCCTTTACTGAAATGCTTCTTGTTGGGAGGGTAATAAATTTGCACATTGTTGAGCTCCTTGAGACTTATTCAGGCATTGATTCACATAATGGTCTCCTCCACATGCAAAACATCCTCTAAGAGGTAATTTCCTTTCAAAAGGCTTTCCCAAATTATCTCCATTCTTTCTAAAGTTATCGGTGTTCTTCTTAGCTCGTTCTTGGAATCATTTTGTTACTCCCCATTGTGTTGTCGCCTATTTACTGTTACCTTGTTGAGTTAAAATGATTTAATATATGATTTTTTTTTGTATATATCTTGATGGAAAATGTGATGAATGAATGTGCAATTCAATATGATATTTTAAATGTTTTGAAGATGAAAATATATGATGCATATGAATGTAATGTTATCGGCTAACTACTGTTGTGATGCACTAAGTTGGATGCAGGAAAATAATCAAGCCTCCAAAAGAGAGGGGGAGTATCACTCAGGAGAGGAATTTGATCTAGTAACCCTTAATGAGCCTAATTGAGCATACACACACTCACATCCTAGTTTGATCTAGTTGAGTCAAGTTAGTTCGAGAAATGGTAAGTAATCTTTAGTCTTGGTTTGGGAATGTTTTGTATTGGTTTATGGTTTTGGCCTTTGATTGTTCTTGATTAGGAATATGTGATTGATTCTTTATGTTAAGTGAGAGTTCTTCTTCATGTGCTTATATTTATATATTAATCGATGAGGTTCGATAACTCATACGTGTGAGCATATACGTGCATGTGTATACGTAGGTAGATGTATCTATACATAATCATGTACAGATATACTGTATGCATGAAAATATCAAATGTATATATGTGACATATATATGGATATATATACATTTTGCATGTATATGCTGATCGATGAATATGTAAATCTGTGTGTATACTTTCATACTAAAAATAATGGTATGCATAAATATTTTTATATATATCAATATGTAAGTATATAGGTACACTTATGTATATACCTATACTTACATATTAATATATTAATATATATATATATATGTATATATATACTATTATAAATAATTGTGGATGTTTTAAAATATCAAAGAATGATTTCATGTGTATATATACTAATATATATATAATAATAATATAATATACATATACATATATATTATTATATATATAATGATGAATGCATATTGAAATGTTTACAAAGTAAACAAAGCACACATATATATAGCGTGAGCCTTTTAAAGGTAATTTCCTTAAACAAAATCAAACACACGTAAAGCACTTAAATGAGTTTAAACCAGCACATAGGATAAGGAATAAGTCAGTGCATGGATTAATAGTGAATACTTCTTACAATGTTAATATTATTTCTGAGTTTGTGAAGCACATAAAGAAGCTCTTCGTTGTGGCATTTTAATATATTAAAGTGGTTATTATTTTAACCCATGCGCTAGCTACTAATGTGGAACAAGGCAATGCCATGATAGGAAGACTATAGCAATTAGAAGTCTAAAAAACAACACCCAGCTGAATAAGAGTATGCAGACTTTGTCAAAGCAATCATGGCTGAAGCTCATGAAGGTAGTCGACTAGCATAAACAATTAGGAACCCTATAAATATATTTTATTGTGCTTTGATTCAATAAGAGTCATTGTGTCACTTGAATAGGGTCAACTCATCGATTCTAAGAAGCTAGAAAAAATTGGACTATTTATGTGTTGTAAATTATGAGTAAAAGTAGCCACATTTCATTCTAAATGGGTTGAGTCGATGCATTGTTAGTTTGTTGTTAGAGTGGTGGCAAAAAGGAGAGAAAAGGTAGTGGATTTTGTAGCTGGTTTATAGCATTAAGTTGCACTTAGTTTTGAGTATAAATAGAGGTAGCTTCTCTATCTTTTGTTACACTCTTTCATTTTGATTTCTTCATTTATTATTTTGTTGTAGTTTTTTATGCAAGTTTATTTTTGAGAGCTTTTGTGAGAAAAAAAGTTGTTTTGTGAATTTTCCATTGTTGAGAGTTTTTATGAGAGGCTAGAGTTTGGAGATAGGTTGAGTTTAGAAGGATTAGCTTGTGTGATTGTGGAGGTTGAACTTGGAAAGTAGTAATATGAGTTGGAGCTATAATTCTAGGCATGCTCATTTCTATTTCTCTAATCTCTTATGCTGATATGTTATTTTTTAATGAATGTCATTTTTTGTGGAAAGATGGTTTTAAATGCATGTTAAGCTTTCTTTTATTAACTTGGTTTATTTCTTTGTTCGGATAATCTTGCATGATTCTTGGTTGGGATATATATATATTGGAATTTGAGTGGTTATGTTGTTATTCAGAACTATACTTAGTTTGTTAAGACTACATGAATGTTGCATAAGTTGTGAAGTATGAGATATGTTGTTGTCTTGAAGTACTTTAATGGAAATGTCAATTTGAACATGGGTGGTTAGCTTGGTTATTCCTGGAGTTAGGATAATCCATGGGAAAGGGTGTAACCTAGTTAGTCAATATGTTATGACATCACCTTTTTAAATGGAATGCATGTTATGATTGTAAAGTGAATGAATGGTCAAATACCAAATCAAGCTAAGGGTGGGTGAACATATGACCTACAATTGAAGTACTAAGTGTTGAATTCTTTGGTCAAAGTAGTGAAGTAGCCACTATTTACACAATCAGTTCACTGTGATCCAAGGTTGCATACTAGGCAAGGAACATCATACATGTAGGTTGTATCCAATGTATGGTAGCTCTACATATGTAGGACACAACACCATGCTCAAGAAGGCTAGTATTATGAGGTTACCAAACCAATCTCTTCATCGCATGGTAGGGACATCTTACTAGTTAGGTAGATGTGGGGGGAACTGCAGTAAGTCCGTGGTTGGTGGAAAAGCTCTTGAGTGATGCTCTCCCTCATACAGTTGGTGGCCAAGATTTGAGGATTTATGCCATCAAGTACATCTAGACCATTTGTATATTTGTTTCATTAAGCTTATGGAAGCTATGTATGTAATCATGTATCTCTATTCTCATTGATAAATTGTAAATGGAAAATGTTATCATGAAATTATGTAATATGGATTCGTTACTTGGAATTTAGTAATGCTTCTTTGTATGCAATGGGAAAGTTTGAAATGAAATTATCTAAAATGTGCATCTTGTTATTTGATTAGAAAAGAAAAAATTTATTGCCTAAATGTTAGTATCATAAATTATTCACATGTGGGTAAAACATAGTAAAAAATTCAATGGGTTGAACAATGGGTATTGTTACACATTTTGATTATTAGGAAAAAAATTATCATTTTTCTTCCTAGACTTCTGCTTATCATTCATTTTCTTAAAAGATTAGGAATATTGTGACCAATTGACTTCTTACAATTCTTCTCATGATAAGTAGAAAGAGACTTCAACTTTTACTCCTATTTTATTGCTTTCTCAAAAACTTGGTCCATTATTGTAGGACCATGAACATCAATTTCTCCTCCAATTTGGGCATTCAACCCCATGATGTATTTCCTTATCTTGAGTCTTTCATATTTTTGGTATTAGGGTATGTACTTCAAGAGACATGTAAACCTTTCCCATTACTCCACTACAGACAAGTCTCCTTGTCGCGGATTCTAAAAATTAGTAAGCTTTTGATCAAAGAAAAGTTATGGTAACCATCTTTCCTAAAGATGATTACAAATTTATGGCACAGATTTCATAACCTCATGAATTGTAACCAATTTGATGATTCTTTTTCAAGACAACTTCTTGGAGACCAAACTGCTATAGGAACTTACATTGTCATAACAAGATATTCATTAACACAGAACAAAACTTATAAAAAAATACAGAATTATGACAAGAAATAAAAATAATTAACAACAACAAGACATTCACTATTTTATTCCTCTTTGTTTAATTCCATGGCTCTAGCTTACATGGACCTCGATCTACAATGGATCAATCTGTTTTCATAAAAGATACAACTAGCATCAAAATTCCTTCTTTATTTTATCAACTCTGCTTTGCCAACACTCCAAGCTGCACCTTATCATAATGTCCTCACATCTGGTCCCTTCATCATCATTTCCACCATTCTCCTATGTAGCTTTACTTCCACCCCATTCTTCTAGCTGCACTCTCCTTCCCCCATTCAACTGACCTTTATTCCTTTCCATGGTTCCTTTGTTTATCCTCTCAATATCGGCCCCTATTTCATTCATCGAATTTCTCTTTGTTCTTCTTGGCTTTTCCTTATTCTCTATCGACACCCTCTATATGCATTTGACCTCCTTTTTTTTAATCCCTTCCTTAGCCGCTTGGCCCCCTCTTATTATGTCTTTGGCCTCTATCTAAACTTCCCCCCCTTATGGTTGTGTTGCATCTTAAAATATATTTGGCCTCCTTTATTCCTTTCAGGCCTTCCTTCTTTTATGTTTGTTCGCCTTCTTCTTTACCGCCCTCCTATCTTTGCATTCCACCCTCTGACATAATAGCTTCAAATTGCTGAAATTGAATCACACCAAAACGGTTGGGCTTCAATCATCACTATCAACTCATCAAATGATATGTCTTCTCAAAACAACTAGACTAACTAACGAGCACCGAAATTGACACGTTTACTATCGAGTTTGGAAGATACAAGACAATTATTCAACCATCCCTTTGTTACAAGGAGTTCTTGTTACTCAAGCGACAGGAAGTTTTGTGTCTTCAACTTTGTGGTAGGAAGATAAATTAATGGAGCGACAGGAAGCGGCCATAGACACTCAACAACAAAAAATCCCAAAACTAATCAACTAAAATGAAACAGAAACCAAAATTTGGAAGGAGAGTGATGCTCCTACATCAAACTCCCCAAGGGACTAAAAGATAATGTTCTCCTACACATGGATTCATTGATCAAACTTATCTCTCACTGTTTCATTTCTTTCGCCTCTTCCACAATCTCTCTGGTATATTTTCCATGTTCTCCTAACATTGTTGTGCAACACTGTGTGCTACCCTCATGAGGATATCTTCATCAATTACTGTCCACCTCCAATCTCAGATCCTCCTTTCATTCACATACAACACACCATAAGGGTGATCCCACAATACTAGTTTACAATTTTTGGCCAAACTGGATATTAAATTGATTTTTTTTAACTAAATCTTCACTTTAGGGCACCTATAGCGGCTAAACCGTGAGGAATTTGAAGATGATGCAAACTAGTGATTTATGACATTTTGTGTGTAGATTCTAAGTATATATTTTTTCAAAAAAATTGGAATTATATTGCACTTCTTTTTTCATCTCCTTCGAAAACTAGTTTTTAACAGTAAACACCATTTTTAAAGAGTGATGTTACTGGCTAACACATAATTTTTTTTTTCTATGAAGGATAAAATTCTAATTTTTCAAATTTAGATTTGTAACTATGATATCTAGTGCATGGAATTGGTTTCATAGTATTTCATTGAATATTTTTTTCTTAATTAAGTTTCAAAGTTAAACTAGTTACAATTTAGACATGATTTATTGGCTAAAACATAACTTTTTTGTATGTATCAAAATTCAATTTTTATTTTTTGTTGGATCAAGGACATCAATATCTAGTGCACTAATATTTTTCAATTTTTTTTTTATAATCTGCTATTTTTCACATGTGCAAAATAGAGAGCTTGATTTTCGGTGAAAAACCTACATTCACAAGAAATAAAAAATAAATATAATAATCAAATTAAATATATTTAAAATTATACTTTTTGGGAAGCTTATAATAAGGACTATATACTTACAAAAAATAAATTTTAAATGAATTCATTTGATCCCCCAAAAGGTAAATCAAAATTGATTTTTTATCAACATTTTGATAGGTGTAAAGGAGACTCCATTATAGGTATGGTTTAAAACTAGTGGTGTTCTATCCAAGGGGGTTTGATATAAGGTGGTTTGATCAAAACCTCTTCAATTTTAATCCTTAAAATGGAAATTTTCAAGGCTTAAATCATTATATTTTCTAAAAATATTTGATTTTAGCAAAAATCAAAATGTCCCAAAAAGTGTAAACCACTATTGTGGGATCACCCATAAACAAATGGAAAGATTTCACATGCCTTCAACATTACCCAATTCATCATAAACATTTACCATTTCTATGTCATACTCAGCATGATCATCCAAAATTCTTTCCAACCACTCTTCTACGACCAACTGTTGCAACAAATTATTTTCAGATTCATCTTCGATCTCATGACTCATCACATTCATCTCAAAATCGGCTATGACTGCTACATCTTCTGCTTGCATCTCTACAACAAATTTTGTGTCATTTTCCACAACCTCCTTTGGGGTGTCTTTCACTATCCCACACATCTTCAACCCTTATTCTAATTTTATCTCTGCATTGCTTTCATTCTTCTTTTGTTTGCCTTCTTCCTCTTGGATCACTACTACCACACCAATACCTTCTTTATTTAATGTTGCTCCCTTGTTCCAATCTACATTTGTATGCTTTTCCACACAAACTACAATTGTCCCTTTTTTACTCCCAACCAACTTCTCCTCTTTCCTGTCAAACTTGCATATGTTCATTTTGGATTTCCCATTTTGTCTTTGCAAACTTTCTTTTTTCTTCTGATATTTACTCCTCATTTCTTTCTCATCCACAAGCCTCCACATGTCTTCCTCATATTTATAAATTTCATTGAAAGCCTCAAAAGAATCATCATCAAAATCCTATTGTTCACCTAGCACCTTGTTCAACTTTTCCCTATCTTTTCCTTCAACAAAATCATCCAAAGTTTCAAAAGCATCATTAATTAACTCAACTTGTTTACCTTTCACATCACATGGGGCATTCTCTAACTGCTGCCAATCTACTACCTCAATATTTTTCCAATCAGGTTCCTCTGTATGCTCTTTACCAACATCTTCCTTTTCAAATTTTACTCTTTTATTTATCTCAGCATCATTTATTGCAGTACCCCTTACCTTCTCTACTACCACACTATTTTCTTTCCATACTTTGCTTGCCAACTTATCCTGCAATCTGGTTTTCACTTATTTTCCTACACATATTTCATTCCTTGCAACTGCTAGTTAGCACCAACACAACCAACAACATCTACTTCTTTCCACTTAAATTGTGGCCCCTCAACAATCTTTTTCCTTTGCCAAAACGAAACTATATACCCATGATTCACTATTTTCTTCTTCTCATTATAAACTTGTCCATCTATATTCACACTTCTATTCACATGATCAAAACTAACACTCTTCTTTCCAAAATCAATATTATGACCTTCCTTTACTTGTTGCCTTGATTTGTTCCCTTCATTCAATTCTTTGACTTTCATCTTTTCCTCTTCATAAGCATCTTATACTACATCTCCAACCTCTTCCAAGGCATCATAAAATTTTGGGGCTACCTTCTCACCTTCATCATCATACTAGAAATCTTCAACATCAAACTCCTCTTCATTCTCAGGCACTTTGCAATGTACCTCTACTGTAAACTCTTCTAGACACACTGATGCAACTAGTCTCCTCTCATCTTCAACTCTTTCCTTAGGTGCTATTCTTGCCTCATCTCGCATCATCTTCAAGGTCTCAATCTTGACCTTTCCTATCGCATTCTTCATACCTGCATACAAATATGCAAACATAATATTAGAAAATAACATAAGAGACCACAACGTCTCCATTAGTGCCCTCTTCATGTAAATTCTCCTCTCCACACTACCTTCCTTCTCAAGTTCTACTCTCAACACTTCTTCCTCTTCCTTTTCTCTTCTCAATTCTCTTCAACGAGATCTTCCTTCACCTCTTCTAGTGTACTTTTCTCACATGGAAACTCTTTGCTTTCCCAACCTTTGTGGATACTTTTTTCTCTTCTCAAGGCATTCATCTTTTTCCTTTTTCTTTTCCTCATAATCATCATCACATGCCACTTTACTTTCTTATTCATTGGCCAAACCCAAAAATAATCTTGGTTTTGCTTCTCAAACCATTGTTTCACCATTTCCAAATCTTTTCTTAACTCTACCATCTCTCTTTCAAATTCTTCATTGTGTCTTGTCTTCTTTACTTTAATTATGTCCTTCTCTCTAGAACTTTCTTTCTTATTTGTCTTCATGCCTCCTTTCTGAAATTGTTGCTGCATATTCACAATCTTCTTTGCTTAATCTTTTGCATCCAAGTTCACCTCTGCATCAGTTTGTACAAAAAAATATAAGCAATCAAATATGAAACACAAATAACTACCTTTGCCCAGATCTTTTGGTGCTTCACCTTTCTTGTTATCTCATCCATCCATCCACTCAACAAATCATAATCTAACCTTTCAACAAGAACCAACATCTCCCTCTGTATACTCTATTCGGATTCTTTGGCATCTTTCACTCTGCAACATACACACATCGCTTTCTAAACATTTATGTATACTCAAACAACAATACCCATTAATCAAGAACACCTTAGTGTCCCTTGCCCAAATCTTTTGGGCTATGAACTTTTTGCAACACTCACACTCTCCTTCCTTTGCTACTCGCAGGTACTGGCTAGGTTGCCTCACCTCGATGGTATACCAACACTTAGAACCTTCTACACTCTAATTCCACTTGATGGCACGGAGTTCAGACCCTCTTGATCCATAACCAATTTAATGATTCTTTTTCAAGACACAACTTCTCAGAGACCAAACTCCTACATGAACTTACATTGTCATAATAGGACATTCATTAACACAGAACATAACTTATAAAAAAACATAGAATTATGAAAGGAAATAAAAATAATTAACAACAATGGGACATTCATTATTTTATTCCTCTTTATTCAATGCCATGGCTCTGGCTTACATGGACCTCGGTCTTCGATGGATCAGTCTGTTTTCATAAAAGATACAACCAACATCAAACTTCCTTCTTTATTCTATCGACTGTGCTTTGCTAACACTCCAAGCCGCACCTTATCATAATGTCCTCACATCCGGTCCCTTAATCATCATTACCACCATTCTCCTATGTAGCTTTACTTCCACCCCATTCTTCTAGTTGCGCTCTCCTTCCCCCATTCGGCTGACCTTCATTCCTTTCCATGGTACCTTTTTTTATCCTCTCAAAATCAAACCCTATTTCATTCATCAAACTTCTCTCTATTCTTCTCGACTTTTCCTTATTCTCTATCGACACCCTCTATATGCATTTGGCCTCCTTTTTTTAATCACTTCCTTAGCTCCTCAACCTCCTCTTATTATGTCTTCTAACTCTATCTAAACTTCCTCCCCTTATGGCTGCGTTGCATCTTAAAATATATTTGACCTCCTTTCTTCCTTTCAGGCCTTCCTTCTTCTATGTATGCTCACCTTCTTCTTTATTTCCCTCCTATCTTTGCATTCTACCCTCTAACATAATGACTTCAAACTATTGAAACTGAATCACACCAAAACGGTTGAGCTTCAATCATCACTATCAACTCATCAAATGATATGTCTTCTCAAAACAACCATACTAACTAATGAGCACCCAAACTGACATGTTTATTGTCGGGTTTAGAAGATACAAGACAATTATTCAACCATCCTTTTGTTACAAGGAGTTCCTATTACTTGAGCAATAGGAAGTTATGTGTCTTCAACTTTGCGATAGGAAGATAAATTAATGGAGCATCAGGAAGCTGCCATAGACACTCAACAACAAAAAAGTCCAAAATTTAACAACTAAAATGAAATACAAACCAAAATTTTGATGGAGAGTGATGCTCCTACATCACAAATTAATCCCAAGTTAAACTCAAAGAGCTTAACCCTAACTCCATATTTTTATTCATCCACCAAGTGGATGCTTCTCCTGCTAATTGGTAAGCTCCCTAAACCACCTTAGTAACTTCAAAATAATTTATTATTTCAAAGTACTTCTCCATTTTAGTGAGCTAGGCCTTTGCTACATCATCACTCACCATTCCATCAAACTTAGATGGTGTCACCTTTTTCATGTCTCTTCACAACTCAAGAGCTAACTAATTCCTCTTCTCATTATTAGCTCTTGAATCAGAATTTTTTTCATTGTGTCTACTTTAGGTGGTACAATTATGCCTATTATCATCTTCTCCTTCATGAGATGCTTCATTTTCCCTTTCAGACCTACTTTAGCTCCTAACAACCTACTACAAGGTGTTGATTATATCCCGTGTTTCGTTTAACATTGCCAAAATTTGGTCCAACTTAGTATTAGGATTATTAGAAGGATGTAATACCTCTTGACTCCCTCCAGGGTTAGTTCTGGTTCACACCATGATTGTTTTCTACTTCACCCGAAGTTTCATTTTATACATTTAATTAGATCCTCTAATTTTAAAATTGCATTTTAAAAAATAAGCAATACTCATAACATTATTCTTAATCCAATAGAGAGATATTTGGAAAAAATAACAAAAATTTATTATATTTATTCAATGGATTCATATTACATCCTTATTTAGTACAATTTTTTTGACCATTTGTGACTATAGGTCGCTATCAGATAATGGTATCTCCTCAAGTTCTTCCTCACTCTTAGAGTCAACTAGGACAAACTTGGAGGGTGGGTGTTCACAAAGATACTGCCCCATCACCTCTTTCCCTATCTTTCATGTGTCAAAACCACATCAAAAGGTATATCCTTATGCGTAGACAATTTAATTGGTTTGACAGAAGGGATAGGTACAATGGCCTTCTTTATTGCTTTAACATGTTTCTTTTCTAGCCTTATATGCTTAAGCACGTCAACAAGAGTTTCAAAGTCAACAAGCCATGCACCCTTGATGTAGCTAATATTCTCCAAGGTTTTTACCTCTAAATATGACTCCTTTTTAGCCACAAAGCTTGGCAACTTTCTGGCTACTGACTTGTAGCTTTCCTAGTTCTTCTTCCTACCATTTTGACATAAAAACATTTTCAAACATTAGCTAACTATTCATGTTTGAGAAAACTTTCACAATGAGTTCATAGGTTCATGTGTTGAACCCATTAGCTTTGATACCATATGTAACATACTCACTCATGCTACAAAGTAAATACTTAGGTTTTTACCATAAGAGTAAATACGAAAAATATGTTTAAAAATAGGATAGTAAAAATAAATTATTTTTCATTCATCATTTATTACACATGATCATAAACCTTGAATATATAAAACAAATTTTGAAATGAACTACATAAATATCCAACTTGAGAAGTAAGATATAACTTTTCAATTACAATTCATACATGATATACTTTCAAGTATACAAGTTTACATAATACAATAATGATACAAGGTCAAGTCTTCCATATTTGGAAAATGCTTCTATTTCACAAGCCTTGGAATTTCCATTTGCAAGAGGGAGAGCATCACCCAAGTGCTTTACCTCCAACCACGAATCAACAGTCCCCCACACACCTTCCAATTGGAAGTGGACCTACCCTTCACGAAGAGTATAGACTAAGGAACCCACAAGTATGTCATTTGAGTTTCTAATGTTGTTTCCTACATAACCAATCAACCATACAAATTTATACATCTCTAAATAGGTATGATTGATCTAACTAGATATAAAATCTAGATTAGAGTGAACCGACTAATGCAAGCAGATACTTTTGCATTACTTTGACCAAAGTTTTGAAACATATCAAACACTTCCTTAAGAAGTGAAGCCATAAGTTCACACACCTCTAAATTGACTTGGAAACCACCTTAACCTAATGTTTAACATATAACTAACTATTTGACTTACTTGTTTGACCTCTCATTAAGGATAATTAATCATAGAATAATTACTAATATTGGTAAATGACTAGGATGGATATGTTTTCCTGACTTTGAACACCCATGTTACATTCTCGTAACAATTTGGGATTTGATAATTACCAATTGTTCAAGTACTTGCACTTAAACCTTGAGAGTAAACTACTCTCCTATTTTTATGCACATATGATTTATGATCATAATGCAATGTCATTGACTGGAGACACCTTGTATCACATTTAAGTTCTTGACTACTTGTCAATTAAGTAAAATATAATAATATTTGAACAATAGTAAAAATATCACTTCTTCTTTTAAATAGTTCAAATTATTCTATTTTTTCTCATGGTTCTATGCACAAGAACACAATAACAATTCTAGTACAAATACAATATAAAATACCAACTTATTTCGTTTGAAAGAATAATTAGTTTATAAAGTTGGCTTTATTCAATTAACTCAATAGTGAAAGCATCTATCTTATCTCTTAATTTCATAATCACATATCATAACTTATCGTTTACATAGTCTAATATAAATATCTCTATATATATACATATATATTCTTATATATATATTGTTATGAACTAATATATGCATATATATAAGTATAAATATTTATATCACAAAATAGAATTATTCTCTTTATGAGAAAATGGAATAAATCATTCAATTTAACATAGCTAAGAAATATCTTTCAACTCTATTTTCCATCTAAGAGTGAAAGAAAGATTAACTAAATTCTAGTTATAAATAGGAAAATCAAATTAATCTTTCTCTATTTAAACTTATAATATTCTTCAAAATAAATAACTATTCTTTCTCTTTTTAAAATTGAAAACTATAGAATGAAAAATGAAATAACACAAAAATAATAACTATTTAAACATGACTGAGTTACTCTCTTTCTGCACTTCTTGAACTTCAATTTCACAAGCACAGTGATTGGCACCGTTTTCCCAAGAAAACTCAGCTTGATAATGTTAATTTTTTTGTCTTTTTCTTGAAAAAATCCTTCAAAAAATACCAAGATTAATAGAAAACAACTATCTCTCTACTCAAAATAGAGAATAATGTTTCTATATGATATGTATCTAAGACTTATAGACACAAAAAACTAACCTTAGAACACATAAAATTTTGCCTGTATGTGATGTTATAAATTTGCCTCAAAGACTTTGGAACATACAGTCCCACACAACTCCCTTTCTCTTCTCTTTCACCCCAAACTACCATAAGAAATAGAATAATCAACCATGCACAAACAAAATGACAATGAATGAAACTTTCTTTGCCTAGAGCCGTCACTGCTCTCTCCCTCAAGTCCCCCAAACAAAACTCAGAATTGAATAATAATGCAAAAAAAGAATGAATAGAAAATGAATTCCTATCTCTTCCTCCCATCACGTCTCACCTCACCCAAGTTTTGAAGTGAATAATAATGAATAATGATATCCCATGATACAAAACACAAGCCTTTTCCTTTCTTCTATATGTCACATATTCCTCCAAATTCATTGGTTTTAATTACCAACTACTCTTTTAATATTTGGCACCCAATGCATAATAAATAACATGCCAAATATAGAAGGTATCACCTCATAATAAGGCTTGATCAAGTAGATTTATATGCCATTCCCATATGGATTACATGGTGGGTGTTAAAATGCATTTAAATGATAGTTTTAACAGCCACTTAGTGGCTAGAAATGCATTAAGGGTTGATGCACTAATTCAATGGCCATCAACATGGCTTAAATGCCATACATTTTGCCTTTATTCATTCCTTCAATGGAGGATTATATGCCCATCGATGTTGGCATAATAACAATTTCAAATTACTTTATTACTTGCTTCTATAAGCATGGCAAATCTGCCAATAATTATAACAATTATATTTATATTATATGTACTTATATTCCTCCATTTATATATATTCTTGATCACATGTGAATTATATATTGTATATATACGTGGGGCACCGGTCCCAGCTCAGTTGGTTAAGGTGTTCCCTGTCGCAAGGCGCCCACCATGGGTTCGACTCTCCGGCGCTCCCGTGGTACCGGTTGGTGTGTCCCGCCAGCACTACCGGTCACGGTAAAAATTTTACAGGCGGTGGGGGGTTATATGGGGGGTCGTGCTGCACCCGATTCCCCTCGTATATATATATATATATATATATATATATATATATATTGTATATATACTTTATATATATATATTCAATTTATATATATATATAAGAATTGAATTGAATATATAAGAATTGATATATATATATATATATATATATATATATATATATATATATATAAGAATTGAATATATATATATATATATATATAAGAATTGAATATATAAGAATTGAAAATATATATATATATATATATATATAAGAATTGAATATATCTTTTATATATATTCATATATATATATAAAATTGAATATGAATTGAATATATATATATATATATTCATATAAGAATTGATATATATATATATGTATATTCATATATATATATATAAGAATTGATATATATATATGTTTATTTTACACATTTTAATGATAGTCGATTTGACTTGATAAATAACAAGATTGGAAAATCAATGAAACAAATTTCTTCATAAACATATAACAATTTATTTTTCTTTATCAAGATAGAATAAACCAAAACTCAACAAGGTTAAACCTAACCCTTTGACTCGACACAACCCAACTTAGATAAAATGCAAGAATTGACGCAATGATAGGATTAGGGTAGACCTACGTGAGTGTGTGTCAACTCAATTTTCATAAACTTGTTATTTTTGAAGTCTATATTCCTCTCTTCGGTGATAATCTCCCTCTTGCTCTAGAGGGTAAGAAATTGGTCCTGCATTTCACTTAGAAATCTAATGAAATAGCTAGCTTGTTATTAATCACAACGTCATCATAATCTTGATTCAATAACAACAATGATCATTAAAATTGAAATATGTTGCATTACATTTAATCTCATCAAAATTTTGAATAACATATAATCATCATCAGATATCAAAACACATTTTAATGTAAACAGTTAAAAGTAATTTGTCAAACAAAATTGGGGTGTAGCAAGGTGACTCAAAAGTTTAAAATGTACTCTATAGAGAAGAAATTTTTTTAAGCATAGGTTAAATATTTAACTATATATGAAGCAAGATATGCCCATAACCATGGTAGAGAAAGTATTTTAGTACCTTGTATCGAGGTGTCTAATTCCTCTCCCAGCTATGTAAATTCATTTTGTGTTGTGATTGCATCAGCTCGCACTAGAAATTCTTCTCCCAGTATGGGAAATCTATAAACTTTTGCAACTGTTGCTTCTGAAGCATCCACTCTCAAACCTTTGTTTGTGGCCTCATCATTCTACAATGTACTGGCAAGTTATTTTATCATTTCTTTTTTTTTTATCAGTAAATAGTTGTATGGGGTAGCACCCATTATATTAATCATAAAAAATATTTATAGTAGTATTTTGGTTCTTACCAAATAACTTGTCTTTACTATACCCCCTTTGACCACTCCCCCCAAACACCAACATTGAGTACATTGCATACTTGCCACCACCCTATATACTATGACCGACTGTACAAACCCAAGAGACTACCAAACTTACAATGGCACCAATAGAATACAAAACTGGTGTGACTATGAGATCTTTCTACATTATAATTGCACAAAAATAAAACACCAAAAAATGACACCACCTATCTAGGACTAATCATCCTCCTCTCGAATCCTTCACACCTTCATCCCACTTGCAACCACTAGGCACTTTCTCCCACAAGCATGGTGAATCAAGTTGTTTTCCTTTTCTTCCATGTCTTTAAAATATTCTTTCACCCATTCCTCACCCTCACCCAACCCCCTGTCGATGTCATCCTCAATTGCCGCTTCCATCACCACCCCTTCTTCGGTCATAAACCATGACACCCATCCTAGTCCAGATGCCTAAGCAATGTCCGCCACCCACATTAGGAAGATTATTCCCTATTCCATATCTCCCCACTACCTCTCCAGGGTTTCTAGTTCTAGAGAATTGACAACCGAAAACATTTTTACCTTAGCCCCACATCCCCATGACATGTAGAAGTTTTGTGGTAGTGGAATTAAAAGGTTGCCATCCACATTGTCAAGAACTTCATCTATTTCATCTAGGAAGGCATGTAATACCACCTTCTAAGTCAACAGTTTCTCCTTTGCTTTGCTCACCCCCATATATAAAAGGACTACCAGAAACATTATTGCAATATCCATGTTGACCTTGAATCTATGGAAGACAATAAGAAATTCCTTCCCTAGCACCCTCTTCACAGTCACCAGAATCAAGGGGTGATCTGAAGCCAAAATAGTCTTCAACCTTTTGTCCATAATTTCCCCTTGGAAGGACATCTGTTTCATCATGGAATCGAGGAAAATTAGTGTTTCCATCACAATACGTAGTAGAACTCACAATTAGGAATTAAATGAGGCGTCACCCACTTTCTCGCCTTTTGTAGAATCCAGCTGTGTATAGTCATTATGGACATTTATTTCACCTTACTAACTAGATGTCCTTTTGCAATATTTTTGATTTGCTACCTCCCTGTGGAAATTATGATCTAGTAGGTCTGGCCTACCATCGCATGCCGTAACATTCATTTAAGCCAAATCCTTGCTTTATTCCTTCAATCGAGCCACTAGTTGGACCTTGTCATACTTTGGGGGATGAGTTAACATCACTCAAGCTCAAGAACATACTTTCCAAATGAGTGAATACATGCAAACAAAGAGGAGCACGGGGTTCAAAAGCTCCTGTACCAATGCCTGTAGGGATTCTTAGCTTCCTAAACACACGTTGTAGTTACCTCATTAACCACTCCACATTTGCCACTTTGATCTCCAACGCAACACCTTCCTGAGCATGCGACATCGACCTAGGACTTCGTACATACCAATGCCTAAAAACTTGCATTCATGATCGAACCACTTCTCCACATGTGACATCGTGTCTAAGACTTTCTTTTCAATCATGACCACAATCCCATCCAACCACATGAAATTATCCATCCTAACAAACACTTTAGTCATGTGCTCTTTCTGTCGCTGCCCTAGCCAACCTGTTGGCCAACTCATTTCCTTCTTTGTACACGTGGTTGACCCTATGTGACTTGAACTTCTCCAATGCCTCTTTTATGGGATGAAGCTAGTGATTGAGCTTCCAATTTGGAATGTTGTTGAGGCGGATGACATTGAAAGTTATGAGGAGTCCCCTTCAAGGTGTAGCATTTAGCCCCTATCTCTAGACCCAGCTGGAGGCCAATCAAAGCATCTCTAAATTCCACCTCATTATTGGTGCAAGTCTCAAGGAAAATTGATTTTTCAACAATTGTTTTACCTTGGCTATCTCATGCTATACAACCAACCCCACTTGACAAAGGGTTTCCCTTTGAGGCCCCATCAAAGTTGACCTTGATCCACCCGTCCTCTGGAGCCACCCATTTCACATCCTTTCTCTTTTTTAGCAATTGGTCATCCATCCCCATCCCACACAATAAGGGGGTTTTCAAACCTGTGAATGACTTAGTTGTCTTGTCATCCTAGTTTGAGAAGATTCTTTGCTTGGTTTACTTGTTCTGAGTAGCTTCGTCGACTAGCTTAGTGATCCCCCCCTCAATTTTAGCACAAAAGTCTCTCCCACTCCATTTCTTTGTCTTACAAAATTGGCCTATTACGTTCCTTCCATAAATCCCATATGATGGTGGAGGGGGTGACCACCCAAATACTGTTGAAAATTGATTTTATTTGGATGATCGGCCACATGTTGAACTAGACCACTATGTCTGGAGGGGCAGGGCACTGGAAGTCTAGTTTGTTCATGAAGAATTTCCAACACTTAGCTGTATAAGGGCAAGTCAGGAGGATATGATCCATTTCATTTTTGCTCTTGTAGAGCACACACCACCCTAACCCTTGAATTCCAAGGGTTTCCAACCTATCCTCTATGAGGATCCTCTTATGCATAGCTAACCAAGAGAAAACACGAGACTTTGGGAGGAAAATTTTCCCCCCTAATAAGCTTGCATGACCAATTCTACCTAGAAACTATTATTTCCTTTACTTTTTAGCCAGACTTTACTTTGTATATTTTAGTGCTAGAGCCACACCATATGATGATATCCTCTTGATCAGAAGGAGAAAATGTTCTACTTTTTAGAATTGCTGCCAACTCCACCTTCTGTGCTTGGGGGGCATCAATGTCTTGTAGTGAGTTCCACTCCCATTGCATCACCCCATCATGCCACTTTAGTTTGTTGTAGTTACAGACTTTGCTGCCCCACACTCTAGTGGTCTCAACTTTGATGTCTTCCAAATTGGGGTGACTAGCAATTGGGGCTAAGCCCCCCCCAAGAATTATTCTAGAAAGATACACTTTTTCCATTTTTGATTTCCCATTCTACATGTTTGGAAACAATATCCCTACATTCTAGAATGTAGTTCTAGACCATCAAACCCTTGGGGGGGTCCATTGTAGTCAGTATGCGTGTTGGCCTATTCAAGTCCAAATACTTCCTTCTTAGTATCCTAACCCATTTTTGTTAACTTTTTGCATACAAATCCCACACTAGATTAGCCCCCATTGCTAGATTAATTATTGTTAGTTGTTTGATGCCTACCCCACTTGCCTCCTTGGGGGAGGAAACCTTATCCCAAGCCACCAATGGAAATTTTTGTTGATCCCCCACCCCACTCCAAAAGAACTTCCTAAACATCTGATTGAAGTCTTCCTTAATCGTGCTAGGAATTTTTAAACAAGCAATAGTGTATACAGGGATGGTTGATAAGACTGCTTTGATTATCAATAGCCTGCCAGTAGAAGAGAGCCACTTTCCTTTCTAGGTCCCCATTTTGTTCTTGAAACTATTGACAAGGTTCTCCCAATAACTTTTTTTGTTGATCCCTACAAATAGCGGCATCCCCAAAAGCCACCCTAGAAAATTTGCCACCCTCAGATTTAGTATTCTAACCAAATCTCTTTGAAAGCTTGGTTGGCTATTTAGGAAAAATACTTTCGACTTCCTCCAGTTGATGCTTTTCTTGGATTCTAAACAATACTCATCTAAAAATTTCTTGATAGTTTTAGCTTCTTTTCTACTAGCCACACGAAATAGGATGGTGTCATCAAAAAATTGCTTATGGGTAATTGTATCCAAACCATTGGCCACTAAGACCCCTGGTCATTCACCTTCTCTCGTTAAAGAATTGATGCCTCTGCCATGATAATGAAGAGAAAGGGGGATAAAGGGTCACCCTACCTTATGCCCCTTAAAGAGCAAAAAAAGTCATGAGCCACACCATTTACTAGGGCTGAGAATTTGGTCATGGAGATGCAACTTCTGACCCAATAGACCTAGTCCACATTAAATCCAAATTTCTCCAAAACTTCCACCAAAAATTGTCTATCCACCAAATTGTAAGCTTTTAGTATGTAAAGTTTCAAGATCATGCAGGCTTCCCTTGCCTTGTCGAATGTAGAGTCTTGTGCTCTATGATGATGCCTTCTACTATTGACCTCCCAGGGATGAACCCACTTTTCTCCTCCGAAATAACCCCCTTTAGCACCACCTTCAATCTATTAGTGATGATCTTGGTGACAACTTTATAGACTGTGTTTCATAAGATAATCAGCCTAAAGTCACTCATGGCCTGTGGATTCTTCTTTTTGGGTATCAAGGCCAAAATGTATGATTGAGAGAGCCCAGCATTGTCATTTTCCTCCTTGATTCCTCAATAGCCAAAGTCAAATCATCTCCAACAACATCCCATAATTTTTGGGAGAAGTTGGCTGGGAATCCATCTAGGCTTGGTGCCTTGTCTGGTTTGAGTTGAAATGTCGCTACCTGCACCTCTTCCTTGCTGATTTTTTGGTACAATATCTCATTCTACTTTGCATTGATTATATTAGGGATGGAACTAAGTAGCTTGCTCCTCACATTCCTATGTTGTGGTGCCTCTTTGTTTAATATTGCTTCAAAGAACCTTATTTCCTCCTCATTGACCTCCTCTAAGGATTGCATCATCCCACCATCCTCTCTTATGATCTCTATGATTCTATTCTTGCTCCTATTTGCTACTACTGTTATGTGGAAGTATTTTGTGTTTTTGTCCCCTTGCTTGAGCCACGTCTCTTTGGATTCCTGCCTCCAAAAACATTCTTCTCTTTTTAGAATTTTGATTAGCTCCCCTTTTAGTTCCTTTTTAGTTTCAATTTTTTTTGATCCTATCCTCTTCTCAATGATGTGATCATTCAATTCTACCAATTCTTGCTCAATCCTATCCTTTTCCTAGAATATGTTCTTAAAATGTACCTTATTCCAGTCTTTCAGCTTATTTTTCACATAGTTCAATTTCTTGTTGATCTTGTATAGATTAAAGTGGTTACCTATTCTGAACTCATCCCATCAATCTGCAACTAGTTTCAACAATTTTTTTCATCTCTTAGCCACATGTTTTCAAACTTGAATGAGCTCCCTTTTGGAGGTTCATTCGGTTTGAGTGATAGCTGCACTGAAAATGGTTTGACCCCAAGAAAGGTAGTATTAATACCTCATGCACATCAACTTACCTTTTCTAATCTCTGAATAGTAGAAAATGATCCAACCTCTCTACTATGTTGGTGAAATCCTTCCTTCTATTTGACCATGTGTACACACCATTTTTGGTTTGTAGATCCATTAATTGGCTACTATTAATGAAATCATAAAAGTCTTGTTGTTTATTGGTGATGCAACCAGACCCCCTCTCTTTTCCTCATTATTTAAAGTAGAATTGAAGTCCCCTACCATGATGCTCTTTTCACTCCTAATATTGACAATTTCATTGGAAATATGCTGCCACAGGTTCCTCTTTTCAACTGTAGATATCAACCCATACACATTTATAATGACAAACTGCTCATTTCTTTGTAAAAATATACATCTTATCATTATCCAATTCCCATTCTCCCTTACAACCTCCCCTGCTAGTGTTAAGGGATTCCAAATAATACCGATCCCCCTGAGGCCCCTTCAACACCTACAAAATGTTCCTTCCATTGTCTCCAACAACTTAGTCTTTTCTCACTTTCCTCCTTGCTCAATTTTCTCTCCTACAATAAAAAGGATATTTTCCCTGGATTGGTCAATTTGGTGTTTGACCAATAGCCATTTGGCAGGGGCATTGATGCCCCTAACATTCCATGTAATAGCCTTCATTTCCCCTAAGGAAGGATGGAATCCTTCCCTAACCTTAGTTTCATTTGCCCGACTACATTGGTTGTTATCTCCAACTTTTCCTTATTTGTTTTTGGTCCTCTTTTGCCATTTTTCTTGATGTTTATTTTTATTTTTAATTTTGATTGTGATTGCTCCAACATTCTTTCTTCAATCATCTCCCCTTCCTCTACCTCCCCCACTTCCTCCTCCTCAAAGTCGGGTTGCACCTCACTCTCTTCAAAATTCAACTTTTGGGGCAGCCTGCCTAGAGCTCTTGGATTCACCCTTTATTTATTTTACATATTCCTCCCCACAAGCTGCCTTCAAGTCATCCTCCTCTTTTCCATTTGCAATACCAATTTGGGAAGCCCCTGCTTCCTGTACTTCATTTAGATTCCCTTCAGCTTCCTTGAGTGGGGAGAATTGTTCCACCTATTCACATATCATCTTCATTCCACATAATTCTTATGTTGTCGAGCTGATGGTCTAGTCTTCCCAAGTCTCTGCATTGTTTACATGACACTCCCTCCCCATTGAAGTATCTATTGGGTCCTCATACCTCTTAATTCTAAGGGATCAATTAGGGCTTAGATTCGAGGCCATTTTTGTCAGGTCTCCTTGGTCAGTACCCCATTCATACTCATTGGCTTTACTGACACTCACCTCATGTTGCATGCCAAATTACCATGATCTTTAGACTTACATATGGAGCACAGTTTCATTTGGGCCTCCCTTTCCACTTTTTGATTCCAAACCCCACTGTCTACACAAATCTCTACTTCCTAGGGAAAAGCTTGGTGTGGAGCTACCCCTAGACATATGCTAATGTATAGACAAACCCACACTAGACCTTCCATGATTATGTGATTCCATGTATCAAATTTAGAGTACTAGTCAAAATTATATACACTCCTGAACTGTTCAGGTAATGCAGACCACTGCTCAGGGCATTCCTTTTTTCCTCCTTGCAAGGGAATTCTACTAGGAAGAATTCAATTGGCAGTGCCCTAATCTGAACCCGATTGCCTCGATTCTTCTGGTACTACTTACCCATATCCTCTATAGCACGCCAACCTCCCCCCATTTGAGAAAAATTCCCCTTTCCCTTAGTCTATCTATTGAATTTCCTATCCAATCTTTATCTATAGTTGAAGAATTTTTCAACAGGCTTGGGATAGGTGACTTACCAATCATGTTTGCATACTGATGTGATGGGCCTTCTTCTATGATCAACTTCTCCTTCCCTTTCCAGGGCTTGCTCATGCACTCTTTGCTCCCAATTGTCTTGTCCAGCCAATTGGCAGAGGTATTTTCCCTTGGACTCCTTTTTCCCAGAACCACCCATGTCGACTCCCCATTGATATGTTCTAATTTAGAGCACCCCGATTGTTGAAGCTTGAATTATAGATTGTTTTCCATCAGCCTAATGCCACCTCTCCATAATTGGGATGCCATCCTCAAGGGTGCATCTATGGGAGTAATTTTTTCCTTTCCCATGCACTTTTTCCACAATTGAAGCCCTGATCATGGCATCCCTTGCTATGATATTTAATGTTTATATACTCAGGATGGCATTTGTCCACCCATTGACCACCTTCGAACACCCATTATGGTCTATGAATTCCTTCATCTGCCCTCCTTTCCACTATGAATTCCCCTTTCAAATGCCTATCCTCCTCAATATCGCCCCATGCTTGCTACCCAAGTCACCTACTCTTTTTTAATCTTCCTCGCTCATTTTTGATCAACTCGCTTTGTCATTACTTTATTATACTCAATGAGTTGAAGGAAATAGTCTAGCCATCCAACTTGTTGGATGATGGGCAGACACAACTAGTCTTCCAATAATAAATTATGTGTTGTTGGTTCTCGTCCAATGATGTATCCTCCCATTTTGATTCAAATTGCTTGCTTCTCAAGTATTAATCCCTTTCTTCTGAATACTATAACCTTAGTGTCTATAACCTTTGTGATTTTGTAGAAAAAATAATTCAAGCTACTGTATGCAACTCTAGTGTATGCAATTACTTTTTTTGAGAATGAATTTGGAAAAGACAATCAAACTAGTTCTCCCCCAAAACTTAAAGTTGCTATTTATCCTCAAATAGCAAGGTACGAGAATTATAGAGGGAATTGATTTCAAAGCATTATAAAGAAAGGTATATTATAAATAAAATGTTGCATGAAAGTGAATTTTATAAAAAAATAATAAAATTTAATGGTAATTATAAGTTAGAATGATATAAATATCTAGAAGGATGTGGTGATGGAAAAGGTGGCATGTGTGATATGATGTGATTGTCGTCATGCAACAACTTGGTGAAAGAAATAAAATGATGGAATTTAATTGAAGTACTGCAGGCATCTTTGTCATATAAAGAGTTATTAGAATGATAACATGTGTCCAAAAGAAAGGTTTGATATGGGAAATGAAGATTGTGGTATGTATGAAAAATATTCATAATAGAATGATATGTTGAATGTAAAGCGTGGTGGATAGGAGTAGCTGCATGTAAGAATGACAAAAGTGATGTGTAATTGAAAGTAATGGTGGTTGCAAGTATAGTGGCAATGAACTAGAGGTAGTTGTTGCAGGTAGTAGTAGAACATTTCACTTTTATAAATGTCTCATGGTTGTTGCTAGAGGTCTTGTGAACTTGTGCATATCTAAAAATAATTGTTGTTGATGGTACAATTTATTGTTGACATAGTGCATGTGTGTGCATGTGAGACTTGTTTCTTTGTGAGAATTATACCTATTATATAATAGTAGTTGAGTTGGTTGGCTCATGTACAAATGTAACAATTGGTGATTCAATCATGTCTCCATGATTTGCAAGAAATGCTTAATCTATATATGGTATAAACTATTGCTGCAAATCATGTAAAAATTCTTCCTTGTGCAATGGATTTTTATAATCCTTAATCTATGTTCATTGACCATCAAGGAAAATTTGACTAAATCAATTATAGGTAGCTGAATTGCTCCATTTTGAAAGACATGTTTAATTTCATAAGGACCAAGCCATCATGTTTGTAATTTAATCTTGTGGTCCTTATACCTTGAATCCAATGCAATATCTAGTATCCTTCATTGAATTCCTTAGTTTTGATAAACCAGTCATGCAATCTGATTCTATATTTTTGCACGATCTCTGTATGATGGATTGCTTCCATCCATATTTCATCTAGAGTGTTGAGATTGTACAATCTATATTTTTGAGCTTCAAAGAGATCTATTCCAAGATGCATTATTTTTTTGAGTGTTTTATGCTCAAATTCAATGGGTAGGATAACCTTTTTCCCATATACCAATTCATATGGTGTGATCCTATGGTGGTTTTCTAGGTAGTCCTATACCCTTAGAAAAATTATGGTAACCTTGTTGCCCATTCCTTCCAATGCAATTGAACTATCTTTGTTAGAACGACCTCTATTTTCCTATTTGTGACCTCAACTTGCCCATTTGCTTGTGGATGGTAGGGGTTAAATTTTTATATTTGATCTCATATTCCTTGAGTAGTTGTGAAATCAAATTCAAAGTAAATTGAGGTCCTTGGTCTATGACTATCTCCCTAGACACGCCATACCTTGTGAATATTTCCTCATAAAGGAATATGGTAACATTGCCATCTCTAGAAAACTATAATGCTTTAACCTCCACCCATTTTGTAAGAGACTGGTATAGACTAGTATGTATTACTTATTGTTAGATGTGGAAGCTATTGGTGCAATAAAATCTAGTCTTCACTTATCAAATGGTGCAACGAACAATTGTGGTTGTAGGGGAATTTAATCACTCTTGGTAGGTCTATCCATTCTCTAGCATCTATCAAACCTCCTTGTATATTTGACTGCATCCTTATGAAGTGTAGTCCAATAGTAGCCAACGGTTAGAATCTTTGGAGTTGTTCTCTTGGATGGAAAGTGTCCTCCACAAAGATCATCATGACAAGCCTTAAGTATATCATATACTTCATTTCCCCTTATGTATCTTCTCATTATATTATCCAGCCTTGTATAAAATAGATAACTAGTCACTCATGAATATGGAAAGTTGCATTGAGTTAAATGATGCCTTTCTCTAAGTAAGAGATGTGGAGGTGTCTTTCCTACAACCAAATAATTATGTCTGCATACCGAAGTGTTTGTACTAAGAGGGAAAATAAATGTTCATCTAGAAAGGAATCATCCACAATTTCTTCTATTTTGATCTGCAATCTAGAATGAAAATCAACAACCACATTTCCTTTCCTTGGCTTATCCATAATGGTTATATCAAAATCCTACAAAGATAATAACCACCTAATGATTTGTCCACCTATCATTAGTTTTTTCATAAAATATATGAAATTGTTGTATGATCTATATGAAGAAATACATAATATACAACAATATAGTGTCTAAATTTGTTAATGGCATATTCCATTGCTAACATCTCCTTCTCTATGACAGTATAATTAAGTTGAACAACTTGAAGCTTTTTACTGATGTAATAAATGACACACTCCAAAATACCTTCCTTCTATCCCAAAACAACATCTATGGAAAAATCAGAAACATCTATATGTATGTGGAAAGGAAATGTCTAGATAGGGCCCCTCAAAATAAGTGTCCTTTTGAGATTTGCTTTGAGAGCTTCAAAAGCTTCTTGGCAAGTAGTGGTCCATTCAAAGTCAACGTCCTTAGATAAAAGAACAAATAAGGGGGATGTTATTTTACTAAAATATCTAATAAACCTCCTGTAGTATCTTTTATGGCTAAGGAAAATCCTCACATATTTTTTTCTTCTCGGGGGTAGGTAGAGTGGAGATCACTCCTATTTTGTTAGAATCTACCTAAATCCCTATGTTGCACATGAAGTGTCCCAAGACCACTCCTTCAATCATCATTGTAGTGTCATAAATTTTCACCCTTAACAATTTCATACTATGTTTTATCCCCCCTAAATTATTGAGCCTAATTGGGTCCCTAATTTCCTAAATTATGCATTCTATAGCCCATTTGTACCACTTTCTAAGAAATCGCAAGCATTGAATAAATGCAACCAATTAATATTCTACCCTCGACACTTAATGTCCTGGACAATAGGGCCAAGACCCATTCACCCTAGGGCATATGGGCCCCCCTATTATGTCGAAGACCAATTTTAGACATGTTGGAGTAGCCATTTTAACATTCAAAATTCAAATTGCAAATGTTGGCTATTTAGATTTAATTATTAGGAAATTAGAGAAATACCTATAAATACCTAGTTATTGCATCATTTGAAATCTAAAAAGGGCTATCTAGGAAATCATTGGAGAAATTATTGTCAAGAGCACTATCAAGCAAGTTAAGAGCAACATTTCAGAGCTTTATTGAAACTATTCAAGATCCTAACATCATGTCAAATCTTATGTAAGTTTATGTGTGTTCATGTTATCATTGTTTTGTGAAGGCTAACACATTTGTAGGTATCCAAAGCATTCAAGTAAGAAAGATCCAATACCTTGAAGTGATATGCATGACTTCAATCCTTCAAGGAAGCCATTGAAGGATGGCGAACTACAACACTTTGTGATTTCATCATTCCTTCCTATCATTTGTCCATTTTATTATTGACATTTCCATTGTGGTAGTGGAAACACTTACACGAGGTTTGACTGAGGCAAGCCCCTAAATGGCCCAACAATTTCCCTCTCTTTGAATGTGTAGATTTTAGGTTTGAAGAGGATTGAAAGGATATTGAAGACAATTTATTTTTTGTTGCATTTGATGTCCTACAACTTGTCTACAAATTATCCAACAATGTTTCAACAATTCTACAACCAGAAATTAGAAGCTCATATTTGTCATAGAGGATCCCAAAAGTAGAGTAGAAGTGTCCTATAAGGACCCATACGCCCTTGGGAAAATCAGTCCTTCTACATAACTTAGACCAAACTTCTAGTGACAAGTACATAGTCTTATGCACTTCCCAAATCTACCTACAAGTTGTTTTAGTTTTTACATTGTCGGGATCTTGCATTTTTCATAGTAGGTCATATAGTCTAATTAGGTTAATCCTAGAAAATCAATTCCAAATCATTCTAATCCTTAATAGGATGGAGATTCAGGCTTGATTGGCTCACCTTCATGGTTGAAAGTCAATCCATTCACCTTGTTAATCTCCATCTTAATGAAACATAGGAAAATACCCACACCACCTAACCATTTGAATCCTAGGTTTACATAGTAGACCTAGGGTTCTCCATTTTTCTTTGTTTCAATCATCATGAAACATTTTTCATGACTTAAAGAGAGGTTGTGATTTTGGCACCATTGAAGGAATTTCTCCAAATTTGCTAATGCTTCTCCATAGGAGTTTCCATAAGTGGTGAAGTGATCCATACATATTTCCATGGAGTCATGTGCAAAGTTTAAGAATATGCTTAGGACAACTTACTAGAATGTTGCAGACACATTACACAACCCAAGTAGTAAAACTAAATAGGAATATGTACCCCATGGACATGTGAACGTGGTTTTATCCTAGTATTTTAGAGCTATTTTTATCTAGTTGTATCCACTAAACCCATCTAGGAAAGACAAATATTTCTTTCCTACTAGTGAATCTAACACATGATCAATAAAATGAATAGGAAAATAATCCTTCCTTGTGGCTACATTTAGCTCTTTGTAATATACACACGCTCTCCACTTACCTCCCTTCTTAGGTACTATCACTAATGGGGAAATACATTGACTGTCTAAGATTGGATAAATGAACCCTACATCCAACTTCTACAATTCTATCTTTACTATATCATGCATAGCTAGGTTCATCCTTCTTTGTGCTTATTTGATTGGTTTGTACACCTCATTGATATTAATTATATGCATACAAAGAATAGAATCTATTCCCTTCATGTCATGATATTCCTAAGTAAATGTTGTTGTGTGAGCTTGCAACATTGCAAGTAATTCAGATTATTGGGAGACTATCAATTGGTTATTGATATTGAGTGTTTTGTCTGGTTTTATTTTCATGGTTATGGAAGAAGTCATGGTGAAAGAAACATCTAGACCTAATAGGTTAAGGTTACAACTATGTGGAAGTAGTTTATGAAATAATAGAGAAGTAGATTCAAAGGTAACTATAGGTATATTATTGTGAATGGGCAATGTAAACATGCTAGATAGTTGTGTTGTTATGAGTCCCTACCATAAGAGTTTTGCATGATATGAGCAATAATTTCATCTTCATCCTCAAATTTAATCATTAGGTTTCATTCTATAGTCATGTGTTTATAGGGAGTATTGGTCATCTTCTTCTAGGGCTAGCCAAATAGCTTGTTCTAATTCTGTATGTGGTTGTGTTAGTAGACAGGGGACCATTTTTTATCACATTCCCATTAGATATTATCATGTTTCTAGATCTACATCCAATAAATGCATCTACAGTGGCTAACCATGGTCTACCTAAGATTAAGAGATATACTCCAAGGTTGCAAAACCATAAAGTCTATTGGATAGTCCCATGAATTGAATGTGATAATCAAATCCTCAATAATACCCTTTGGCTTAACGATTAACCTATTTGCTAATTATAGAATTGTAGGTGCTGGTATGAGATCCATCAGTTGAAGTTGTTATGTTGATTCCCTTGTCATTATATTTATGGTTGCTCCTAAGTCAATTAGAGTATTCTTGATGAGTGTACAATTAATTAGTACATTGAAAAGATGACTCCCAGGGTCTACATACTTTGGGACAACTATGTTTCCTAGCATAATGTTATCCAGTTGTCCTAAAACATGGACAGTCTAGGAGTATTTTATTTTCTTTCCTGAATTTTTGAGGCATAATTCCCTCACAATTTTTGTGTAAATGGGAACTTCTTTAATGACTTAGATCAAGGGTATCTTTACACAAATATTCTCAAGTTGACTCAAGAAATCTGTATAGGAGCGAATTTTCACCCCTTATGCAAATTCCCCTTTTACACTCCCTCACCTTATAAAACCAAATTTGAAGGCAAAAATCCACATCAGCGCGCTGCCTTCATTCCATTTGGAGTCTGTTTTGTGTGTAGGTAGAAGAATAATTGTCGGGGATGCTCACGCAGCGCGCAAATTTCCTTGAAAAATTCCTGCATCTAAAGCCTATTGAGGTGTTACACTTCCCATTGGGGTCGACTTGTAACACCCCTCTTCAACCAACCAACCCGAATATGGTCATTTTTCTCATTTTCCCTTCAAATTCACTCTCCATTCCTTCATTTTATCCTTCTAATCATTTAGTTCATCTCTCCAAGCCATTCTCTAATCATTCTACATAGTTTTTCTTGCATCCATCACTCTCGAGCAACACTTTGCACTCCATAGCAGCACCAACAACACTCCATCAACTTCGTAGAGCAAGTGTGGAACAAACACCATTGCAGTAGGGGCTTGAGTCCTCTCATTTTCTCCTCCATTAGCTAGTGAGCTCTTGGTGGAGGTGGTAAGATTTATACTCCTCTCCTATATGATTTGGTTGAGTAGCACATTACTGTTTTGTAGTGTTATTGTGTTCATTTCCTTAAATTTCTTTTATCATACTTTTTCTCCATTATCGCTATCTTAGCTATCCGTGGAGGTGGAAACACCAAAATAAGGGTTTGATTGAGGTAGGCCCCTATACATCCACCCAAAAAATTTCCTCTTTCTTGTGTGTAAGTGGAAGTATACTTGGAGCTAGCTGGCAAACAGGTTCTTTTGTGAGATCATTCTTGTCACCCTAGCTTTAATCTACTTGCTCTATCACATTCGTTTATATATTTATTATTTCATAGTGTTGTTTTGTTCTCTTAAAAACCATTAGCTAGGTTGTCAGCTTGTTTTTTGGTAGTTCTCATTATACTTTTGGTCCTTTGGTCGTACAAATGCCAGCGCACCTAAGAGATGCCATCGCATCGCGCTATCGTCTCGAAACCGTGCTTTCATCCTTAGGTAGAGAGCTCCCTGAGGTACAATGTTGGACCTAAAAACCAACTCACCTAGCCCCACTCAGATTTTTGGGTCTATAGAGTGATTGAAGGACCTTATAGTCCTCATCATTCTCGTCCCTCATCTCCTAACACCCCTTTAAGCTGAGGTAAGTTAGGGAAGGCTTTCTCTATTGGCTCTCCATGGCCTGGGGCCTTGAACATGGTTGGTCCCCCTCACATTTTTGGTGAACTCGATGTGAACCAATATTTGTACATCCGTTGGTGTTGAGGATTTTCCCTTATACCTTGTGATCGTTGTGCCCTTAGGTGTTGTGAAGGTTTATGAGCATCACAACCTAGTCCACAACCTCTAGTATATTGTTAGGAGAAGTATATGACACCTTCTAATGGAGAGGACGACACCTTCCGATGGAGAGGACAAAGGCCACTAATAGTTTCTCTACAAGCCTCTTTGTTGGATCTGCCATTGGTCTTGCCATACAGGAGTAGTTGTCAAGGGGCGAGGTCAGGTTCTTTGATGAGACCGACCACATCCCCAATCCTCCTATGTCTCCTACACCATCGTTGGTTGATGAGCATGAGGTTGTTCACATTCCTTCAGAATATGTCTTTGCCCTCATCAAAGGGTTAGGTGACTTGGAACATCACTTGGAAAGAGACCCAAAGTTGGCTAGGGCCACCCGAGTTATCAATGAACTAGAGTATATGGTGGGAAAAGACCAAACAGGGATAAAACTCTTGGCTAGTCTCTCTAGTCTAATCGATACATGTGCTCCTCCAAGCAATCCTAATATTATACGAGAAGCCACTTTTGAAGATCATGAGAGACAACTAGGAATGTCAATGCCTTCTACATTTGTATACATGACCAATACCGTACCCTCGATCAACATCCCCTCTACCTCTAAGGGATCTAACACTATCAAAGTGAACAAGATCCCCTTGGATTTCAGCTTCACCCCTCCTATATCCTCTAGTGGTGGAGGTTTTGGTGAGATGAGAAGTGAAGGCTTTGGTAGTGGTAGTGGCTTCAGTAGTGGGGGTGGTGCTGGTGGAAGTGGTTCCAGAGGAGGTCATGGTGGTGGATTTGGAAGCAGAGGTGGCTCCGGTAGAGGCCTTACTAGTGGTGGTCACACCGATGGTTCTGGTGGTGGCTCCGGTGGAAATTCTATAGGAGGCTCCTCTAGCCCTTTATCTTCTAATGACCCTATTCTGAACACTCTTCTTCAGAATATGGGTAAGATGCATACCCAGTTAGCAAGTCTCTCCCAACCCTCTGCCCAGTCTATCTTCCAAAACTTCTTCTGGAATAGCCCGTTGTCAGTTGCAATCTTAAACACTCCCTTCCCTCAAGGAATGGAGATTCCTAAATTCAAAAAATATGGCGACAAAGGGGACCCACAAACACATGTGTCCACCTTTAACCCCTTGTGCATAGATTTCTTCCATCACGATTCATTGATGGCCAAAATATTCCCTCAATCTCTTAAGGATACAACACTCGAGTGGTACTATTCCTTTCTTGATAATTCCATTTTTTCATTTGACCAACTTGTAAACCAATTTCTATGACAATTCCAAGCTAACATCGGGCTGAAGATGATGTTTTTAGATCTCGTTTGATGCAAACAAGGTGATAAAAAAAGATTACTGATTTCATAGCGCGGTATTAGGCACTCTTCTCACAAATCTCATATCTGCTACCTGATTTTGATGTGTAGAAGGTATTCATAGGGAACTTGCAAAGGCCTTGGAAGGAAAAGTTTTCCCTTGTGAAATACCCTTCTTTCGCGCATTTGTGTGCAACCCTACGAGAGTATCAGTAGATTGTGGTTTAGTTTGGGGTATCCTCCTCGCAGTCCCATTTTGAAGGAAAGTCCATTGTATCAATCTTTGGGAAAGGTAAAGCCATTGTGAATGTGGTAGTTGCTGCGGATGACAACAACCTCAAATGCAACCAAAAATTTACAAAGTTAGCTGAATCTTATTCTTCCATTTTGAAAAAGTTAGTGAAGGATAAGATCGTAACCTTGCCAAATGCTAAACCTTTTAGGGAACCGTACCCTAGTTGGTATGATGCAAGTACTTACTGCCAATACCATCAAGTCAACGAACATGATATCGAATGATGTATGCACCTACATCATGAGATACAGGACTGCATCAAGGATGGTACTATTCATCTTGATGGTAGAAAACAAAATACAAATAAATCGGTGGTGAAAGAGAATAGTGAATTGCAGATATACATGAACCCGTTTCCATCACATTCTGCTAACATGATTGTTGATCCCATTGATTCTATCACTCAGCCCAAGGCCTATGTTAATATGGTCATGGTTACTTCTACTACACAACCTGCGACTGGTTTGTCAGATGTGACATTCACTTTGCAGGAATTACCCCTAAATAACAAGCCCTCTTCTCTCTATATTCCTACTCACCTTAATGGTAAAATTGTGACAAGAGTCTTAGTAGACCCCATGAGTCGAGTGAACGTTATCACAAAAGAGACGTTGTGGCTTAACTCATTACATAGAAAAGAATACGAAGAAACGAAGTCTACCATTCGTACACATGATGGTCTTTGTCTGAAACCAGATGGATTGATAACTTTTTCCATCATAGTTGGACCTAGGGCTGTTGACATAGTTTTTGATGCTATTCCGGAGTTGGATCTATTTAGGATGAAGCTAGGCATACCTTGGCTAGCTTCCATGAATGGAATCGCCTTCATTATTCACAATTGTCTAAAGTTCTCCCATGAAGCTGATGTGCATGTAGTGCATGACACTGGATACCAACCTTTGGTGTCCTGTGGGGGATATTCATTAGACCATTTTTGGCCTACCCCAGTTGGTTTGCTTCCTCCAAGAATGAACCTACTTTACAAGAATTATGTGAAGTATAAGACTAGGGGAAAGGGATAGCCAAAATTGGCTCTTCCTATAGCACAACAATCGATTTCCCTCCTTCTTGAAAAGGAAAGGAGAAGATTTCCTCCTCTCAAGATGACTCGTTCGCTCCCCTCACTTGGGAAGAGTATTAGATGAGCAAGCCCAAATTTTACCCGTTGAGTCTAATGATCCCTCCTTGGCATAGACCCAAGATTAGGATATCATACCTCCCTCCTAAATCGCTTGGACCTTGGTACTACCTATATGGTAAAGGAAGAGGTCCTTGTGGAAAGTCCTCTTTGTCTTGACCTCTGCGGCCTCCTACTGCTCCTGCTTCCAAAGTAGTAAACTGGAGGAGGCCCGCTGCCAAGGTACTTGAGTCGACTCCCCCTGTTACTTCTCAACCTGTTCCTCATGCTCCCATTCAGGAGTCTGTTTCTTTGCTGAAAATGGCTGTAGTGGACATCCCATGATTGAGCAGGAGCCTTCCGTTCCCTTGCAGCCTCTGGCCTCCAGTTCAAAGATTCACAAAAACTGCCTTGTGCGTGAGCACAAGCACCGGCGAAAGGATCTCATGGATGAGAAAACCATCTTACAAAGGAAGGAAGAGATGACCCTTCTTGTATCAAGGCATCCTACCACGTCCTCCTCTCTTCTCCCATCTCCTTCCATTTAAACCAACTTTGTATCGCTTCCAACTTTTGTTGCGAGTGCGAATGTGCTTGACCCCAAAAAGGTGCAGGTGTTCATCACTCCTTCGGTGGAGCCACCTCTGTTGATGTCCCTTCTAGATATCTCGCCTTTCCCAAAACCTATAGATATGACTAACACCTCGGTCGTATCTACTATAGTTCTCTCCTCCTCCTCTTCCTCCACACTTCTCGCCTCATCTGTGGGGAGTTCACATCCTCTGACGAAGCAGAAGGTAGAGAGTGGTCCTTCCAACAATGAAGGACATAAGGGGAGTCCACCTTCTCTGAAAGGTGGTCCCATGCTAACTTGTTCTATCTTAGTGACAAAACCAGTCTTGGCTTCCCCTGAGTTTGTCACTGCTCCTGAATCACTCAATAAACCTAGCGGTGAATCTCAGGCACAACCTTCTCCATCCATTGAGGTAAAACATAACACTTCTGTTAAGTGTATGTTTAACTCTTTGGATGAGGTTTCGGCCTTGTCGGCGATCTTCGCAAAATCGCTAGCCTTAGCTCCACAAGAGCTCAGTGGAGAGGACCTTGTAGGGCCCTCTTCCTTATCCCTTGTTGAGGGAGGGTTGGACGCTCCCCCTCTTAACATCCAACCACTGTAGGCTCATCCTCCTTCCCCCTACGATGATCTAGAGTGGGATGTGAATGACCTCTTGGTTGATCAGTGTTAGGAGGAGGCCTCTTATTTACCTTTAGATTAGATGTGTGTGTGTGTTGTGATGTGTTCCCTCGTGATCATGTTATGTGTGCTTGGATGAACCTCGTCACCCCTGTTGGTGCTTGGATACATGCGTGGTTTTTGTGTCATAAACCTTCTTCTATTTGTATCATCATTCTTCCATGTTTGTGACTTGATTTTTTGATAAATTGGGGACGATGCAAAGTGTTGGGGGAATTTAGGCTTCCCCTCCATGTTGACCCAATTTTTTATTTTTACTTTGTCTTCTCGTGCATTCTTCACATGGTCTGATATAGTAGGGGGTTGATGAAAGTTAATTTTATATACTATTATTATACTTATATATATTTATGAGCAGTTCTGACCTCGAAATATCAAGCTACCCCTATGTCCTGTGTTTATGTTCTTTTCTCTTTTGCTCTTTTCTTATCTTTCTCTCTTCTTTGCTTGAGTTTTCCCTCTCATGTGTGACAAATCCATTTCTATGACACTTCAATTTTTAGAAAACGCATTCATTTCCAAACGAGTCTTTTCTCGAGAATCTTCACAAACCTTTTTTTGAAGAATCACATTCTCAACTTGAAACCCTAACAAAACATGTTTCCTTCATCATAAGTTTGTAAAGAAAGAACTTGAGAACCTTTCCTTCGAGGTGGGAGCAACTTAAATCTTCCCCTCATGAGGGGGCATTTTCTTCCTTTTGAATTCCTTGATGAAGTGAACATCTTTTGAAAGGATTATTTGATGACAAATCAATTTGAGAAAAAAATGTCCTGTACTTTCAAACAATGCGTCCCTTAAGTGGACCCCTTTCTTCACGCTGGGTTCTCGAGGGACCCCTTTGAAAGCTTTCCAACCTATCAATGGTCTACATGATTGTCCGCTTACTTACCTGTGTGGCCACTTTTAGACATGTTTTATCTATGGGTAAACATGTCACTTTGCAAGTGCACCTATGAAGATGCTTTCTGACTCTATAGAGTCCCCTTCCTTTGGTTTCCTCCATGCGAGAGATCTTGGGGGATGCCTCCCTACAGGTTTGCAGGTCTGTGGGGCACTTCTTCTGAGCTTCCTCCATATGAGAGATCTCAGAGGTTGCTCCCTTGTAGGTTTGCGGGTCTGTAGGGTGCTTTCTTGGGGTATCCTTCATGTGAGAGATCTTGGAGGACACCTTCCTTGCAAGTTTGCAGGTCTGCAAGGCACTTTTTCTAGGTTTCCTTCATGTGAGAGATCTTGGAGGACACCTTCCTTGTAGGTCTATGGGTTTGTAGGGCACTTTCTTGGGTTTCCTTCATGTGAGATATCTTGAAAGACACCTTCCTTGTAGGCCTGCAGGTCTGTAAGGCACTTTCCCAGCTTCCTCCATGTGAGAGATCTTTGGGAATGCTTCCTTACAGGTCTGCAGGTCTGTAAGAAACTTTTTTGGGTATCCTCCATGTGAGAGATCTTGGGGGACACCTTCCTTGTAGGTTTTCGGGCCTGTGAGGTGCTTTCTTCTTGGGGCTTCCTTCATGTGAGAGATCTTGGGGGTTTCCTCCTTGCAGGTCTATGAGGCTGTAAGATGCTTTCATTCTTTAGCTTCATAGTTCTGTGGGGCCATGAAGTCTTTTTCTTACCCTATGCTCTCAAGTTTTCCAGATCGTGGTCTGCTTCCTTGACGGTTCAAGTATACATTTCTAACTGTACTACATCTCTAATCTACTTTACCGAAGTACTCATTAGTATTCATGCTCGCTAAAGTGGGGGCAAAATGTATAGGAGCGAATTTGCACCCCTTATGCAAATTTCCATTTTACACTCCCTCACCTTAGAAAACCAAATTCGAAGGAAAAAATCCACATCAGCCTACTACCTTTATTCCACTTGGTGTCTGTTTTGTGCGTCAACAAAAGAATAACTGTCCGGGACACCCATGCGGCGTGTAGACTTCTGCACGATGCACTTAAATCCCTGACGGATTCCTGCATCTAAAGCCTGTAGAGGCATTACACTTCCCATTGGGGTCGATTTGTAACACCCCTCTTCGACCAATTGACCCGAATATGGCCATTTTTCTCATTCTCCCTTCAAATTCACTCTTCATCCCTTCATTTCATCCTTTGAAGCATTCAGTTCATCTCTCCAATCCATTCTCTAATCATTCTACATAATTTTTCTTGCATCCATCACTCTCGAGCAACACCTTGTACTCCATAACAGCACCAACAACACTCCATCAACTCCATAGAGCAAGTGTGGAACAAACACCATTGTAGCAGGGGCTTGAACCCTCTCATTTTCTCGTCCATTAGCTAGTGAGCTCTTGGTGGAGGTGGTAATCTTTCTACTCCTTTCCTCTATGATTTGGTTGAGTAGCACATTACTGTTTTGTAGTGTTATTGTGTTCATTTCCTTCATTTTCCTTTATCATACTTTTTCTCCATTATCGCTATCTTGGTTGTCTGTAGAGGTGGAAACTCCAAAATAGGGGTTTGACTGAGGTAGGCCCCTATACAACCACCCAACAATTTTTATCTTTCTTGTGTGTAGGTGGAAGTATACTTGGAGCTAGCTGGTGAACAGGCTCTTTTGTGAGATCATTCTTGTCACCCTAGCTTTAATCTACTTGCTCTATCACATCCGTTAATATATTTCTTATTTCATAGTGTTTTTTTGTTCTCTTAAAAACCATTAGCTAGGTTTCCAACTCATTTTTTTGGCAGTTCTCATTATACTTTTAGTCCTTTGGTCGTACGGACGCCAATGCACCTGAGAGATGCTAGTGCGTTGCACTGTCATCCCAGAATCGCGCTTTCATCCTCAAGTAGAGAGCTCCTTGAGGTATAGTGTTGGACCCAAAAACCAACTCCCCTAGCCCCACTCAGAGTTTTGGGTCCCTAGAGTGATTGAAGGACCTTATAGTCCTCACCATTCTTGTCTCTCATCTCCTAACACCCCTTTAAGCTGAGGTAAGTTAAGGTAGCCTTCCACTCTTGGCTCTCCGTGACCTGAGGCCTTGAACATGGTTGGTCCCCCTCTCTTACAAAATCAAATTCAAGTTCAAAATGAAAATTAATTTGGGTTGTCAACCTCTTTGGAAATGATGGTTCCTTATTTGTGATGTCTGGATGTATTCTATTTTATTCAAATTGTTTTATTGAAATCGATAGTTTCTATTGATGGTTCCTCATTAGTAAATTATGTAATATGAGATGTTGGTCCAAAAAGCATTCTTCCTAAATGTAGGCAGACATCACTAACCTCAACCCCATAGGTTGGGTATTGGATAGGTTTGTTAGTGTAATCTTGCTGAATAGGATTATTGTTAGGGTTTGGTCCAGGTTGAGTAGATAATTGTGATGTTCTTGGTTGTGCTGGGGTAGATATGGTTGGGTTGGGCATTATGGTTGGTTGTTTTGGTTGCAAGTAGTTGACTTTTTAGTTCTACCACTATTGGTTCCCACACCATTGTCCTGCGCATTGGTTTTGAGAGGTCTGCCATTGTGGATTGTAGTTTGGGGCTTAATATGGTTGTTGTTACCATATCCCCTATTGTGGAGCCCAATTAGATGATTGGGAAATCAACCATGGTTGATTTTGCATGTTATTCTAGGGTTGATTATTCCAATTAGGGAAGTTTGTATTGACCCCAAGAAAGGATATATTATAAGACAAAGGATCTTGGGGCATACTTTGTCTTTGTTGCCATGGTTTGCACTAAGAAATATAGAACACTTGGCATTCTCCATCCTTTAGGGTAAAAATTTCAAATTTCCCTTGCTTCTCCTTAGAAATACTGGCAATATTTTTGCACTTAAAATTGACCATTTTCTAGCAGTAATTTGAACAATATCCAATAAGAGTAGTCTCCGCCTCCTCTTGCTCCTTTTTCATGTGTAGAGTATCCAATTGGGTCATTAGATGGTTTATTATATCCTCCTTCATGTTGGCCAAAAGGTTGTTGAGTTCTAGCCTAGAAACACCAATGGATGTTTTGGTGGAAGAGAAAGATTTAACAACCCTGGTCTTCTTCATAGATGATCTTGAGTAATTTCTACACACCTGGCATATTTCCTCAAAAGGTAATTGAGAAATATACCCTGCTTCAATGAGATTTAGTGCATCCATGCAATCTTCATTTACCCTTGTAAAAATACTAGTTTTAGGTATTTTGGGGAGAGCTTATTCTAATGTGAATTTTTAAGAGAGAATTAGAACCTCTCCACATAGTCTTCAAGTGGTTCTTCTTCCTTTTGTGACATTTTGAAGATGTCATCTCTCTTCATGTCTGCTCCTTGACAATAATCCTAGTACCTTTACAAGAATTTCTTTTTTGTTTTTCCCAATTTGGCATTGCATTTCTTCCTAGCCCCATGGACCATCACAAAGAAACATCTTTCAATGTGGCCAAGAAGAGTTTCAACCTATGAGAATCTATGTTGTAGTCATAAATTTTGTATAAAACATCAAACTCAAACAAGAACTTGTTTGTGTCTTCCATGATTAACCCGTAGAAATTGGGCAAGGTTGAAGGAGGTATATTCTTGAGGGCAACTACTCATTCTTGGTTTGTAATTAGGAATTCAGATATAATAGGCTCTGTTGGGTTGTTGAATGCCTCTTCTGCCATGATGTCAAGATTCCTTATGAGAATTCTCCCTAGACTTGGAGCAACTACTAGTGTGAGGGGTATTTCTATATTGTTGATTCCCTCTGTTGGTTCCTTACTTGCACCAACATCTTCAAATTCTTCTTGGTTCGAGGGGAGAAATCTTTCCAAAGCATCTCTCTACCTTCACATACAATAGTATCTTGAGATTTTGGTGGCTTCTCTTACACATTTATAGTGAGTAGTTTGGGGTTGATTTGTAAAATCAATCAATCCTCATTGCTGTAAATGAGATCTCCTAATTTATGATTCAAGCAATGTAAATAAATTAAAATATATTTAGGAATTTTGAACTTAGCGCCATCCTTAATAGTGACACAAAAAAAATGTAGAGCTTCTCCTATGTCCAATCAACTGATGTATATAGCATACATACAACTTAACAAACCAACAAATCCCAATTTAAGCAATTCATTGTCCTAGAGGTGCTTCATTTAAATTATCAACTAGGGAATCAAGATCTTGAGATGATTTTGACACTATATGTGCAACTGAGAATCCTAAACCTTCCGAATCAGTTGAGTATAGAAAAATTAATAGAAGTAATTCTAATTAAAGAAAACTTAACTGAAATAAATTCTACATAGAAATAGAATTAAGTGAATACTAATTATTGTAAGTAACTGTAATAACTGCTATAGTAACTATTCCTACACAAACTGTAACTAATCACTTTCTATGTTGCAATGTGATTCAATAACAATTAATTGTTTATTTAACAGCTTGACATAATGTGAATAAAAAAATATTCAAAATTTAACTAATAATGTAAACTAATAGATTTTGTAGTATCTCAAGTGGCCCTTGCTTGAGTTGCTGCAATCCACAATGTCTTTCTTCAAATATTAACTCAAAGATTGATGGAAATTGGTGTCTTCTTCTTTATTTTAGTTCAAACATACAAAAGATTAAAAATAAAGTATCTAATAACAAGAATTAAACTAAGATCTCCTTCATATAGAAATCTAGCTAGCTATGGTCTCTTATAAGATCATACATATATACAGGATCTTTGAGAGTCCCCTTATTTTTGGACTGAAAAAGCTTTAAGCAATTTTCAACTCTCCCAAAAACATAGGAAGAGGACTAGGTCTTATTTCAACAACAAATAAAAGCTAATGGAGATGAGAGTGTAAGAGTTTTATTAGGATTCTTCATCAATTAAGAAGATGCTTCATTGATGACATGCTTAATCAAGGAAAAACTTATTATAAACAACTAACCATTGTTTGTAATTAGGAATTCAGATATAACAGGGTTTGTTGGGTTGTCCATTGCCTCTTCTACCATGATGTCAAGACGCCTTATGAGAATTCTCCCCAGGTTTGGAGCAACTACTGGTGTGAGGGGTATTTCTATATCATTGATTCCCTTAGTTGGTTCCTCGCTTGCACCAATATCTTCAAACTATTCTTGGTTCAAGGGGAGAAATCTTTCCAAAGCATCTCTCTACCTCCACATACAATAGTATCTTAAGATTTCAATGGCTTCTACGACACATTGTTAGTGACTACTTTGGGGTTGATTTGTAAAATCTATCGGTCCTAATTGATGTAAATGAGATCTCCTAATTTATGATTCAAGCAATGTAAATAAATTAAAATATATTTAGGAATTATGAACTTAGCACCATCCTTAACAATGATGCCAAAAAAATGTAGAGCTTCTCCTATGTCCAATCAACTGAGATGATGTTGGCACTATATGTGCAACTGAGAATCCTAAACCTTCATGATCAATTGAGTACATAAAAAGTAACAAAAGCAATTATAAGTAAAGATAACTTAACTGAAATAAATTCTATGTACAAACATAATTGAGTGAATACTAATTGTTGTGAGTAACTGTAATAACTACTATAGGCAACTATTCCTACACAAACTGTAACTAATCACTCTCTATGTTGCAATGTGATTCAATAACAATTAATTGTTTATTTAACAACTCAACATAATGTGAATAAAAAAATATAATTCAAAATTTAACTAATAATATATACTAACATAGATTTTGCAGTACCTCAAGTGGCCCTTGCTTGAGTTGTTGCAACCACAATATCTTTCTTCAAATCTTAACTCAAAGATTCATGGAAATTGGTGTCTTCTTCTTTATTGCAGTTCAAACATATAAAAGCTTAAAAATAAAGTATCTTCAATAACAAGAATTATTTTAAGATCTCCTTCATACATAAATCTAGTTAGCTACGGTCTCTCACAAGATCATACATATATACAAGATCTTTGAGAGTCCCCTTATTTTTGGACTGAAAAAACTATAAGCAACTATCAACTCTCCCAAAAACATAGGAAGAGGACTAGGTCTTATTTCAACAGTAAATAAAAGCTAGTGGAGATGAGAGTGTTAGAGTTTTATTAGGACCCTTCATCAATTAAGAAGATGGTTATAATCAAAGACATGCTTAATCAAGGCAGAACTTACTACAAGTAGCTAACCACTATTAGTAAAAGTTCTCCTTTTCTCCATGATTCAATTAATAGCATAAAGTGAAAAGATCGAGTGATCCATGAATGATCATGTTTAGACTCTCTATCCATCGCCTACATTAGCTTTGAGAAAAATGCACATGTTGTAGTTGATCACCTCTTATGACTGCAACAAATCAACATCCTTCTACTATGGGTTGAAAGTCCTTTTGTTGCGGGTTGATAGATCCTTCGCTGTAGAGGTCAGTTTATTCCAAAGGAAATTTTCATCATTAACAACTATAATTAATCATAAAACTCTACTAAATTCCATAGACATTCAAAGATCATGCTATCAATAATATATCATCTTCAATACTTTAAATACTTTAGAATATATGAAACAGTTTGGAAATGTCTTTGAAACTTAGTAGAAAAATGATAAAAAGTATGAAACTAAAGCAAGGAAACAAGACATTTTTAGGGCTCATAAAAAAAAAGAATCTAAACATACAAAATAAACATAAAATGATTTAAAACACATATAAAAGCTTACGAAAACATAAAATTAACCACAACTGGTCTTTCTTGTCTAACAATTCTTTTAAAAACGGACAATCCTAGGACAAATGATGCTACTAATTACAATAGCCTTTTGAAAATTCTAAAAGAATAACACATACCTCATAGACCTTTAATAGATTATTTGGCAAGCTACCTTATATAAATAACATGGCATACATGCCTAGCAGGAAAATAAGTTCTATATGGTCTATTAATGTTCCATACAAATCTCATGAGAAGCTAGTACATATGTGCAATTACCAATGAAAGCAACTAGTCAACAAGAGGGTAATCAACAATAATAATAATAATAAAATAATAAACTAGTTTAAATAAAAACATGGTTTGGTCCAAATAATGTGCGTAGTCATAGATGTTGAACATAATGAAATAAATAATCAATATAAGCATTACAACACACACAAGTCTAGGGGAAATCATAGGGAGATATCATAAGTAAATAAATATTATTAGAGTGGTACCACACAAGACTATTTTAACTTCTTCTTAGGTTAACTTCTTCCTTACATATCAAGTGCGCTACTTGAGGAGTATTTTTTGTAGTAGTCATTGATTTTTTTTACTTCAAATTGTCTATAATTTTATATTTCCTATTAAGTTTTGTGTTTGTAGTATGGTACTTGAGGGGTATTTTTTTGTAGTAGTCATTTATTTTTTTAGTTCAAATTGTCTATAATTTTATATTTCCTATTAAGTTTTGTGTTTGTAGTATGGTGATTCCATTTTTTAGTTGTTCAAAATTTTAGATTTAATAAGGAGTAAAGATGGTGTCAATACTATTATTTTCCCCTCATGACTAGAGGGGGAGGTTGAAGGTTTAGGCTATTAGTCATTCATGCTAATCAATATAGATTGACATGTGTTGCTTGTAGAGAAACATGGAACAAAGTGGTCAAGTAATTGTAGGCAGAGATGAACAGAATAATTACAAGTGCAAGTTTGATCAATGACATAAGGTTATTATGGTTGAATAACATATATATTATTTATAGTGCTTCATGCAAGATATGGATGGTCAAATGCATGTTTAGTTGATGATACTTTGAGATGATCATGCCAATGTGAGAGACATAGCTTAATCACTATTAATTATAAAATACCAATATTAACAAAGTTGTAGAATAGTTACTAGATGCTCTAGAGATCATCTAGAGTATCCCTTTTTGGATCAAGGTAGCTTTGTTGGATTTTATGGTTCCTAAGATCCAAAAATTTTTAGTGTTAATGGGTTAATTTGTTGTGAGAATTATAAGTTCTTATTTTCTTTTGTTAATGTGTTACTATGTGTCATGTAATAAGGCGTTAAAAGATATGTCATGTTATATATGTTACTCATGTTTGTGTGATAATGTTAGTTGGTCATGTATTGTGAGTTAGTAATCTTAATGTTATTTGTGTTAGTTGTTAGGTACACATGACAAGTTTCCCATATAGTAGTTAGATGGTTGAAGGGTAAAAGACTTATATAAAGGTTTGATTATAATGCGATCATTTTATCTAGTGAAGCAATAAATTCTATTGATATATTAATTTCATTCATGGTATAAGAATATTCATTCTTTGTGCATCTATCATTTTGTTTCATTATTTACATGAGTTAATTCTAAAATAGTTGCCACTTCCATTGGTTTATCACTAGATTCCATAATGATGTTTTGTAAATCTTTAAATAAGATTTGTTTATACATTTTTGAAGTATGCATCAAATCCCACAAATAAATTCTAGCTCAAGTATTCTTCAATTGATCAAGTATATCATATTCTTTGTGAGGTTTAGTAAACAAAGTGGGTGCTAGAGGAAAATAAAGAGAAGTAATATGTAAGGATTATTGGTTAGATATTGGATTTTGACCTCTCACTAACCTCTTATATGTGATAACAAGATTGCATCATGAGATAGGAGAATGGGAATGTCCACACAATATAAGATGCTCTCGTGAGTTGCTTGGAGAATGCATGAACATCATCAAATATTTAAGCAACATCATGTGGAGATAAACATAAAGAATTTGTATCATAGATGTGGTCATCTAGATTTCTCTAATTAGATATAACATGCAAGAAAGGGAAAGTGAACAATAGTAAAGTGTTATCACTAGTGATAGAAGAATCATCAACACCAATTACATCATTGATAATTGAAGAGTCAATATCATCATTACTAATACTATCCATATGAGAAGTGTTGTCACTATGAATTTTATGGATAAGTGAAGTGAAGGCATCTAGAATAAAAGGAAAAACAATAACAAGTTGCACAAAAGATAAAAAGTGACACTCTATGAAAGAGTGCATTCATGGAATATGTACAACTAACCTTATAGTAAAAGGAGAGGAAGTCATCACATAAATATATTTTTTAAAGACAATAAAATCCTTGATATAAGAATGGATGGGGCTAGTGACAAGGGTTGATGGGAATCCATAATAAAAGGATAAACAACCAAATACAATTTCTATGGATAATGAAATGATATGTCAATGCATTTTAGATTTGAAATAAGATGAAAAGTATCATAAAAGATTAGATCTAAAATTAGAGATGGGGATAAGGTCAAAACCCTACAAAAATTAAGGATTTTGAGTGGAAGAAAGGACAAATTAGCTAGGGAAAAACCGTAGGTGAAAGAAAATACTAAGCAATAAGGATACTTACTAATTTCAAATTAGAAATGAGGATAAATATAATAAAATATTCACAAGGATAGAAAGATAAATCCTAAGGAAAAACCACATGGAGTGTAGGATAAGTTATGTTCACCAAAATGTAGATAAAAAAGTAAACTCTAATTAGATTTCTCAAGGTCTCTATCATGTACTTATCTAGCTCTAACAAATGGTTTTTTAATTATTATAAATTTGACTTGAATAGACACACAAAGTTGAGTCATGATACATGAAAGCAAATGCATACTTATGAAGAGAGAGGGAAAATATATTGTGAAGCTATTATATTGTGATGTGCTGATTGATGCATTGAACTTGATACTACCTAAGTTTTAGAATAAAATTGGGATGAAGTATTTGATGATTTTGATTAAGCAAATACTAGAGCTCTATGATTTTAGATAGAATTATAGTTGTTATTTCGATCAATTTCTATGATTGCATCCTTTTCTATGATCCTATTATTTGTGCCTATAGAGTCAAGGAGATTACCTATCTTCACTTGAGAATAATATCTTGGATAAAATGGTCTTGATGAATTCCTTTAGGGGCTTGCTATCCATAGGTTGAAATTGGCTTTCATAGTGCAGAAGATAACATTGTAGTATGTGTCACATTCCACAAGTTTTAATGAGGGCCAAATGCTTTTCTTATGTGAATAAATTATTTAATGATTCCTTGCAACAATGTTCCTTTATATGATGATTCTTATGATTATTGACATGGGGCATACCTTTAAATATGACAACCTAAATCTAAATTTAGATAATTTATTGTGCAAGCTGACCAATAACAATATAATTTTTGACTTTATTCATTTTGAAATGATTAGGAAGTGAATTTAATATTAAGTAGACACGATTGTGCCAATGATCTTATTCAAGGGATAAAATCATGACAACAATTACATCTAGTAGGTTCAAACAGATGAGAAATAGAATGTACAAATGAATCAAAGCTAGAGTGGGTAGATGTATAGGTGGTTTTTGGTTCTATTAATTTTTGTGCACAAATAACCCTAATCTAGTAGTAAATCAACATATCTCAAAACATAGCTAAATTGAATTATGTAAAATTAATGAGGAAAAGTGTAACACATGCACTTTTCTCCTCTACAAGTTAATAGTGGCGATAGCTCTAAGAATTATATTACCATCCAGATTTTTAATTACAATTATTATATTATTTTCTCCATTGACATGCAGGTCACATTTATTACATCTAATATACAAGCCATAATGATGTTATATCAAACACAATACTTTATATCCCTTAAAATTGAACATAGACTCTTTATGATGTGATAACATAACCTATACAAATCCCCTTCTTTAGAATAGCCAATGTGATTCTTTTTAAATAAGTGTCATATAGTGATTATTCCCTACAATTGCAGTATATTTAAAATTACTATAAATATAACTAGAGTAAGTGACTATTTATTTTCATATATGTTTTGTTGATATAACTGAGAGGATAACATTCCCATATTAAAACAAAACAAATGTTTGGATCTTTAATATTACTTTAAATTAGGATAATAAATTTCATTAGTGGGGTATTAATAATCAATCAATCTTTAAATATTACTTAAATTCATCAATTTAAGCTTCCAACCCTAAGCAAAATGTAGAATCATAAATAGTAAAAATTAAAAGATTGTCCAAAGCATGACAATTTGTACAACATGAATGGACTTTTTTCGACTATTTTATTTTGATGTGAAATGTTGTCCATAGGTTTCACATAATCATGACAAATAATTAGAAATGTCAATAGATGAAAATAAAATAATAGATAGATAACGTGATCATTAAAGACCATTTCATCTTATCTTATTATTCTATATAATGTATGTGAAAGTTATAATAAAAACTCAAACCATTTAACCAATAATAATTCAAATAAATTATTTTATAATTTATAATTAACCAATTTAAATATTTACATAAAAAGTTAAATATATATATATATTTTTAGACTGCAGGAATCGGGTAAACTGCAGTGCGCCTGGTAAACTTTTTAACGTGACTGGCGGCGTTGGCGCGACACGCCCTTCGGTACCAAGGGACGGGGGAGACTAGAACTCGTGACCAGCAGAACCGCAACGGAATTACTTAACCAACCAAACTAGGGCCCCCACCCACATAAAAAGTTAAATATTAATATTAATATATATTTTTAATTAATTAACAATCAATAAATAATAATTAACAATAATTAGTACAATATCACTCTCTAATAATATAGCTTATGCTATATTGAATTGATGTGAAAATTTTATCATTAAAAACAAATCACTTGGTTGAGTACTTGTCTTTGTAGTATTGTAATAATAATAATACTATTTGTTTTTTTTAACCAATTGAACTAGCGCGATTCCCAAATAATAATACTATTTTTTTCCATACTATTTGTTTACTTATCAATAGATGAATTATGGCATATTGATTTAGGAGCAACTAAACAATAGTTTGAGATCAATAAATTTTTACAAGTGAAATGTACCACAATTTAATTAAGTCAATGAAGATCATAATTGTTAGAGATTCTGTTGACTTTAAATTTGATTTGTATCAAACACAACTATGACTAATATAGTCGAAATTGAATTTGTTCTAGATTGTTAAATATTGACAATGAAAAGATTAGTTAGTAAAGAACCCCCTAGAGCTCCACTTTTCTGAAATATCTCTAGTTGGCGGTGATCCGCCCCAAGAAAATATCTCCCTTCAGGGGGGCCCCACTGCCCAGTTTTGGAGATATTTATTGGCACAACCGGCACCGTGTTAAGAGATACCGAAACCTCCACTCCACGGCAGCATCCACGAAGTTGCTGAATCATATCTGCCCTGGTTTTCCCTTACCGTTTGAGCTTACTGTTTTATATTTGCATAGGCATTCAACTGTCACTGTTTACAGAGAGATGGGTTCCAAACGTGATTATAACGTGAGCAATGCATTTGATGATGAAAATGCAATACAGGCATGCTGTGCTGATTCAGATGATTATGAAAATAATTCAGCTATATCAGACCATGAAGTTAAAGAGGAAGAAGAGGACGGGGAGGAGGAGGAGGGAGACGGGGAGTGCGTAGAGGGGCAGGAAGAGGAGGAGGGGGAGTCTTCTGTCGGCTCAATATCGACAACTAATTCACCCACTGGAGAGGATTTCACTGCCCATGATTCTACTAGTAATTTGGTAAACGAGTTTTTACCCAACCTATTCTGTTTTTAACTGGTTATTTATATTTTAAATTCAACGAATCTGTATCATATTGAGTTCAAGGGATGTTTTGGGCACAAATCACTCACCTGTAAATTTGCGATTTGGGAATTTTACCCCAATCTAGTAGATGGGTTTTAGCAAATCACAGGATTACAAAAAATGCATTTCTGTTACCCTGCACCCGTAGTTATAGAGATGTACACGTGGGTCTTAAATACAACTTTAACCTTCTCCTTCATTGTCTGGACAAACAATTTGGAAATCTTGGGAAAAGCTATCAGGTAAGGGTAGTTTTGAGACATTAATTTGGTGTTTGAGACATCTCTTGCAAAAACCCATAATTTTTTTCTCATTAACCTTGTCATTGTTCAAATTTTAGACTACCGAGCTTTGACCTCATGTCCAAGCTCCGTTGTAAGCTTGAAATTGCCAATCCATTTACACTGAGTACGCTATGTTTATTAGACCCGCGGAACAATTTACTGCTTGCACATAATTGGGGTGAAGCGTTATCCAGCTAGGGCCATGGTATTATTATGTCTCTGAGTTTTAGAATAGCTAACTTATGGCACACATAACTATAACGAATGTTTAGATAGGATGGGCCAATAGTGATTTTCACAGAGATGTAACGCGCAATAGCAGTATATAATTCATCTTTCTGTGCCTTTTTCGCAATCATAGATGCCTATATAGCCTCTCACATAATAGTAGCAAGGGAAAACAAACCCTTCACACATGAGGCCAACAAATCTAATTATTTCTGTTCGCTTTTTCAATATCGTAGATGCGTCTCTATGTAGCATCTAATATTAAAATCGGAGGGAAGGATAAACCATTCACACGCACGGCTAACTAATCAAATTATAATTTATCACCATTGCAAGCTGCATCATTTTGCCTCATAACATAAATTACCCATTTTCCCATTCTATCCAAATATTGGTCATGTTCGGCCACAACTCAGCTACTTTATAACCCACCCATTTACATAATAATTCTATAGTCCTAGGTGGATAACACTCCAACCACCTTACATCTTAACATTACTTCCCCATATCACACGAAAAGAAGCCAAATAATATGATTTACTGGGAATTGGTAATAACTGGTACCAAGCATGACCATCTCTCAATCTGATCGAGATCTCCGATGCTCTGGGTCTTTGATAAATCTATGCTTCCCCTGTGATCTTAGGGTTCCACACTTGGTACATTTCTGATGTTCTTCTGGCATGTATTATAGTTGTACTTATTATCTTTTCTGTTTCCTTGACAATTACTCTTTGAAGCCAACAAATCCATACTGTTTGCTTTTTCATTCCATGTATGCCCATAAACATTGCCTCTAGATGCCCATCAAATTTACAGCTTGAGGCTGTTGTACTATTCTCGCTGCAGGAATTAATTGAAGTCTAATTTCCTTCCTACCAAGCATTTTGGGCCAGATATTTTACAATTGATGACTGAATATTGCTTCATTGACCAATCATTGATTTTCTGTTTTGTTTTACTGCAGAAACGAGTTGTTTGGATAAATTTTGCCGCCTCCCCATTTTCAACAATGAGTATCTTTGACATTAGGTTTTCATGATCATCCAGATATGATTTGGTGTACTGCTATAGCTGTTTGTTGTTGTGAATCATGATCTAGTATTATGATTTAAGAAAAGCATTCTAAATACTATTAATCCCTTATTTTGTAGCAAAATTTTAGAACCAAAGTTACATTGCAAATTGAAACATTTTTTGTATTGTGTCCTAAAGTCTAATATAAGAGCTGCAACGTGGGGGTTAGAGTTGTTAATGCCAACTAGTCAAAAGCATGACATGGTTATAATGTCAGTGACCCGTTGAATGCATTTTGTGCATTAGAACTATTTAAGTTGACGTTTTCAATTGGAACATGGACAAGGCATGTCTTTGAATGAATTTCGACTTCTTTCGTTGCTGTCTGATTATCATAATTGTTATTTAACTGCAATCAAGGCTAAAGTTATTGTTGTTGTACTATCGTTGGTGTTTGTGCTGAATTTTGACCAACAACAGCCCTCGGGCATGATCAAAAGCCTTTAGGCATTGAAGGAAGCTTTTGGGTACACATATCAAAATCCTTCAAGTACTAAAAAAGCATTTGGGTAGATATATCAAAGCCTCTGATCCTATATTTCAAAAGCCTTTAGGCACCGATATAATCCTTTGAGCAGAATGACGAGCCTTCAAGCAAAGAAAAGCATCTAATAGCCTTTTGGGCATCAATATAGTTTTCTCGAATAAGGCTCTCTAGTTAGTTACAAGCATCTTTTATATTACCAATATATGCATGTATTAGGAAGGGGATGATACATAATCGTTATGTAGCCTTTTCAGTTGATGGATTGTTATTTGGTCTGGCACTTAAGTAGCGGGTCAGTTAATTCATAAGGTCTTGGGTCACAATGCTTTTTGTGGTGTAATTTTGATTAAATTTGTGCTCATTGAATGTTTCTTCGGCATCCATTTAATTTTTCTTGCATTTTTATAGTTTTCAAAAAGATGCTTTCGCTTTTTCCATGAAGTTTTGAAGATTGATGTTTATTGTTGAATTCACAGATAATTCTAAAAAGAATCACACTAATAGATGAGGAATGCTAATGTTGTATGAGGGTTTAGCAAATGACAATTTCTTGGTATAGAGTGATTGCTTTGCTGCTACATGTGTTCTTATCATTTCTTCCATAATTCAATCTAATCTTTCCATGCGGCCATCAGTTTGTGGAATATCTTTACAATGGAAATTTACTTGAGTTCTATGGTTTATGAAGGCAATTTTTCATGAGTGCTTGTCAAGCTTGAGATCAACGCTATTGAATTATTGTCTATAGTTATTTTTGATCCATTATCATTGATTTATTGATCCAACTGAATATCTGTCATATATTATGTACTGAATGATGCATCTAAATAGTCTATAAGTTTTTTTTTGTATTTGTCATTTCTATTGTTGCTTTTTTTCAATACCTCAAATTTATAGCCTGTTTCATAGGCATATGCAGAATCTTTCTCTGTTTTCGACTTTTTTTTGGGGTGTATCATTTCATAAACCGGTAACATTTCTGAAAGTTGTTTTCTTCTTCTCCCTTGAAAGGTAACCTAGGAATTAAATTATTATAATATAAGCAATTCCCATGCATAAGTTAATAAAAATATAACTGGAGTACCTAAAAACAAGAAATGTTTGGAGTATTGAACTTCCTTGAGCAGAAATTGGACTCTTGGTTCCAATTTAAAGGTTTAGATTGTAGTGAACTCCATGTCCAAGGAATGATGGTTATGCTCCTTTTGTTTTCTACAGAAATACATTTGGGTAGATAATATCACAAAATAATCTGTCTTTTTTTTGCATTTGTCATTACAGATTCACAGACCGAAAACCCTATAAACTCTAACCTTGGAAATTTCTCAAAAGAACAAAAACCCATGAACTCCAATTCATAAAGATTACATTTCATAGACAGAATGACCAGACCTTTCATATCTTACTGCCCTCTTGAATCATACTATTTTAATTCAGTACTCACCAATTTCAAGATCATGCCGTGGATGTGCTGCACAGATCGTTGAGTCATTGGTGAAAGAATGCACTCATTCAACTTAACTTGAGGAAATCCAGAGCTTGAAACCCCATCCCCCTTTTTTTGGAGTAGTCATAGCCTTTAATATTTTTATACCTTGTGCAGTCGAGTATTTAATCTATTGGAGACTACTTCCCAATGAAAAGATCTCCTCCTCCGTTTTTTTTTCCTAGAAACTTTTAGACAAATGCACTTGACAGGTGTAAGGCCAACTTACACAACCTTTGCCAGCATCCTCCACGTTTTGAATTCATGCAAGTTAGAAGCATTTTCCAAGGCACGTGGAGGAAAGCCTTTTGAGTCTATATTTTAGTAAATAAAAGTATTACATGCTAACATTTAATAATAATACTTAGTTTATTTTATCTTTTAATTAGAATAAAAAGAAATTGTAATGTCCTTATTAAGTCTATTTATTAATAAGATTAATTTTAATTTTTTATTATAATAATATTTAAATGATAAGGAAATGTTCTTAGCACTTGATGCTGATTCTCATTAGTTTGGGACTCATTTGACGAAATGTTTAAAAATACCCATGTATTAACAAATAGCATACTCTTGCGCTAAATTGGCTCATGATCTAATGTTGACATACGCCCTCCAGATTATGTAATTTTATTCTCTCAATATAATACAATTATTTAATTTAGGAACTCAAAAGTCCTAACTTTATTGACATACATGTACAACCTAACTACATGATTTTAAATGCGTGTGCACGTAGATTCCATCATGATAGTTACCTCCAACGGCTATAACCTTTCCTCGATGATACTCTCTCTCCAATATGAGAAAATGTCAATAGCTAATCATGCACTTAGGAAATAGAACACACAATTGGTCATCATCATTATAAATATTTTTCTTAATTACACTTAAAGTAATATTAACATAACCAAATTGTCCTTCCTAATCACTTGTTGTTAAACGGTCAATATAGTAATTGAGTGATTAAGCTAAGCTAATTAAACGGGTTGTGACACCTTCCACAAAACTATGTCTAAGATTATGGTATTATTTTTGTCTTTGCTAATAGTTAAGGAAAAAAAGCTGGTTTCGGAATGGGGATGAGACTCAGCAGTTTTTGACAGCCGGGAAGTATCCTCAAATGCAGAAACGTCTGACAAGATAGAAATAATAAAATATCAATCATAACGGAAAGGACATGAATTTAAAGGTGATAAATAAATGAGAAAACATAATCATGACATCCAAACTGAAAGAAGACTAAGAAATGGTTGAAATGGTCCATAAAGAAATGGTTAAAATGGTCCCTAAAACATGCTACAAAGATGTGTTAAAATTGATATAAAACCTAAAGTGGTACACAATTTTTGACATCACAGTTTGAAGTTGAGGACCTGCAATAGAGATTAGTACATAGAAATTGAAAAATCTGATAATGAGAGATTAGAGTAGTTAATCCCTAAGACTTAATTTGATGCATTGACCTTCCTCCTTGGCTGATAAGTGAACTAAGTCTTGCTTGAGGTGACTAAACTTGATGCAGAGGTAAGGAAAATTCCTAGTGTAAAATATAAGTAGACAATTTTATCCATGTTACATTACTGGATTATCCTATCCTCTAGTTAGACTTGCCACTGTTGCGTTTGTTCTTGAGATAGATCAGCTCTTTGACTTTATGTAATAATGAGGAATACAAGTGCTTACTGAAATTCCCAAGTGTTTGCAAGGCTAGCTTTTGCTTGATTCGGATTTGGTTTTGTCTTGCTCTCTGAAGACACCGCAACCATCTAGATTTGGCTTAAAAACTCCCTGATATGAATTCAACGTCAGCTGTTAAATAAATAAGCATGAGGCAACAAATTCAACATGGGTCAAATACCTATTTAGCTTGGCATGAAAATGTGTCAAGGGACGTAGGGCGTAAATGGAAGGCTGGTTTGAGTTGGAGAGATGTTGCTAGGCTTAGGAAACCCTAATAAATAAAATGAAGAGGTAGTGGGTGGATGAAGCAACCTAAATGGATGTTAAGGAAGGGGTTTTATGGAGCTGTTACAAGAATTAGTTTTGTGGAGTAGGTGGTCTTACAAGGAGGGAAAAAAATAAAAATGCTACAGGATAATTTAGAATCTTGTGCAAGAAAATAGGAGCTCTTACTGTTTAGATTTTAAATTTAAGGAAAAGTCATTGGGTGGGGCTAAAAGTTTCTCTTGTCCACTTCTTAAAATTTTACTGTCACATGTCATTCACCAATAATTTTTAAATTCTTGTCAATAATATTTTAGATTTATCATTTAATTAATCTAATTGTAGATTTAACATTCCTTGTCAAATCTTCCTCAAATTTTTGGAGATCAAAATTTTAAGTTTTAAGCTTGTCCATTATTATAAAATCTATAAGCTCCCTACTTATAAAAGCTCCTAAAAGTTCTTGACAACATCAGCTAAAATATTAAAAAAAACTCCCCTCCATATGACTGCAGCCTAAGTGGATCTAAAACATCGAGGGCTAAAGATCAACTAAATATGGTTTGGTTATCAGCCAAGCCCATTTTTATCTCGACGATTATGCGGAAAGTTAATGCATTGTTGACATGACAAAACATTAGTGACCTATTTTTGATGTACATAGTACATGCTTTAATTAAAATTATTTTAGTTTACTGTGTTTAATAAAGGTTTGTTCATGTGTTTCTAATTGTTTCAATAAGCACCTTGAAGTCACAAAAACATAAAACACAATTCTCTTAGGAAGAAGATAAGGAAGCAAACTGAGTTTATTTATTTATTTTGAAGCTATTGAAATAACTGTATGCACTGAACTTTTTGAAGTGCAGGTTACAGAGATGGACGATTCTTTGGACTCAGCATGGACAGATGACAAGCATAGTTCATATCTAAGCTCAATAGAGGCATCGTTTGTTGAGCAGATGAATGAAAATAAATACCGTTTCTCGGGTAGTCATGGTCAAACTCCTAAGCAGAATGAATCGTCTGATCCAAATTGTGCTGAATCAAGGCCCAATTTTCTGAAACCTATCAATAAGGTGTTCTCATTTACATTAATTATTTGCTGTTATGTAGGGTCAATGAGAAGATCGTTTTTTTATCGGGCCAATCATGAGAGACCTGCTCATTGGCATTTCGTACAATGTGTTTGTTTTATATTATATAATATTCTCAAGTGATATCATTCATTACAGTTTAAAGTATTGCGAAAAGGATGCTGGCTAAAGCTAAATTTGAATAGAGCATGTCATCTAGGCGTTTCAACTCCTCAGGCAGTTCTGGCAAGCCCATGGATACAACACTACATTACAGCACCCTGTTCCAAAGGACATGAGGTGCCATCGCGAACTGTTAACTTATCCTGTGGTGAACACGAAATAGCTGCAGTAGCTGTTCCCCAGATAAATGCACTTGAATCAAAGAATTCTTTTTATACAAGGACAGCTCACAGGGCATTCCCTGATGCAAATGAACAACTCCATGTCCAGCATCACAGGATACGATACAAGTCTGCTGATTCGTACAGTTTTTGTGGTAAAACAGAGACGAGACATATTTGCAACCAAGAATTGCTTGTACATCCTCCTCCAGTTTCTGGTAGGACTTGTTTCATTTCTTAATTTCTTTCTCTTATTCTGAAGACGGAAATAACGTAGCATGAAACATTAATTGGCATTATTTAGTCAGCACAGATTTAACCATGCAACTAGTCGATCAATAGTTATGACATTCATAACGGCTCGATGACAAACCCTATTATGGGTACTGGCCAGAAGAGCTGCTAGAGCACACATGGCCACACTTGCCCATGATATATTTGAAATATATTTTTCAGCACTAGAGATGGGAATCTGTAGAGCTAGGCTACGTTCAATGTTGACATGAGAGAATCAGTCACTGACGGTGCGATGCCCTAATTTGTTATAGAATGCTATTAGACTGAAAAAATGAAATTGAAAATCATCTGCGTGAAACTATCTCGGGAAACTTCAAAGATTGAGTTTCTATTATTGATGTAGCACTTGGCAGAATAAAAGTTGCTACCTCAAGAGAATGAAGCGGAATGCAATGTCAGCTGATAAAAATGTCCAGCAGTACAATAAATAGCATGAAAGCTTCAGATTGTTATCCTAATATTCGTTGTTATGAATCAATTTATGTAAAAACTTCATAAAAAGTTCTAGAAAGTCAATGTTAAGGTACATTCAGACTTTTTCCTTTATATACAGTACCAGCAATCAAGCAACCCGAACATTTACATCATCAAGATTCTTGGTGACCTTGCATCAAATGACAACATTATTACCACTGGCATTTGATCAATATTTTCTGTCCAGTTTCTCTTATGAGTGTCCTACAAAGTTGTAGGCGGCTAATTTCGATGTTATAAATTGTCCAAATGCAAAAATTATAAGAGTCATGAATGTCGGGAGTTTAAAAAGAACACCCAGAGTTCATAGACAGTAATATAAATACAAACATCAAATTATGCAGAGTTGCATTTTGCATAATAACATGAACGATAATGAATTTATTTTTCTGTAATCTCCCTGCGAGTCTTCATTCAGTTGAGATGTCCCAAGTAACTTATACTTGCAATTAGCATTCACGTGTTGAGCTACTGTTTTTCTTTCTAACAAGATCTTGAATCATTTACATTAGCAAGTAGCAAGTATTTAAAACAACTTGTTGATTTTTGAATTCTAATTAATAAGAGTTTACGGATCGATTTTGGTATTAGAGTGATTTGAATCTTGAGGGCTTTTGAAGAGTATGACAGTTTCAACAAGAGCTCAAAAGGCAGCGATAGAGGAGTTGAATGTAACTTGTAAGAGTGATTGTGACTGCATTTAAAGATGTGAAAGGCATCATGGGAAATCAATAATGTTTGAAGTAACAACGAGAGCATTTGGCTAGGTAAAATGGTACAAAAACAATCTTCTATATAGCCAAAAAAAATTGTAGTTGATAGAAGAAGATTTCTTGAAAGAACCAAATGAGGAGTTGAATGCAAGAGTAATTGTGACTGCATTTAAAAATATGAAAGGCATCATGGGAAATAAATAATGTTTGAAGTAACAACAAGAGCATTTGGCTAGGTAAAATGGTACAGAACAATCTTCTATATAGCAAAAAAAAAATTGTAGTTGATAGAAGAAGATTTCTTCAAAGAACCAAATGAGGATAAAGGAAAGACTATAAATCCATTTAAAGGAGAAATTAAATCTTCTGATGGACAAATAAATGTGGAATTTTTGGATGTATGGATTAAACCAATCAAAGTATATTTTAGTGTGCATAAAGTAAGTGGGGTGTAAATAATTTACTCTGCTTGCCTTAAAATGGAGGGTTATGCTCTTTTATGGTGGGAAAACTTTTTTGCTAATTGTGAAAAGAGGAATAAGCCTATTGTTAACAAATGGGAAGAATTTAAGGTTATCCATGAAAATTTATACCCCATAGGGTATAAGATGGATCAAAAGATAAAATGGATGTATTATGAACAAAGTGGTCAATAGGATTACAGTATGGAATTTTGCTGGTAAACTATAAAAATGGGATGGATTAGAGGACAAGGACATGATGAGAAAGTATCTTGGTGGGCTCTATTCCCACATCTAAAGGAGGGGTAGTCACTACCAATCCAAAGGACTTGGATGAGGCATGCGTCTAAGCTTATCACTTAGAGGAGGAGAAGAAGAGGTATGAAGGTGAGTCATTCCAATACAAAGGTAAAATAAGGGTAATAAAAAAGCGAAGAAAATTAATATTTTTATGCAAAAAGAGGATCAAAAGAACATAGAGAATAATTGTAGTCATTCTAAGATAGATGGACATGTAAATTCAAAATGTTAGAAGCTTCATCTCGAACTACATCCTTAAAATAAGAATAAGGGAAAAGAAAAGGATGAAACTCAGAAATCTATGTTACCCACCCCTTAAAATAAGAATAAGGGAAAAGAAAAGGATGAAACTCAGAAATCTATGTTATCCACCCAAGATGATGGCATTGAAATATAAAATACTTCAGATATGGATGACAAACTTGAATGGCATAGCCACTAAGGAAAGAGATTAACTTGAAAAGATGAACAAACTTTTGCTTTGAAGTTACAAAGTAAGAAGAGTATAGTAAATGCATTGGTAGATCTTTGTTCACAATGAAATCTCATTTTAGAAAAATTGGTTTAAAGGGTTGGTCTATGGGGCAAATGCACAATACATAAATGAGATTGGAATAGATGGAATTCCTCGATACTTTTGATATTGTTCTTGGTAGTCCTTATCTTTATGTTAGTGATGTGTCTATGGCAAGGGCTCATAAGTATAAATGAATCATGGATGGAATTAGGTACATAATCAAATGGCACCAAAGCACAACTAAAGTAGCTATGGTAAGTTCTAATCAAGCCGTTAAGTTAATTCAAGAAATCATTAAGTTTTGTTTTTTCTTAAAGATAAGAAAGAAGATGAATTAGAAATTCCTCCTATGACTAAATTGAAAGGCTTGGATGAAGCCTTTTCATATTTTCAAGAAGTGTTCACAAAGCCAAATGGATTATCACCAAGAAGGGGGGGGGAGCATGAGATTCAACTACCCCTAGAATCTCCTTTTCTTAATATTGGATTGTATCAACAATCACTACTAGAGAGCAACAAGGTCAAGAGGCAACTTTAGGAGCTATTGGAGGAAGGGGCTATTTGCACTAGCACTTCACATGGTGGGTTAATGATAGGTGAAAGAAAGATGGTTCTTGGAGAAGTTCTTTGTAAAATCACCATTAACAATAGGCATTCCTTTCCAAGGATTAATGATTTGCTAGACCAACCATGGTATGCTAAATATTTGGGTTGTGAAACAATAGATGGATTTGGTTTAGGTTGGGCAAAGGAAGGTTGAGGCTTGGGTTGAGGTTGAGGTTGTCAAGGTGGACGAGTGGTAGGAGTGAAAGAAGTAGAAGGAAGAAATATGTTAAAGTCCTCATTCTTGCTCAATGTTGGAATCTTTGTTATAGAAGGGTGAATTGACAATTAAGAATTGCTTGCATGAATTTAGGCCATTTGTTCTATATAACTCTTGTATAAATCAAATAGTGTATTGTGCCACTCATATGGTGGGCCCATTGGCTTATGTTCAAAGCAATCAATTGTAAATTTTCCCAACTCAAAAAAGGGTTGGTAATCATGATGTGGAATGATGATCACTTCACTCTCATGAACAAACTTTAAGCGCTAATGAATCATCGAAGGAATGGTGTATGTAGTGTCAATCCAAAGATGAGAATGCTGAATCTATCAAAAGTTAGAATGATGTGGCATGATATATCAAGTTGTTTAGGACTAGTTTGAATGGGGAGAATCACACAACCCAATGTGTTAATAAAATTGTCAATATAACACTTTTGTGAAACACTAGATGCAACATGGGAATCCTGATGATGGGGGATCCTATAAAGATGCTCTTTTGTAACTAATTAAAGGCACAATTTAGGTCTATAAGAAGCCCATCAATAATCTTATGCAAATTTGATGCTACAATATAATAAGGTTTGTGATAACACCATTATTTGAAATTTCAACACGACAAAAAATGATGAGGCAAGTAGAAGAAGAATAAATAGGGTGGTCATCAAGAGTGTCAACAATATCATGATAATAATGTGGGAAGCTGCATAGTGGAGGAAAAAATATCCTTCGGTGGGTTAAACAAAGGCTCCTCACAAGAGAGGGAAGAAGCAACAACCTTGGGGGTAGAATGTGTATGATTAGATTGGGCATGCTAAGGAAAATAATTTGTGTAAATCTATTGGTTATGATTAGGAGTAGCTACAAACTCATTACCTTTATCATTAAGCCTACCAACATGAATAACATTATAATCTATCAATTCTTGTACTTTATGTTTTATTCTATGTCATGCTTAGGTACATGATGTTATTGACAAAATGCCTTGGAGTCATATACTCAAGGGGTAGAGGAAGAGATGTATCCAATGGCCACACAAGAGGAAGAGTCAAAAGTTTAGCTGCTAATAATAATCAAAAGTAATTAATTAGCTAACCTAGTGAATTTATAGCTAGTATGTGGCTTAAATGAGATAGCATTAGAAGAGGACTAGTTAGGAGACAAATTGAAAAAAATAACATTAGGCTTATTATTTGCCTTATTATTAAAGTTGTTAAATTATTCTTTTTAAAGGGTTGTTTGGACTCTTGGAGAACTTGGAAGAAGAAAAAGTTAGGAGTAGAGGAAGAAGAGGGAATAAAAGAGGAAGTAGAGAGAATAATGATTTACCATTTCAAATTGTTTCATAATCTTGTAGACTAGCCCATAGGTTGGCAAAGTTTGTGTAACATTGAAAGAAGACCTTATCTTGGATGAGTGCTAGTACATTCTTCATAAAAATCCATTGTATATCAATGTCTAGTAAGTGCATCTTAGCTAGAATGGATTGGAAGCACAACACAAAGTCACTCACCCTTTCATCAAGGTCTTGTTTGTAATAAACTAGATCAATATAATTAACTTGCAAGCTGATTTGCACTTGAAAGTGACATAAATACTTGTGCTAGTTAATTAAATGCCCTTATAGAAGAGTGAGGCAAAGAATAGAACCACTCAAGTGCATGATCCTTGAATGTGCATGGGAAGAGTTATGCAATTGTGATTGTTGTATATTAAGTCAATATAGGTTGCATTAAAGATTCACACATCTGGTGGGGTCTCCTTAACCTTCATACATAGAAATAAGGGGCCATAAATGCTAGTGGAAATGTATGAGAAATACTCTTTAGCGAGAGAGGATTATGGTCTAGGTCCATAGTGGCCTTTGAGAATTAGAAGGGAGGACATCCAATTTTTGATGCATGATCCTCAAATGATGAAGGATATGAGGCATAACAAGATTAGAAGATTGTGGGAATTGAGGAAGCAATGAGGGTAGAGAAGAACCATTAATTGGAGGCATAGATGTAGGGAAAGTGGTGAGTGCATCAAAAGAAATTAGAGGGAATGTAGACACGGTATGTGACAAAATAGTATTGAATAGAAAAGGGTTGCTAAATGGAGGTATGGGGAATAATGAGGTGGCTAATGATGGGTTAGTGTAGGAGGGGATGGGATTATGATGTGAGATAGGTTAGAATGCAAATGATAATGGAAGGGATGGGGCAATAGAAGTGTGAGGTTCATAAGAAGGGAAAGGGAGAGAAGGTTGGGCCTACATTTGTAATAGGATGGGAATATGCATCAGTGGTTGGGAAGTTGTTGGAATATGGATTTGAGGCTATGAGACAAGGGGGAATGTAGTTGTACAAGCAGTTGCAACAATTTATGGCTAAGATGGAGGACAAGGGGTGATTGGACAATGGGGAATTTAAAGAATGTGGAGGGGCTAGATGAGGAAGAAGCAAAAGTGGATGCGTAAAATGGATTAGAAGAATGAGGTGAAAGAAAACAAAGTGCATTTGCATGTACAATGTGTTCAATATTACCCACAATCTTCCAGTTTTAAACTTTATTTTTACAATATCACATCTAACCAATTTTTTTTTTAACAAATCCTTAATTTTATTTTTAACACTCGGCCATACACGATACAATCAATAAACATGGTATTGGTTAATCGTTTAACATTTTAAATCTGGTTAAGTGTCTTATTAAATTCTGGTGGCCCATGTCATATTGTGAGTGATGTATACATTTATTACCTCCTTTTGTCCATATCCATCCATTAGATTAATAATTTTATATTTTATTACTCGCTTCCTCAGATATTCATAGTATAACACCTAGCAGTGTAATCACGATTCTCACTCATATTGTCCCGGCCAGCAAAAATTAGGGTTCATAACTGATTTAACACCCATGGTGCCGGCTTCATAGTATAACCGTGCACATACAATTTCTGCATACAGTTTCTGTGGTTTCATATTAGGTGTCTACATGTTTTTTTTGGTAGTCATCACGCATGGCTAATATATAGTTCTAGGTGTTGCCTAGAAGGTATTTGTTATCGGTTGTGGAAATTCAGCCAGATATGAAGGGGGAAGCCAAACATTTGGTTTGACATGAAATGCTCTGTTGCCTTTATGTTATGGTTTTATTTTTTTAAGCACCATGGTTGGGAGAGTTCTAAGGCGATAGAGGAATAAGTCCTCCTGTAGGAAAGTTCAATGGCATCCACCTTGAGGATTCGTAAAACTTAGAATGTTTGTGATGACGAAGAGAAGTAGTACTGATGCTAATAAAATACGGTGAAAAAAATAATGACACATTCAACATCTAATTAAAAAATTTATTTCAGGAAATTTGTTCAAGAAAAAAATTAATTAAATAAATATTTATTATATAAATTATATAATACAGTTGTATTTAATCATAATAGACAGAAAACTGTGTTAAGTAGTATTATAATAAATATTAAATTATCAAAATATTTTTTCACAAGTCTACATCCTGAAATTTGTGTACGGATGATGGTTGCTTCCTATACCACTTAATTGGGGTAAACCACTAGACCCCACTAATTGTGATGGGGCACCTAATCTATAAAGGGTGAAAAACATGTAAAATATACAACACATATCCAACAACTCTTTCCTTACTGTAATGGTTTAGTAGAAATTTCAATTGATTGACTTAATATCCCTAGATCTATTGTAAATTACATTGTAAATGACATAACTTGTTCTAATTTGAGTTCCAAATCTTATACTATTGTTTTGCTACATAACAGTTATCTTCCTATTCTATGGCATCCAACAGAAAAGATCAATTGTTCTCTCCACATGTGCTTTTTGATTCAAGCAATTGAGATTCCTATTCTATGACATCCAACACAAAAGACCAATTGTTCTCTCTACATGTGCTTTTTGATCCAAACAATTGAGACACATCCAACACAAAAGACCAATTATTCTCTCTGATTTGAGTTCCAAATCTTATACTATTGTTTTGCTACATAACAGTTATCTTCCTATTCTATGGCATCCAACACAAAAGACCAATTGTTCTCTCTACATGTGCTTTTTGATTCAAGCAATTGAGATTCCTATTATATGACATCCAACACAAAAGACCAATTTTTCTCTCTACATGTGCTTTTTGATCCAAACAATTGAGACACATAAAGTTCTATTCACAACACTAATGCCAATGTTGATAACAGAGCTATGTATGTATGTGCATTCGTTCGTTGGAATGAAAAGTTGGTTTTGTAATAGGAGTATTGATGATCGTAAGTGTTGCATACATTGCAGAATCTAGCGTGTAGTGTCTTGCCTTGTCATCACTAGTAAACAATCACCAACACAAAGCTCGTTGATTCTCAACCATGGTATAGTATTGCTTCCTGTTGAAAATTGTTGTCATTGATGTCCAATGTTGGAGGAGGAAATCATTAAGGCCAAAGGCCACTAATTGATCCTCATATGACTGTCACAAGGCAGAAATAAAGAAGAGTGGGATTAAATAAATAATTAGACATTCATTGCTGGCCGATAGCACTCTAATTATGGCTGACCTCATTCAAAATATGGCAGCGATGAATTTCGATTAAATTCATGTTTGTTAAGTGGCTGATCCATGAGAAAGATATAAGAAATATTTATTATTTATCCCGAGTTTTAATGCTGGCTGACCACCTTAGATTGGCACCCAATTTGGAGAATTAAAAATAAATAAATATATCATCTTAAAGGGCTGACCCCTCATGGCGATCGCCTATTTTGGGGAATTAAAATAAAATATTATATTTAAAGTTTGATTGACCTCTTTGGGAGAGTCACATCTCTTGGGTGAAATGGTTTGATGGGGTATAAAGAAGGTAAATTGGAGTAAGATGTAAGCGCTTAACAAATATCTTTCCTCCAAAAAAGACTTAAGGGCAGATCTAAGGCAGATTTATGGCAGATCCCGAAGGTGTTTTAAGGCAGATTTATAGCAGATGTTTTAAGTTATTTAAGGCCGATTTATAACAGACCTTTCAAGGTGATCTAAGGCAGATTTATACCAGACCTGTAAGGCAGATTTATACCAGACCTGTCAAAAAGATTTATAGCAGACATTGTGCCTGAGTTGGAGCAAAATTTGGATAAGAAATTGCATCATTTTGGAGCAGAAATATAAGGTGAACTTGAGCAGATATATAAGGAAGATTTAGAGTAGAGATATAAGGTGAACTTGAGCAGAGATATAAGGGTCATTTGGAGCAAAAATAAAGGTAGAATTGGAGCAGAAATAAGTGAAGTTTTGGAGCTGACATTGGAGAGGTTGGTGCTTTCCAATTTAGAAGAGATTGGCGTCTCCTACTGAGTTGGTGCTCAGTTGTGAGGATTGGACTCTCCAATAGATTTGTATTGCATAATTGTTAGATCTTGTGTAATTGACAATACTATGATTGTTAAGTTCTAAAAAAGTAAAAGATTGTCTTATATCGATTCACCCGAGTATAAACCTGTGCTCATCACCTCCATACTTATGACTGGTCTTATAAGAGCAACTGACCTTAGTTGAACCTGTAAGACCTAATGCATAGGCTATTTTAGATGTCCCACTCTATTTGACGATGATAGTCTACAGCCCTAAGTGGGGCTGTGAATAGAGCATAAAGGATATTGAGAGTCTAAGATCCATGATTGACCCAAATTTGGCTAACCTACACAAATAGGAGGGAAATAGGTAAGGAAATAAAGCTAGTTGAAGAACAACAGTATGATGCAAGATAATTTTGTGGTTCCATGATAGAAAAATAATATTCTGGCTATGCACAAAGATATACTACACAATGAAATTGAGAGATGCAATGCGAAATAATTGCACAGGATTAATCATTAAACCAAAAAACTAAGATTAACAGCTGTTCTTATAGTTGAGCTATCATCCTCCAGATAGCTGACTACTCTGCTACACCTTGTCAGTCTAAGTGCGGGATAAATCAAAATTAGTTTATGGCCACTGTATCGCCTTTAAAAGAGGTCAAGCAGTCTGCAGGATCCGGCTCAGGGCTGGTAGCTAACTCTTATAAATCCTAAAAATTAAAAAAAACGGATTAAATAAGCCCTTCAATGGGCTTCATGATTAAGAATTTAATCAAAGTCATTCAGCTGCTCAAATTTAATTACAATGCGCATATGACTGCTCTGATTCTTTTGACTGCTTCTACAATTCAGGGTTTTCTCACCATAGCTTGCATTTTTTCATTTTGGGCGAACTTGAAATGCAATTACATACATATTTACAGGATATCTTTAAGGGAATCGATTCCAAGAAAGTCTTCTTGAACCATCTGTTTTATTCTGTGTAATTGTGTATAACATAAATGTTTCTCACATCTATTTATGGCTGATGCTATTAAAATTTAATGAACAGATAAAGGAGACGACATGATAAAACTGGAAAGAAATCATACTGATAGGCTAACCAAGATGCAGAAAATGAAATTCGGAAGTATTAGCTGCTCAGACAGAGATCAGGTGCATGTTCATCTCCTGTTTATTCGACGATGAAAAATGAACAGAAGGAGCATCTCTTATTTTGAAATCTGCACCCAAATTTTTGCTATCTTGTACTGAAAATGGTGCCTTACTTTCAGGTTGTTCCATTGTTACAAAGCTCGAACCCGGCAGATTTAGGAGACTGCAAATCAAAGTTGAATCACAAGAAGTCCACTTCTCCCATTGGAATGGCAACAACATGCCTGTTTCCTTAAATAATTAGTTGACAGAAAATAATGGCTGTAAGGAAGAATTCGCAAGAGAATACATGAAGACAAGAAAGTGCAGCAATGAAAAGCTCCTCATGTATTCCAAAGGATCCAGATTTTAATGCGAGAAAAAAATCACACGAGGAAAATTCTTAACAGAAGTTAGTAATCAGCTACATAAAATCTATTAATCTGCTGTTTTTATTGTGGGCTGCTGACGCTTCTATACCGAGGCAACTTAGGTAGTAACTGTTGAGGGTGTATGAGTAAATATTGTACAGTATGGAATAAGGGATTTTTTAGTGGGTATATATAGTCATTTGGTTCTTTGTAAGTGTTCAGAGATTGTATATAAAAATCTGGGTTCTAATCTTTCCATTTTATAACGCATTATTTTTATTTACCATTCACCCTCTTTCAGTATATTTATTTAGAATTATATATTGAGAGAGAAAATTTAGACTATAGAATTATATACTGATAAAAAGTTTAGTGATTAAATTGAAAAATGATGTTTGGAAAAAATATTGATATCCATTCTAAAATTTGATTCTCAATATAAAAAATATGTTTTTAATTTTTAATATGAAAAACTGATTTAGAATATTATGCTTATTTATAATAGATTCGCTTAAATCTTTCTATGATTTTCAAAAAATCATTTTTAAGGTATACTTAATGTAAAATCTCTAAAAATTGGGCCTGAAGCTGAAATTTTGCTTTATAAAACCAGGAAATATCCCTTATATCATTTTCACATTGCTATAAAGAGAAGACTAAAGGATACCTCTTCTGTAAAGAAAAAAGCTCAATAATAATGGTCTATGCGAAACACGATATTCAAGAGTTGTTTAAAGAAAGATATTCCACCTAAAACCTCCCTGTCCGTGCCCTCTCCACCCTCACACCAGGCCTCACCTGCTACCCTAGCCATCAAAGTCATACACCAACCGGCCACAAGGCTGACTGGATTAAGAAATAGTCTCCTTAGGAGAGGTGGTCATGGCATCCACACAAAGCCAATCCCCTCCCCAATTAGGATGTAATTTCAGAACCGCTGTTTCTAATAGCAAAATTCTGATCTGCAAAGACAACCTGCTGTAATTTATTCGCCGCTGTGCTTATTGAATAGTAATCTGTCCAAATTTTCCCACCAAAAAAATAAATTGGTTGCTACCCACAGATGGAAGCCCTACTCTGTGTCAAATTTTGGGTAGATGGATTGGGTGACAGGCTATCATTACTCAAGGAGAAGGCGCTAATGTGCCGGTTCGTGGGAGCTTTCCATTGACTCAAAACAATTAGGTTATGGGTATAAGAAAATTGAAAACCAATTGGAAACGAAGAGGGCGTTTCAGGGCCATCTTCCCTTCGGAAGATCAGGGCCGACAAGCTTGACGGTGGTTTACGAATCATGGCATTCAACCCTGCTGAAGACCTCCCAAGTATGGTTCTAGTTTGGGTAATACTTCCAGTTCTTTCAAGTAAATATAGCAGAGTACTCACTCCAAAAAAAGTAGGCGGTGTTATTGGAGGGTACTTGACAATATTTGACTTCACAAAGCAAAGCGTGTTCTCAATTGCGTCAAAATCCATGTTAATATTGATTGGAACCCATTACCAGAAAAAATACTACTGGAAATGGAAGGAATTGTGTGGGACAAAGAATAGAATGAGAATATCCCCTTTCAAATTTCAGGTCTGCCATCAACATGGCCATTTGTGTTGAGTTTGCCCCACCACGCAAGACGATGAATAGATTAAACCAGTAGATCAAGAGCAAAACAACAAAAAGAAACAAGAAGAGAAGAAGAGAAGAGTATGGTACAAGGGGACCAGCAAGACAATCTCAATCAAGCATCGATATATGGAAAAAAACCAGCCAAATACCACATGCTAAGGGAGAGGACGAATTCCAAAGAGGCTACACATGAAAAGGCAATCCATCAACTCAACCAGCCAAGTAGATCAACAATTCAAACCCCCTTGAGGCACTTAAACAGCCAAATAAATCCACATTTAAAATCCCTTTTAAGGTACTCAACCATCTTGAGATCAATGATATCGATCATAGTAGCAAGGCACCAATGACAAACCCTTTCAAACCTTATCTTCACAAGAGGATAATGAGGTGGAGAACATCACTATAGACCATCAAATGGAGTTGAAGAAGCCACTGAAAGTCAATCTACAATACAAGTATTTGAAGAAGGAAAAAAATGGGCAATCTGACTCCTCTAAACAAACACAGTAATCTAGGGTCACAAAAGGTAAGAAGATGACCCAGCTAAAGTTCAAAACCTTCATATTTCTACAAAACAAACTCACAAAATGAAAGAAGATAACTCTCACACGAAGCCTTCCAAGTGTAATGTGGAGACTGAAGCATCCCTCAAAATGAAAGAGGAAAATTCACACACGAAGCCTTCCCATGTGTAATTTGAAGTCTGAAGCATCCCTTCGTCACATCATAGGCTCGTCTCATAACCCACAAACAAGTTAATCTAGATTTCGTGAGATAAGTTGAGTAATTAAGAACATTAGATTTTAACAGTTCATAATAGCAAAAACACAGTTTTGCTTTTTTTTTTTTTATATTAAAATTGTGTAGAAGTTTTTACAATTTAAAAGTACAAGAGTGAAGATCATAGGTTCTAGTTATATTTTTATAATGCTCATGATGTCAAGAAAGGGATGTTTTGGGAAACATAGAAAATTAAAAGGGGACATGCAAATTGGAGTTTTATAATTGTAATGGTGAAATTTGTATACTCATGGGTCTAGTTTGATGGAATGACTTAATATAATTGCATAGCAACATGTGGCGCATTCTTGTGCTAAGCTTGGTTCATTCCCTGATTTTTCCCCATCCTTATTTATGCCTGTGTACACACATTTCTTGTGGTGCAATCTTGTGCTAAACTTGGTTCGTTCCCTAATTTTTTTCCATCCTTATTTATGCCCTTTTACACACATTTCTATACATTCAACATTATCCTAATCCTATTTACATGTGTTCCTGCACATTTGCTTCATTATTAGTCTAGACTTTCACATACTTGTCCTAGATCTTGAGATTTCACATTTTCTTGTCTTGGATCAACCTTGCAGTGCTTGGGATTGATCCCAAATTCTAATGTCTAGAATTTAAATTGATGACTCCTACCTTTTCCAACCAATTGTTGGGAGTTGACTTGGTACATGTTTACATGACCAATTATTATGTTTTGGTATTTAAGGACATCCAATGTGTAATTAATCTATAGGCTGACTACAAGGAGAAATCATTCTAGACATTTTGATTTGGAGTTTAAAATGAATGCATCTAAATTAGGATTATAATTTGTGTATAGGCCACTTTAATGCTCTCTCCAACATTCACCCAAGGCCATAATGTTAGACTAATAAGGGAGTTGATTGAGGATAACCTAATCCTCACAATTTTGTAGCTTTCCCCAAGGTATTTCTAAATGTCATCTATCCTTGTGTTGGTTTAGATATTAGAGATCGATGTGAAGCTAGTTTCAAAAGTCCATAGTTTGCTAGATTGATTCTCCAAGTTACATGATAGCTTTATACCACTTGGGATTGACCTTGAGCCGCTCATATTTGAGTGTTTATGCAGAGTTTGAGAGAGTGAGCAAAATGAGAATATCAATATTGGTGAGTGGATTTTGCATGACATCAACATTGTTCTTCATCACTGTTCCCTAAGCTAAGTGTCATATCCATTCTCATTTAATTTCTAAGAGTAACTTTTCAAATGATCAAATTCCTAGCTCTAATTAATTAATGTTAATTGTGCTTTATTGCTTGCATGTACTTAGTAGCCTATATTAGTCTATGTGGTGTTTTTACACATTTAAATTTTTGGCAAACCCATATACTCTTATGCTCCAAGTGTTTGTCTTTTGGGTTATACTTTCATTTCTTTTACAGTTTCAAATCTATGTTTTTTGATTCCTTCATCACTCTTTAAATCTAGTTAGGGTCTAATTCTCCTTTTATATCAAAGCTTAATTGATACATCTTTATTTTATGTTTCGAATTCTATTGTGCAACCTTGCTTTCACCTACCCTACCCACCCTTGTTGGGGTCTTTAGGGTTTTAGGCCTTTATTTTGAGATCTCGTTCTTCATTGATTTTCTTATTGACATTTTAACTCACTTCATTTCTATACCATTTACCTACTTGTTTTAGTGTTTTAGGCCTTTATTGCATAATCTTTTGGTACCCACCCTTAGTTTGATCTTCGTTTTATCTCCCATAATGGATTCTGATGGTCCCTTATCCTTGATTGTTATTTACAATTATCTTACAAATTCCGATGTGTTTACACACTTTGTGACATGTGATCCTCTCATCCTTACTTCACTCATGACTATTTACTATAAGGAGGGGTGTGCATTTTCTATGGAGGTAGTATTTCATCATTTATGTACCTTTCCCCATTCACAGATTTTGTCATTGATTTCCCTTCTCTTCTAGATACCCACATTTCACTTATCCATGATTCTCATGTTAGTTTCCACCTCTTCCATGGATAGTGATAGATATGTATTTTAGCAAAATCATACTTTACCTTTAAACACTTTTCCTTCATATGATTCGATTCTTGATACATCTATTGTGAAGAATATTGAAGACATTCCTTTACCCTCCATTGCTACACATATGGATGGTAGTTTATGTGACGAGGGAACATCTACTTTATCTACATATAACATCATGAAACCTTGTGTTGTTATTCTTTCTAGTGTCATAATGTTTCTATTGTCAATAAAGCTTATGGTTCTTCATGCCTTAATTTTCATCTTAAACCATCTTTGTCTAGTGCTAATCCTACTTTTCATGCCTTGGTTACACCACAAAATTACTCATGATTAGGTATAATGCATTCTTTTGAAACATATTGAAACATTTTCAAGCAAGCCTTAGCATGAATCAATGTTCCATTCAACATTAACCTCAATGACTTAGCATCCATCTTTGAGCCTATTGTTCAAAATAACAGTAATATTTCATTTGCACTTTATGAGTTACATCCTTCTCACATGTTCAAAGAATTTATACCATTATATATTATGGTTAAATACAAAGATATTCAAGTTAAAAGAGATTTAGTAGACAATGGGTCTAGTCTAAACATATGTAGCAATAATTTTTTAGATGTAGTGATTAGTCCAACTTGATTATTCTAATATTTGAAAATTGGACTCTTTGTTTGGGGCTCAAGGTTCCATGAGAGGCCATCCATTGGAGAATGAGATCTTTGTTTGAGCCCAATTTTTTTGACACTATTAAGGATTTCTCTACCAAATTGAAATGACTAATATTAGATCTAAATAATGTGGAATTGGAAAGAAAGATGAATGATTGACCTCCTTCATATTTACTCTAAGCTTGGTTTTAACTATTTAACCTTTGTTTTTACCTTCCATGCCCCCAAGAGTGTTCTAGGAACTTAGTTCACTATGCCATCTCTAGATAACTTTGTCATCTCTCTCACCAAGGAACAAAATAAGCTCATCCAAATGGGCACTCTCAAATCCTCTAAGTCACATGCTTGGATTGCCAACCAAGACACGAAAGAAAATAAAGGATTAGGTAATAAGGATAAGAAACATAAGAACAAACATGTGAAAACTGAAAACCACATGTAAAAACTTTGGAAACAGTGGTTGGGAATGGGTGTCTCCCCCCTTGGGTACCTTCTCGAGAATTGATTCTTATAAACTCAACAAGAATTATAACAACAAAAAGGCATAGAATAGTGCGCAAAATGATGGCTAATGATATATGTAAAGCTTGATATATAATATACTATATGAACTGGCTTTAATGTATGCTCCATTTTGAATGTAACCCTTGGAGCAGGGTGATAATGGTTGTAGTCTGTAAGTAAATTTTGTTACCAAACTTCTTTTGTTTTGTAATCAAATGTCAATTTAAAAAAAAAAAACAAACATAACAAGTAGAAAATGTATTAGAAACTCGCTACCTCAAAAGCATCTTTAGAAACCTCTTCTTCAAAAGGTGAAAAACCTAAGAAAGAGAAGGTCAAGTGTGTTTATTGCAAAAGGCTTGGTCATGATGAACAAAAGTTTTCAAAGAAATAGATAGATCACTTGACACGTATTCTAGAGAAAAATAATATCGATATTCCTATGTTAATAAAACAAATTTCATATGAAGGGTCAACAAAGGCTAAAGATAATAAGAAGGGGAAAGGAAAGGGAAAGGCACTTGTAACAGTTGTTTCTACACCATCCACTTGGGTTCTTGATTTGGGTGCTTCATACCATATGGATTCATTTGACGCGAGTTCACATCTTTGGAGCCTTATTCTATTCTACTATTTTGATGGGTGATGACATTCTTGTTTAGGTGTGTGGGAGAGGGTTTGTTGGTAGGGGGTGGCACATTTCAAGATGTTACTTATGTTTCTTCCTTATAAACTAATCTCCTATCAGCTTATCATATTACTCACACAAGTTTTGGCAAGTGGGTTGAGTTCACTCTGGATTTAGTGGTAATTAGTGATATGCATAATAGTTCTATGGTTTTAGTGGGGTGGTCTAAAGATCATCAGTCTCATCTCTCTTTTCTCAGTTCATTCTTGATCCTCCTACGACTATTTTGCACACTTATTTTGATGAGGTAAGTAAGTTATGACACGAGTAATTTTTCCATCTTAACTACCACTACTTGCAACACCCCAACTAATAAAGCATGGTTAGAGGGTTGCATTTTTTCAATTTTCTAACTACGTCTTTCAAGGCTACATCCTTGGTAAGTATCTTGAAGAGAAGCTTGACAAAGGAAAGACATGGGGAGTTTAAAAAATACTAGAGTTAGTTCACATTGATATGGATGGACCATTTCCACATCCTTCCTTTAGTAGGGCTAGATATGTTTTGACATTCATTAATGAATTTTCTAGTATACTTGGGTGTACTTTCTTAGGTAGAGGTTTGAGGTCTTTGAGCACTTCGAAGAATTCAAAATTTTTGCAGGGAAACCAATAGGAAAATCCATTTGGGTTTTATGCACAAGCAATGATGGTGAGTACATCAAGAATCATTTTGAGTAATTTTGCACTTTAGAGGGGATTGATATGCAATAGGTAATTCCATATATTCCTTATCATAATGATGTTGCAAAATGAAAGAATATGTCTTTGAATAAACTACATGGTACACTCCAAATCTCTTGCACCTAAGTATTATGTAGAGACCATAAATTGTGCTTGTTATATCTAATATTGCATTCCTCATCGAGCCTTGAAGGGAGTCACTCTTGTAGAAGTTTGGAGCAGTAAAAAACCAATAGTTAAGAACTTTAGAGTTTTTGGTTCTTGTATTGACCCACACTTTTTTTGGGAAATGTAAGGACATGGTTTCATAGACTAAGCCTTGCATATTTTTAGGTTATCGAGATGGTGTTAAGGGTTATCGGTTGCTCCAGCCTACTACACATGAGCTATTCATTGAGAGGATAATTTTATTTGAGGAGGGATCTTCAAGTTCCACTCTTTCCACTTCTCTACCTCCTTGTTCTACATTTAAATTGGAGTCAATTGGTGTAGATGATAGATATTTTGAGGATTTAGATCCACCTAGGCATATTCTTGATGATGAGGATTCTTCTTCCTCCACTTTATATCTTGAGAGTGATGATGAAGATTCACCTCCTTCCTCTCCTAGTCATCCTTCAAAAGTTTATGATTCTCTTATTCTTCAACTTTAGATCCACTATGAGGTTGAAAAACATTTTAGGCTATAGGCAATTGGGTTGGGGATCAATTAGAAACTAGGTAGACATGTTCATAGTTTCAAGGTTCTCTACATGTCTTCGTTGCTACTTCCTTCAAATCCATAGTCTTTTTGGGAGGCATCAAGCTTTGTTGAATGAGATGCTACTATGTAGGAGGAGTGTAGTTCCTTGATTATTAACCACACTTGGGATCCTGTTTCCCTTCTTAAGGGAAGGAAATTTGTTTGATACAAGTGAATCTATCAATTTTGTTTTGCAACAAATAGGTTAGTGGATAAGTATAAGGCATGGTTGGTTGCAAAGGGTTTTTCTCATGTATCTAGTGTTGATTACTCTAATACCTTTGTATTTGTCACAAAGATGAAATCCATTCAACTCACACTTTCTATCACTACAACACATCAATGTGAGGTTTTATAAATGGATGTGAAGAATGTATTTCTTCATAGATACTTTGAGGAAGAGATATACATTGAGTATCTAGGAGGTTTGATTTAGGATTCTCCTTTAGTTTGTAGAGTTAGGAAATATCATATATGGCTTAGACCCCTTGGATTGGTATGTCAAGATGGATTCATTCCTTCCTTCTCATAGTTGGATTCTCTCATTTCTATTTGGATATGAACCCCTACATTCTATAACAAGATAATTATCTCCTCTTTCTGGCTCTCTATGTTGATGACCTATTGATCATGGGGAGTTCTTCATCCATTGACAACAAAAAATTTCGTTCATGATAGTTTTTGATGACTGAATTGGTCTTGCTTGATTATTTTCTTGGGATTGAGATATTTTAGTCTACTTTTGGGATAACCATTACATAATCCAACTATACTCTATATTTTATTTCAATATTTCACATGGATAATTGTAAGCTTGCTTTAACTCCCTTTTTGGAGTCAACTTTGAGGCTCAATGTTCTTCACCTTTGGTTGATGGTGCTTTTTATGAACAACTTGTTGGGATCCTTATTTATTTATCATATGAGGCTCAATATTTCATATGGTGTGGGTATGGTCTCTCTATTTATGTAGAAGCCCCATGAGATTCACTAGAAGGTAGCAAAGTAGATTCTCCTTTACATTTAGGGGACTCACAGTTTGGGGATTCACTATTTAGTAACATTGATATCAACTTGGTGGGATGTATACCTTCAAATTGGGCATGAAATTCTTAGGATCATAAGTTCCATTAAGATTATAAATTCTCTCTTAGTTCAGTTCCTACTTGTTGGTTGAGCAAGACATAATATTCTATTGAAGCAAAGTATTAGGGGACTATGAATTCCACCACAAAGACTATTTGGATTCAAAATATTCTCACCAAGTTTGGTATTTAGCTCAGATGACCATTAGTCATATTTTTCACAACTAGAGTGTTATTAAGATTTCATAGAACCTGGTATATTATCGATGGATCAAGCACTTAGATGTTCACATGCACTACATTTAGGAGCTTATCCATGGGCAAGTCATTGATCTCCATTACTACTTGAATTTCATGTAAGTTGTCGATATTTTCACTAAATCCTTCACATAAAGCAATTATCTTCATCTACAAGTTTTGTTGGGGGTGTCATATTCTTCAGAGGCTTCTTAGTACTTCCTTTCTCTCTCTACTCTGAGGGGATATTCTCTCTCTCTCTATTTGGGGGTCCTATTTTCCAATTTCTATGGGTTTCTTCTTTGTGGGAGGAGTTCTAAGTACATGGGTGCCTCATTGGGCTTCATTTTTTTAGGCCCATATTTTTATCCACCTAAGCTATATTTAGGGATGCTAGTGTAGGTTTTTATTTTCCTACTACAAAATTTTCATATACTTTTATATAACCTTACTTAGGTTAATAAAGTGGGTATTAATGTGAGTGGAGTGAGTTGTCAAAATCTTACATAAGAGTTACACTTTCATATTTTTTATACTTTTGATGGAATCTCCATATTGGTTGTATTGACCACATCCTCCCTATCACATAGTCTGTATGTATTCACTCTCCTTGATTGTATTTTATTCATGTATACTCATTTTTTTGAGCTCTCTTAATGACATTTTTCCTTTTGGATCATTTACATTTTTCTCATTGGATTCTAACTTTGTAAGGATATTTTGATCTTTGATCATTTGTATTTGTAGTTTTATAGTTTCTATTTCTTGCACTAGATCTTGGGTCATCATTTGTTTTGCATATTATATTATTTTAGATATCAATGCTATACTTGTCAAATCAAAATTTAGAAAGATGCATCCAAAGGTTGCTTTGATAGTAAAAGATAAACATGAAAAGATGTTAAAATCAAGTTTATTAGATCAATTGATTATTGTTCATGTATCTCCAATAGAGTGTCTATGGAAAAAATTGATAGCCATATTCACATATATAACAACTTTAGACACTTAAACAAATTGTCTCTTAAGGATGAATTCTCATTGCCCTATATTGATATGATTGTAGATTCTACTACTAGGCATAAGATGTTATCAATGGATTTTTTAGATAAATCGATTCTCATAAATTCCTTAGACCAACATAACCTTACTTTTACCACTCCTTATATAACATTTTTCTATGTTGGCATGCCTTTTGAGTTGAAAAATGTTAGAGCTACTTATCAAAGGGCTATGACCTTAATCTTTCATGATTTGATGCATAATATGTAGAAGATCATGTGGATGCTATTTTTAGAAAATCTAAGAAAGTTATTCACCATATCCATGACCTGAGAACCATTTTTGAGTGCCTATGACAATACAAAGTTAGATTGAATACTAAGAGATGTGTATTTGGTATAAACAATAGTTAATTATTAGGCTTTATTTTATCTAGGCAAGATATTGAGGTTAATTTCAAAAAGATAAATGTTCTATTATTAACATATATTTACCTATGAATATTTTACAAATCTACATCCTTAAGGGAAAAAATTAAGCTATTAGGTATTTTATTGCACAACTAACAGATCCAACATTATCATTCACTAAAATTTTAAAGGATGATGTCAAATTTGAATGGAATAAATATTGTCAAAAGGAATGTTGGGGCTTTGCAAATTTTGGAGGAGTTGATTATGTTGGTGATCTATGTTGTGGACCCCAAATCCCTAAGGTTGGATAGTCTTACATGTGATAGGGATGTCAAACCTGAGAAGAGTATCACAAAACCTCTGTTAAAGTTGGGAAATTCAAGACCAATTATTGAGGTGGGTATGACCTTCTTCACTTTTGGATCTACAAGGACAAGGGGGTTTCCCTAAGATATTGCAATAGATATCACCATGAAAGTATGCCACTCGCCTTGACACAAACCATACCCATTGCATAGTGCACTCCTATTTCAGTTGTCACTTTGTGCTTGCATGCTAGTTTGGAGAATTCAAGGTTAATCACTCTATTGAAATAAATGATCCACCACATAAATGTCAATGAATGTGTTTTATAATAATCCCTTACAAATTTACATGCATTCAAACATGGAAGTTGGGACACACTTGAAAAGATAAAATTAAAAGGATGATTATATTGATTTGTTTTGAGAGTGTAGAGGATGATGGGAAGAAGGAACTGGTAATATACCAATGCCTTTATCTAGTTAAGCAACAAAGTCTCTGAATTTATACAAAACATACAATAATTGAAATGAAGGTGATACCTTAATAAAGATACCATAAAAGACCATGCCTTCCAAAATTCACAAGAAATTTGGGCTCTACACATATATTCAAAAAGCAATCGATAGGTAATATTAAGTGAGTCTACTTAGTAATCCATGAACATACCCATACATTTCCTTTATTTTTTTGAAAAGATACGTTGTAAAAGCTTTGCAAGGATTTTATAATCATCTGACTGACCAACTAAAAACACACATCCATAAGTACTTACCATACACATGGATACACTCAATGAAGGTTGATTCTACCATTAATAATTCAATCTACAAAGGTTACATGCTTGTATTTCAAATTTAGGATGAACCTAGATCAGTACAATAGTAAAATTATAATACCCAGACTTGGAAACTATGAACCCAAGTTGAATCTTCTACGTAAGATTTTTCTCTCTGCTACATTCTTCTCCAGTCTAATTTCATTCCCCGTTTCTCTTGAAATGAATATATACCCCTATTGTAGGTCACCTAGAATGGGAAACATGCAAAATTGCTCGTGGGTCCTAAAAATACATGATCTTCTGTAGTTGTTGGTGACAAACATGCATTCATGTTTGTGTTTTCCATCATTTTTGTACTTTAATCTTAGTACTAATCATGTCCTTATGTGCTTGTAGAGTATGGGAAACAATATTCCTTCAACATGTGTCACTTTTTAGTCATTAATGGCATCCACAGAGGGCATGAAAGTGGTTTAAATCAATTCTGATGGTTGAGTGAGCCATGGAATATACATTAATGGTGTCCAAGAGGGGCAAGAGAGTAGGTGGAAGATGCAAATAGGTAGTTGGGTGAGTAAATGGAGTTCTATTACATTTGGCGCTCAAAACCCTTTTAAAATGCACTTTATGATGACACAGGTTGCCTACTTCCTCATCGCACCTTTGCCTGCTTTATCTGGTACATTGAGCACTTATCAAGGCTAAGGTTGTAACACAAATTAGATCCTCAATGCATGCAATATGCCTCTTCTCTAGTTCCTCAACTTTTTCTCCTCAAATATTAACTTTGGTGAAATATTAGGATCTATTGGCACTTGGTGTTAGTGCTTGAACAATTATTGGAAATCAAAGGTGGTTCAAAAACCACCTCAAATATTACCAAAGGAAATTCTCATGTAAGGACAACATAATTGATGACTCATCTATTTTGGAAAATGGCACAACAAGGGAAATGTGTTAGGCTCATACCTTCTCAAATGTAGGGAAGTCATGCCAAGTGTCTCTTTGACACACTCTCCTCATCTTCTTTAATCTAAAGAGGTTGGACCCACCTACTTGTTGAGTCAATTATCTCAACCAATGGAACAACACTTTATAAGTTTAAGGTTGCCATCATGCTTTGAAAAGTTAGAAAAACCATGTTAGGTTGAGGTTTTGAAACCTCCATAAAGTGCTAACAATGGAAGAATTAGCCAAATTATTATTTTGCAAGCTTGGACAATTGTCATGAAGCAAAAGGTGGGAGGAAACATGGGAGAAAAATTCATATTAATACAAAGGCCCATCTAAAATTTCCTAGATAAGTTATAAATAATGGGCTAACAAATGCAAAAACTAGAGGGAACTCAAGAAAAATAATAACAATATGTTGGGGCAACAAAAGATTTTTTTTTTTAAAGACTTGAGATTGTTTCTTATTCTATAGTTCCTTTTGGACCTTGAGCCTTGATGTGGACCTAAAAACTAAGGTTCTAGTTCCAAGTTCCTCCTCAAGGTCCACCCCTTACCTATGTTCCTTGGTGCCAATCAAACTTGGGGTCTCAATAGGAACATTTACATCAAGACTTCGATTCCTCTTTCCCAATTCCCTCTCGTCTTCCATTTCCCACAATGTTCTTATCTCTTCTTCTTTTTTGGACCCCAAGTCTCAAAAGGGACTTCGAACTTGAAACTTTAGGTTCCAAGTTCCTCCCAAAACCCTTCTCCTACTTAGTAGTGCTTCCATTCCTTATTGGACCCTAGGTCCTATCAAGAACTTGGAACTTTATGTTCTAGTTCCTAATTTCTTCCTAGAGTCTAACCTCCATGCTTATCTTAGGATTCGATTGGACCTCGGGTCTTGACAAGAATTTGGAATGTTCTAGGTTCCCATTTTTTCTTGGATCTTGATCCTTGACACCTTCTTCACCCATTGAACCTCAAACCTCAGTTGGAATTTGAGACCTTAAATTCAAGTTCCAACTACCTCTCCACCCCCAAATGCTACAATACCCATTAATCTCAGACTTCACTTGTGACTTGGAACTTAAGGTTCCAACTTTCTATTTTGACTTGAGAATCGACTCCCTCCACCTTTTGGTCTAGGTTCCAATTCCTCCCCTACTCTTTCCATCCATCGATCTCCTACAAGTTCTTGTTTCCAAGTTCTTTGATCCTAACACCAACTAGTTCATGCTATGTTCTAGGTTCAAGGTTCCTCTTGAAACTTGAAACTCGATGGGGATTTCTACTTTTAGGTGTCACTTTATAGGTTCCTTCTGGAACCAAATCTTGTATGGATCTTCCTTCATCCCAGTTTCTAGGTTCCTCCCAAAACTCAATCCCCGCCAAGAAAGAGATAATAAAGTGATTTTTTTCAAAAAGGATTTTTGGGCCCACCAAAGTGTAATGAATTGACGTTTGCTTCCACTTACTTGTCATTATTGCAAATTAATTTTTCCAACTACCAATAATGAATTTTTATTCTCTTTCATCTTATGCATCCATTTTGGGCAATATTCTTTCTCAACCACAAACTTTGACATTGCTACTATGTCATAGGCTAGGGTTTCATCTTATTATGTATTTTGGAGGGTTTTGATTTCATTTTGATCATGGGAAAGTACATGGAAAAAGGATACTAGATGAATAATTCAAAAAGGTATGACTTCAAAGATAAATCATTTTATAAAGTAGCTACAAGGATGTAGGTACAGTGTTAGAGCATTTACAAAGGTTATTGTATACTTGTTCAATTTTATGTCTCCATTAATGTAGGGTAGATTCAAAAAAAGTCTATTGTGAGATATTTTCTCCAACACATTTTCTATTGTGAATGTAAAAATTATTTGATGAATGTCACAAAATTATAAACCTATCAATCACAACTTCTTATAATAGATCATTTTATGTTTGCATATAAACTTGTTCAACTGATCATTAATGGATAACTAGGCATATTAAACTTGGAACAATGTATTTTGATTGAATTTAGATGTTAGATCAAATTTATGTTTATTATTATCTCTTGCCATTTCTCCTTGTCAGTTGTGAATTTATACCCCCTTGGATTGGCACTAGTCTAGTCTATATTTATTTCAATCACACAAAATCAAACAAATAAAAGAACAAACCAACATTAAAAAACATTTTAAGTTTTAGTGCAACTAATTTTCCAAAACAAAACAAGGTCGGAATTCCTATGAACATTCATTAGTATTTTACACTATTGATTATGTGTCTTTCCTTCCACCATTCACTCATTACTTTAGTGTTCAAATCAATTATATAGAGGTCTTTAAGGCAACTAAGTTTTCTTGGTCTAGTGACAACATTTGAAGTCAAGACAACATATTGGGTTTCTATACCACTACCTTGGTTACCCATTTTTTTATTTAAACCTCTAAGAACACCCTCATGCTCATTAATGCTAATCCCAAAGAGTAGGAGATGAAACCAATTCTCATCAGGTTGGCCTTAAACTCTCCATATTCTATGGATGAGCATTTTTCACTACCATGATGACAACCCTAGCCTTGAGAGTGAAGTATTTGTTCTAAGAAATGGAGCTGGGGTTTTGGGACCCAATAGAATGGAATCATTGCTACAGGTACAAAATTGAAACAAATAAAATCATTGTAAAATAATAAGGACTGTTTGTGTTTGCAACTATTGGTTTTAATTGAAAGTAGTGATTTTATCAAGAAAATTTTCATCTTTGCATTTTGGGAAGTGTTGAATTTGTTGGAACCAAACTAGAGAATTTATTACCACTGATCTAACCTAAGAAGAGGACAAAACACAAATCAGCCTAGACAAGGAGGTAATTCATCTAACATGATAAATCAATGTACTAGGTGGAAAATGAAATATGGAAGTGGTCTTTTTGAACAAATTGATTAGGTGTAAGTAGGCACACTAGGTAGAGGCAATTCCTTTGTGGATTTGAGGGACTGATACCAATATACTTCTAATGATGAAATTAATCAACTACTTAGAAGTAGAAGGATTAATGTGGATGAGTATTATGTGAGACGTAACAATGCATCAATTGATAGAATAGGAAGAGGTCAACCTGAAAATGTAGATGTGAGAATGTATGGTATGCTTGAGTAAGGCATGGATGCTCACTAGGTTGACCAACACCAATTTTCACCTATTGGTTCTCATAGGTCTCATTTTCATCAGACCTTCCATGATGTTGATTAATAGATATAAAGTGATGTTGATAAAATGGTGAGGGAACTAAAAGATGAGATGACTTTAATTGATCAAGTATTAAGAAGAAGACAAGAGATTCAATCTGAACATGATAAAATAATTCAATCCTATGCTAATGTTGAACAAAATAAATAAATAAATTAGCGACATGTTCCTAGACATGAAAAATATATTTTTTAGAATTAGTTGGAAGGAAATGTGTAAAATAATGCACATCGATCTCACAAAGAAGCTCAAATATTTGCAAAATTTAGAAAACCTTTGGGAACAAAAAGGTGCATGCAAATTGACCTTTTTGGTATCCAAAACTATCCCAATTCAATCTTGAGTGAGATAGAAGGAAATATCCAAAAGTTTCAAGGAAACGTTGTAGTGACGAGAGAAGAGAACCTAATCTACTTCATCAATATTATTGATGAGTATGAGGATGTAATGATGAAACTATGCGTATACTCTCTTAATAAAAGTGATAAAGAGTGGTATATGAATCTACCAAACAAAATCATTACCTCTTGGGAGGAGTTTGTATTGCTTTTTAGAATGCAATATTGGGACATGATTGACCCATAGTTCTATATCCACAAGCTCAACACCATCAATAAGAGAATCAATGAGATAGTGACAAACTTCAACATTTGGTTAATCCTAACTATGAGAAATGTATCTCAGCATATCAAACCTAATGAGTCAATGTGTCTTGTGCTATATTGTGGTGCTTTTGATTCTAAGAAGGTATTTTTTTAGATATAGGACCCTCAAACACTTAGAGAATCCTATGTAATTACCATCAATATTGAAAGAAATATGAGGGCATCAAGTGAGCAATTAAAAAGAGTAGATGTAAAATTGTCACAACCAGATAGGGTAGCTATGAATAAACCTCTCTCAATTGAGGATAAATTGGATAAACTAATTGGGGCCATGAAATACTTTTTTTATAAAGTAGCACAAAACGAGAAGGGGTTATCAACTCAAGGTGTATCCACACATTTCAATGAAGGGAAAAGATTGCACAATGGGAAATACAACATTGATTCGTCCAAAATACCATAACAAGATGATAGGGGAGCTACTCCCAAGTGTGCGAACTTTAGGCAACATGAAAAGGATACATTCAGATCCTTTAAGGAGGGAGCATGCAAAATTTAAAGAATAAAATTTATGGTGTGAGTTGTGTTTCCTTCATCATGATACTTTGAATTATGCAGTCACACTTTCCTTGAGTAGAGATGAAGGATTTCAAAATGAGGAGGGTGGTGTTGAGTATTATGAGGACAATATTGACCAATTCAATAAAATTATCTATGGTCAAGTAAGGGATGCAACATATTATGATGGTTTTGAAACGAATGATCAAGTTTTTCAATGTAAAGGTAATGTTGATCAATGACAATATGAACTACCAACTCATGAATTCAAGCATTTGAAGGTTCACATGATGTAATTATACAAGAGGATGAGGCCATTAGATGAGGACATCAAAACCATCATTGATGCAACTATCATGCATGTAGAGCTTCCCCTAATGTATAATTAATTGATGTAGATAACATACATACGACTTAATAGACCTAAAGATCCCAAATTAAGCAATTCATCATTCAAAAGGGGGCTTCATTAAATAATCAACCAGGGAATCGTAAACTTGAGATAATGCTGACACTATGTATGTAGTTGAAAATCCTAGACTTTCTTAATCGACTGAGTATAGGTAATTGAACAAGAACAAATTTATCTAAAGGCTTCCTAACTTGAATCAACTCATATTTAGAGAACAAGGTAAGCAAATACTAGCTACTCTAAATGACCTTAGTAACCGCTATGGGTACTTATCTTTTCATAGCCTATAACTAGTGACTCCCTATGCTGCAACATGACCTGTTCAACTAATCAATTAATAGCATTGAATAGAGTGTAAATTAGAAATTTAATTCAAAAATTACAATATAGCATTCAACATAATGCAAACTAGAAACTATAGTTCAAAAATTACAATCCATAATCTAACTAATCATCTAAGCTTTAATGTGGATTATGTATTACCTCAAGTGGCCCTTGCTTGAGCTGCTGCAATCCACAATGTCTCCTTTCAAATACTAACTCAAAAAATAATGCAATTGAAGTATCCTTATTTATTGTAATCCACACATACACACAACTTTAGAATAGAGTATAAAAAATCTGATATTCAATCTAACTTCATGCAAAAATCTAACTAGTTGATCTCTCACATAGTATCCCCACATATAGGGTCTGTGAGAGTCCTCTTATTCAAAAACTGTAAACAAACTATGCACAATTTTCAACTCTTCCAAAAACGTAACAAGAGGACTAGGTCTTGTTTTAACAGAAAAATAACATGTGGAAGAAAGAGTGTAAATTTTTGATAAGGACTCTATACTAATTAAGAGGACTATAGAATATGTCTTTTCTTCCTCCACAATTATTGAAAGGATGAAATAACACATGGATATTTGTGTCCACACCCTTAGAACACCGCCTGCATAATCTTCAAGACATATATTTATGTGTTGAAATTGGTCACCTCCTTTAGTCGTGTTGAACCAACATCCTTTTTCTATGGGTTAAGAATCCTTTTGATGCGGGTTGACAAGTTCTTGACTATAAAGGGTTAGTCTTATTTCAAAGGTATTTTTTATTATTAAGAACTATAATCAATCATAAAATTCTACTAAATCTCATAGACATTCAAAAATCACACATTCATTCATTACTATAACATATCATCTTCAATGCTTCTTAAATACTTAAAGTATATAGAAAGGTTTAGAAATATCTTTGAAACTTAGGAGAAATGAGATAAAAAATATGAAAATAAATCAAGGAACTAGACATTTTTAGGACTCATCATTTCCCCCCCCCAAAACTTGGCTTTTGGCTTGTCCTTAAGCATATTAGAATCTCTAATTGTATTACAATGCAACTTCCTTGTAATCTACTATACTAATGACCCCTCCACCTTGCTTTAGGTAGAATCCTTTTTGATCTATTATTTTCTCCCATCTAGTCTGCTTTGCTACCTTTATCTCCTCTCTTCTTCCTGTCCAATATGGAATTGGAAACAAGAGAAGAGGAGGATGAAAAGTTAAAGGGAACCAGGTGATATTATTTTCAAGGGAGGCAGTGACATATTTGTGAGATCTCTTAATTGCTGCCAAGTAGTTGAAGACTGAATGGGGTTCCTTCTTCTTTAGCTTTGGTGTTAGTTCCTTCCATCTGTCTTGAGAGAAGTTTTAAGTGCTTCTCTCCCTATTCTTGCTGCAAGTTCTTAACAACTTTTATAGTCTTCCTTGCATTCTAGAATCTTTTTCTCTACCACCTTCTCTCTACCAGGTTAATCCATTCTTCTACTATCCCTCTAGGATGTTCTGCTTCTGCTCTAATAAGAAGGGGAAATGAATTCTCCCTTTCAGTGTAGTCTCTATGCAGTTGTCCCCTCTGATGTTCATCCCTAATAAATAAGGCCATTTCCCTAATTTGAACATTTCCCACAAACATAAGTAGGTTCCAAGAAGAGTCATAAGGAATGGCCAAATTATGCAAGTAAAACTCACATAATTGGTCTTGCATGTCTAGGGTGGATTGTTGGTATGCTTCCAAAAATAATGTAGGCGATGACAGTGAAATTGGAAGATCAATGATTAGTTGACTAAATTGAAAACTTAAAAATTTCTCCTACAAATATAGGGTGTAAACTCTAGAAGGTGGTCTGCATCTAAGGAGTTGAATTGTTTTGTCGGCCATCTCTTCAATTTTTACTTTTAATTTCCTAATTTTTGAATCCTTCCTTTCAATTTCTCTAGTGTGGGCTAACATAAATTTTGATTTTTCCTTGTCCTAGTTCTTTTGTTGTTGAGAAAAATCCTCTAATTTATTCCACAACTCAACTCCAAGGGTGACCACAATAAGGGTTGTAGGTATTTTGGTTCATAGGTTGTGGAGTCCTCTTGTTGATCTCAAAAATGGCCAATTGTGCCAATTTCTCCAACCTTGATCCTTGCTTCTCAAAAGCATGCAACCTTTTCTCTAATTCTCAAATCCTACTATCCAGTCTATTTTCCCTTTGTTGATATCCTTTGAGTTGTTCTTCTAATTCTTTTATCCTTTGCAAGGCTTCTTGCAATTTATTTTTCATCTTTCCCTTCTAAAAACATTTATTCCTCTTTTTCCAAGAATATCTCTTCATCAGCCTCAACAAGTGAAGCAAATCCATCTTCAAAGGCTAAGCTATTTTGTGGTTTATGCTTTTTCCTATTTGTAAACAAGTATTCAGAGTCAAATTCTGAGCTATTGCTCAAATACATATATTGCAATGTTTTAGACTATCCTTGATCACTGGGTTCATTTTCCTTTTGTGAATCTATTTTAGACTCTACTACAACAACCCTTTCTTTCTAAGGTTTAGAACTCCCATTTGCAGGGCCCTTCTTGTTGAGATGGTGTGATCGCCTTTTGGGTTGTACTAACCTTTTCTGCCTCTTCTTGGGTGCAGAGGTGGAGGCTGCACTTTTTCTTTTTCGTTTTGTTTAGGTTTAGAAGGGCTTCTGGTAGAGGCAAGGGTTTTTGATTCCTCTTATGCTACATGCTGCTCGCTTGAAGTTGTGGGTCGTGTCTCTTGCACCTCTGGCTCTGTTGGCTCACCAATGTTGTGGGTAGGTGATGCAATGAGTGAAAAAGAGGGTGCATATTCCTCTTTTGCAGCCATAGAAGGCTTATTCACCTCTTGTCCCTTGTTTATTTCCTCTACTCCAAGCCTCACAAGAATATCATTAATGTTGTTGCAAGATAAAAATTCTTCCCAAGACACATTGGGGAATTGAATTATGAGACTCCTTTTGATCAACAGTGTGACTAAACAATAATGTGACAAAGCAGATTGATTCATTTTCCTTTTGTATTTAGTAGAAATCCTCTTAAATAAATTATACAAGGAATTGGGCACCTTCACTAGTCTTTGATGGCGTAGGCGACTTAGAAGTTTAAAATGCACTATATATAAAAGGTACTACCTGCCATCGTAGGTTAAATACTTAACTATATAAGAGGCAATAAAATCCCATAACCAAGGAAAGGAAAGTATTTTTGTACCTTGTGCAGAGAAGTCTAAATTTTATCCTAGCCATGTGAAATCATCCCTTGTTGCGATTGCATCCGCTCTTATTGGGAATTATTCTCCTATTTTGGGTAACCCAAAAAATTCTGCTATTGCTACTTCTGAGGCATCTATTCTCAACCCTCTAATTGTAGCCTCATCTTTTTGCAATGTGTTGGAAATTTTTTGTGTCATAACTTCATTGTACTCTATTAGACAGAGGAAATAATCTAACCACCTAGCTTCTTGAAAGATTGGTAGACACTACTGGTCTTCCAATATCAAGTTATATGTTGTTGGTTCTCTCCTAACAATTTCACCTCCTATTTTGTAGTTTTGTACCCTCTATTAAGTAAATTCTACTTCAAAATATCTATTAGTTTGCTTAGTGCTTAGTATACTTGTTGCTTTTTGAATGCTACTACCTATGTTTCTGTAAATTCTTGTTAGCTTATGAAGAAAATTAAGGCTCATATGTAGCTCTATTGAAGTTTTGAACTCATGAAATTTTAGAAATGACAACTAAACAATTTTCTCCCCTCAAAATTAAGTTTTCTAGTTTTCCTCAAATAGCAGGGTACAAAAAGGAAAAAGAATATGGATTGAAAAGCATTGAAGATATTTGATATGATACAAATTTAATGTGTGCATGATCGTGAAGTCTTAAGAAAATTACCAAGATTGAATGCTAATCATAGTTAATAACAAGAAAAGTACCTGAAAGTGTGTCGTGATGGAAAGGTGGCACATGTGAGGTGAACTGAGTGCCATCATGCAATTATTTGGCATATAATTTGAAATGATAGAATTAAATGGAGGTACTACAGGAAGATGTGTTGTACTAAGAGTTAATTGGATTGATGGAATGTGTTTGAAAAGTTTGAATATTTTAAAGGAAAGTTGTCGTATGAGATTATTAATGATGAGAGATGATGTTGCATGGTATGCATGGTGGAGTGAGTTGTTACATGTCGAGATGAGCTTATGAAGGAAATTAAGGCTTGTATGTAGCTCTGTTGTAGTTTTGAACTCATGAAATTTTAGAAATGACAACTAAACAATTTTCTCCCCCCAAAATTAAGTTTGCTACTTGTCCTCAAATAGAAAGGTAGAAAAATGACAAAGAATATGGATTGCAAATTATTGAAGATATTTGATATGATATAAATTTAATGTGTGCATGATCGTGAAGTCTCAAGAAAATTACTAGGATTGAATGTTAATCATAGTTAATAACAAAAAAAGTACCTGAAAGTGTGTCGTGATGGAAAGATGGCACGTGTGAGGTGAATTGAGTGCCATCATGCAATTATTTAGCATAGAATTTGAAATGATAGAATTACATGGAGGTACTACAGGAAGATGTGCCATATTAAGAGTTAATTAGATTGATGACATGTGTTTGAAAAGTTTGAATATTGGAAAGGAAAGTTGTGGTGAGTATGAGATTATGAATGATGAGACGTGATGCTACATGGGATGTATGGTGGAGTGGTTGTGGGTGTAATGGTAGGGTAAAAGTTTAAACCTGTGTCACACTTTATAAAGGAATCAACCAACACAAACAAAAATTCTTAACTTTGACCAATAAAAGTGGTCTTTACATTTTGAATTTTGAAATGATGTAAACTAATGAAATGTAGAACTCTTGATGAAGCTTATTCCTGTAATTTTTCAAACTTTTTGAATTTTTTTTTTATAAATTTAAGAGCAGATTTTGGATTGCTGAAAATTTCAAGAAAAAGAGACGTTGAGTTGACGTCAAGAAAAAAAATAGTAAACAATTTTATTTTCTTTTGATTTTTTTCCCAAACAATAACTTCAATATCTAGTGCATAGAAAAAAATAAAGATTTTGATGTATATTTTCCTCATAACAACGTTTTAAAGTCAAACATACCATAATTTGATATATTTCATTTGATGTTGACTATTGTCTATTTTTTTTTATCATTTTCAAAAAAAAAATTATACCCTTTTGAAGAAAGTTCTCTCCTCTAGTGCACCATATATTTTGCAAAATTTTAATATGTTTTAGTATTTTTTAAAAAAAATTCTAATTAGCCTCATTTTTTTGTTTTAACAACCTACTTGTATTATTTTAAATAAAAAACATATTAAAAATAATCAAAATATCAAAACAAATTATGTATTTGAATTCTTAACTCTGAGCTCTACAAAAGTGTATTTTTAGTTTTTTGAAAGAAATAATTTTGACTAAATAAATATTATGTTCAGGTGGAAAGTTTCAAAAAATTATGAAAAAGATGAGGTGGCTGCCAATAAGGATGCCACATAGATAGTTTTAGGTGAAACTGTTTCAATAGAAACCCTTTCACCCGAAACCCTTTCAATCGAAAACTTACATATAAATTGAGTTTCATTTTAAAGTGATAAAAGGAAAAATTCAAATTTTATAGTTTCGGGCGAAAGGGTTTCACCTGAAACTCTACGTACCATGTAGTTCAGGTGAAATTGTTTCGACCACAAATTGTTTAGGTCAAAACTGTTTCACTTAGAACTATTTATTTGGCCAAAATTGTGACACAGGTTTGTGCTTTTACTCGGTCATGAATTGAAGATAAGTGCTATGAGTAGCAGTAGAACATTTCCCTTTTTAAAACACCTTGGGTTTGTTACTACAGGTCCCGTGAACTTGTGCACATTCAAAAATAACTAGTGATGATGTTACATAGTGCATGTGTGTGCATGTGAGATTTTATTTAGAGAGAGTATACCTATTACTCATTAGCAGATGAGCTAGTTGGCTCATCCATATATGTATCACTTGATGCTTCGACCTTGTTTGCATGTTTTACATGCAATGATGGCTCTGTATTTGGAATACATTATTGTTATAGATTATGTAGAAAATCCTTATATAATGGATTTTTATAAAGCTTTAATCTATGCCCATTTAGCATTAAGGAGAATTAGAATGAATCTATGGTAGTTAGCTGAACCACTCCATTCTAAAAAACATGCTTACTTTAATAAGATCCAAGCCACTATGTTTATAGTTTTCCTTTGTGGTCTTTATAGTGTGAGTCATAAAGTAGATCCCAGTCTCCTTCATTGAATTCTTTTGTTTTAATAAACCTATCATGTCATCTGATCCTCTATTGTTGTACAATTTATATTTGATGGACTCCTTCCATCCTTTATTTTCCTAGAGTGTTCAGATTGTGCAATCTTTCCCTCTGAGCTTCAGACATGTCCATTCCAAGTTGTATTGTTGCTCAAAGTGTTTTATGCTCAAATTCAATTAGTAGGATAACCTTTTTCCCATACATCAATTTATATGGTGTGAAACCTGTTGTGGTCTTCCATGTCATCCTATATGCCCAAACAACTTCAGGTAATCTTGTTGCCCAATCCTTCTAATACAGTTGAACTATCTTTGATAGAATGACTTCTATCTCCTTGCTTGTGACTTCTACTTTCCCATTGGTCTATGGATGGTAGGGGGTTGATTTCTTGTCTAATTTTATATTCCTTTACTAACTTTGCAATCAAATCAGAATTAAACTATGGTCCTTGGTATGTTACTATCTCTCTAGGCACACCATACCTAGTGAATATGTCTTCATAAAGGAATTTGGAAACATTTCCATCTCTAGAAAACTGTAGTGCTTTAACCACCATGCACTTTGTGAGATAGCCTCTGCGGATCAAAATATATTCCTTATTGTTAGATGTTGGAGTTATTCGACCAATGAAATCCAATCCCCATTTATCAAATGGTGTAATGACCAATTGTGGCCAAAGAGGCATTTCATCACTCCTCGTAGGTCTACCCATCCTATGACATCTACCACATCTCCTAGTATATTTGAATACATCCTTGTGAAGTTTAGGCTAGTAGTAGCCAGTGGTTAGGATCTTTAAAGTTGTTTGTTTAGCTACAAAGTGACCTCCACAAGGCTTATCATGACAAGACTTAAGGATATCATATACTTCATTCTCCTTGATACATCTCATTATGTTATCTAACCCTGTATAAAATAGATAACCAACCACCCAAGAATAAGGGAAGTTGCATTCTACCAAATGGTACATTTCTCTAGGTGAGAGATGTGGGGGTGTTCTACCTACAACCAAGTAATTAGCTATGTCTACATACCAAGGTGTTTGCACAAAAATAACAAAAAATTGTTCATCTGGAAAGGAATCATCTACTATTTCTGTTGATTTGATTTACAATCTGGAAAGGAAATGAACCACTACATTTTCTTTCCTTGGTTTATCCACAATGGTTATATCAAATTCTTGCAGTAACAATAGCCATTTAACAATTCTTTCTCCAAACACTGGTTTGTTCATCAAGTATCTTATTGTTGTGTGATTTGTATGAACAAAGACTAAATATCTAGTGATATAGTGTCCAAACTTCTTGATGGCATATACCACTACTACCATTTTTTATAGTAATGGTGTATTCGAGCTCAACAGTTTGAAGGTTTTTACTAATATAGTAAATTGCATACTCCAAATTTCATTATTTATGTCTTAGAACAACTCCTATGGAAATGTAAACACAATGATCTTCCTCACTCCTAACATAACCAATTTTCAATGCAAAAGCATCAAACTTTTGGTACCACATCCTAGGTGACTGTTTCAATCCATATAAAGATCTCTTTAACCTTCAAACCACTTCTTCTTTTCCTTTTACAAAAAAACCATTAGGTTGCCTCATATAAATCTCCTCATCAAGATTCCCATGCAAAAAAGTAGTTTTCACATTCATTTGCTCTATCTCAAAATCATAAGTAGTAGCAATAGATAAAAAGAATCTAATAGAAGTTAATTTAGCAATAGGAGAGAATATTTCATTAAAGTCAACTCCCTCTCTCTGGGAGTAGCCCTTGGCTACTAATCTAGCCTTGTACCTTTCAAGATTACCATGTGCTCCAATTTTCTTTTTAAAGATCCATTTACAACCAATGGCCTTTCTTCCTTTGGGAAAACTCTCAAGATCCCATGTGTCACAAGTATCCAAGGAAACCATTTCCTCATGCATAGATTGTGACCAAAGCTTGTTCTCATTTGAAGAAAAATCTTCCATGTAAGATCTAGGTTCATCATTAGTACTCATCAAAGCAAATATACAACGGAAATCAGGTGGGCTATAACTTTCAACGGTATTTCGTTGTCTTGTGGATCTTCTCAAAGGGGGTTCTTCTTGTTCCTCAATATGCTCATCATGAGCATCTATCTGAGAAGAACTCTGTGAACTCTCCTCATCCAATCCATCCAATTGTTCTTCAACATGTGCATCTTCATGCTTTTTAGTATTTATCTCAAAATGCACTGTTCGAGAAGTATCCTTCTCCTTTGGTTGTTCTTCTCCTGAATAAGCTCTAAATTCCCAGAAAAACAAATCTCTAGATAATGTAATTTTTTGGGTTAGAGGATTCCAAAGCTTGTAACTTTTTAAATTTTCACCATAACCTATGAATATGCATTTTTGTGCTTTTGGATCCAACTTAGACCACTTTTCTCTAGGCACATGAACAAAAGCCTCACAACCAAAGATCCTTAAATGTGCAACACTAGGTTTCCTACCTAACCACATTTCATAAGAATTTTTATCTTCAATAGATGAACTAGGGGATCTATTGATTAAATAACAAGAAGTACTTACAACCTCAGCCCAAAGGCACCGATCTAGCTTAGCACTACTTAACATACTCCTAGCTCTTTCCATTAAGGTTTTATTCATCCTTTCTGCTACTCCATTTTGTTGAGGTGTATATATGGAGTAGTTTTTTGTCTCACAATTCCTGCATGCTTACAATAATCATCAAATTCCTTAGAACAATATTCACCACCATTATCTTATCTCAACACTTTTATCTTATGATCTAATTGTTTCTCAACCAAAGCTTTAAATTCTTTAAATCTACTAAACACATCAGATTTTTTATGCATAAAATAGATCCAAGTGTATCTTCAAACATCATCAATAAATGTGACATAATATCTAGATTTTCCAATAGAGTCAATATCCATAGAGCCCATTACATCTGAATGAATAATCTCTAATAATCTTTTAGCTTTATTTGTTCCATTAGGAAATGAAGATCTAGATTGCTTCCCAAATGCACAATGCTCACAAAAATCATTTTTTCCAATATTATAATCAGGAATATTGTCAACCAATTTCTTATTAAGAATGGTCCTAAGACCTTTTTCACCAATGTGGCCCAATCTATGGTGCCACAACATACATGTATTTTCAGCTTCAATTACATTGGCTAATTTATTCAAATTGGAGGTATTAAGCTTAAACAAAGTCCCAATCTGAGATCCTTTAGCAACCACCATATTCCCTTTCACCAATCTGCAATCACCTTTGTCAAATGTCACATGCATTCTAGAATCATTGAACTTAGATATAGAAAGTAGATTTCTAGCAAGTCCTGGAATATGTAAAACATCATTAAGGGTCTTGACCCTACCATCACTGAAACACAACTTTACCTCTCCTTTTCCCACAACCTTTCTCCATCATATATAGTATACTTAGTGAACCACTCCTTGTTAGGAGTCATATGATAGGAGCAACCTGAATCAATAAGCCAAGATTTATCACAAACAGTATTAGATGAAATGGCCAATGCATCATTATTGTCATATGAGGATTTCTCTATAGAATCATCATAACTTTTTTTCTTGCTCTTACAATCCTTCTTTGCATGCCTAGGTTTCCCACAATTCCAACACTTTACCTTACTCTTACTAGGGGTTTTAGACCGTCCTTTGCACTTACCCTTTCCTTTCTTGTCTCCCTTAGGTTCCTTTTACTTAGGCCTACCTCTTAGAAACAAGGAATCTTGGGAACCAGTTTTAGACTTCCTCCTCATCCCCTCTAATAGGAGAGTAGGAATTATATTTTCCATCTTAGAATCTACACCACTACTACTAATAGCAACAATTAGATTTTCCCAAGACTCTAGTAAAGAACAAAGTAACAAAATGCATTTATCTTCATCTTCTAGCTTTACATCTAAAGATGCTAACTAACTTAGAATCAAATTAAAATCATTTAAATGATGTGCAACAGAATCACCATCTTTCATCTTTAAAGATTACAAGTATCTTTTCAGATACAACTTATTAGTAAGACTTTTGGTTTGATAGATATCACCTATCCTCTTCCATAGTTTATATGTGGTAGTTTCATCTAAAACTTTCAAGAGAACAACATCAGCAAGACATAATCTTATGATCCCTCTTGCCTTCTTATCAAGCTTAGCCCAATCCTCATCTGACATCGTTGTAGGTGACTTTGTCTAATTACAAACAACTAACCACTAATCTCTCTCTTCAAGGAGATCCTCCATTTTTAGTTTCCACATCTCATAACTAGATCCATTGAATATTTCAATATCTAAATGAGAATTAGAACTCACTGTAACACACTTGTTTTACAAATCAGCAATAACATTGTTACCTAATTTTTAGCTTTCAGCTGAAATCAGGTAACCTAGTGTTTGTTCTTTTCATATTGTTTAAACATTTAAAGATAAACCATAAAACTGCTAGTTTCAATATTCATGGAGTGATTGTCAAAGTAAATAAGATTACATTTTGTCATTTCAATGTTGCATTACAGCAAATGAGAAAGAGAATCATAGATATACAAATGTAGTCTTTATTGATAATCTTGAAATGTACATGTCCCTCACAAGCCAAGGGACTAACTCTCTTATTCAATGAACCTATGAAGAAATTCATACATGAATGAGTAGAAAAAGGAAAATGTGCATATGAGAATTGAACCAGCCATTGCTTGAGAATGACTGGTTGTAGGTTGCCTGAATGCTCTGCTGCAGCTCGAACCACTTGTGTCCCTTCCAGCTTTGTAGTGCTCCTCACCCTACATCTGAAGAAAACATGGTGTTAGAGCGAGGCTCTAAGCAATGAATGATCCAATCCTTGCATACACACCTACCTATGCATGTATAAACTGATCCATAAGTGCATTAAACCAAAACATTCAACATATGCATTTATTTTCTAATTGTTTGCTTCATGTACAGATTTAGGACAAGTTTGATTACTGTTCTGATTCAGAAAATACATGTGGGGTAAATGTGGCTCCCACGAGGGTAGAGCTCATCATGCTTTGAAAGAAAAATGAAATTGAGCAACTTGATCAAATATTTATCTCTTATCAATGCATTAGATCAATATGGAATCAATCTAGTTGATCAACTTTCATTATTAGATTCAAAAGATGCAACAAATTTTGCTGATAAGTCCTTCAATCTTCTTGAGAAGATCCATGATCTGTTTATAAAAGAAGTGACTTCATAGATGCATCAAGTTCAATTATGCATCTCTTGAACAATGATGAAGCACTTCAAGTTGTTGTCAAGCCCCTCACTGTAACCCTATGGGGTAGTCACACATCACATAGGAAGGTGAGCTGTTAGGTCACCCGCATATGTGAAAGGTGGTTGTCCAATAAAGTTAGAATGAAGAGATATTTGTGTGTCACACATGAGAAAAAAGGAAAAAAATGTTCTATAGATCAAGTAGCAAACTTATAGGGCAACAAGCAGCTATAGAGAAAATCATGAAAATTGGGGCAGTCCTAAAGGACAAATCATGCTACCTCTCATGTTACAGGACATCAGAAATGAATGCATGATATGGGGCAGCAAAGGTTCTAAGGTCAGAATAATGCAATTCCCTTACAATGCATACCTTGTGTCAAAGCAATCAATGAACAAAATGGATGCACAATAATGCAGAAAAAGCTTTCAAGTTTTGTGCATTTGAGATGAAGGGATGCATTATGATTCAAACATGCAGCCATTGGATAGTTATAAATACCCTTCAGGGGCTGTCATATAGACATACAATGTGAAACTTAATAACAATAGCCACTTGATCAAGTTAAAGACAACATCCATACCCAAGTGAGTTACATAGTACAAGGGTGATGAAAATTTTTGCTAGATCACACTATCAAGGGTACTTAATATTATGGAACATGCTAAAATAGTCCACTATCAATCGTGAAGAGTGAACAAAAGACATAAATCAAAATCATGGTTAAGCCTTACCTGACAGTGAGGAGGAGAACAACAGTTGCTATGGCAGTCATGAGTAAGGGACAATCTTACGTAAGTACCTTGATCACTTGTTTCAAGAGGGAGGGAGCTAGGTAACATAGCATTTATGACAGTCTAATAGTCAAGAGCAATAGTGCATTTGGCAAGACTCAGTAGGCATCCACAAATGAGAGGAGCAAAATTGTGATACAGGATATGGAGCACAGTCCTTGGCGGAGAAGCTGAAGATGTTTAAGATGTTAGGGAGCATGAACCTGGGCATGAGGGTGGCCTAGATACTCTACCTCTATTGTTGGCTAACACAATACAAGTCTCATAAAAGGCTTGCAAAGGATGGAAATAAGCTCCAGTTTGATGAAGATTCTCATCTCTATGATGATTATGTGTGGAAAGGTAGGCATAATAATGTGAAGGACAACAGGCACCAGAAAAGTAGAGATCTTCTACATCATTGTAAAGATGACCCATGTCTACATGGAGATTGAGAAGAAGTGTACCATAGATGAGCAAAAGATGAAAGGATTGATAGGCTCGAGGAAGGGGATTGTGCAATTAATGGTAGTCAATCAATGAACAGTAGGGCAGCAAGGTGATAGGGGGCTAGTTCCAGTAAGAGAGCATCTAATGACTGACATACACCAAATCATTGGCAGCCTATCCACTTCAAGGATCTCATTCCCAAAAATGTGGAGAATTGTGTCATGAATACCTACAGTGGTATGCCTTGAATCAAGCAAGAATGGGTTTTGTCACAGTGAAGAAGTAGCATATGTCACCATGCATTTCCATTATAGATATGAAAATGAATTGTCTAGTTAGGGCCTCTCAAAACAAGGGTCTTTGTGAGTTGTTTTGAGGGCTTCAAAAGCTTCCTGGTAGGTAGTGGTCCAATTAAATTCATTGTATTTAGATAAAAAAACAAACAAGGGGGTTACTATTTTGTTGAAATATTTAATAAACCTCACGTAGTACCCTGCATGGCCAAGGAAACTCCTGACATCTTTTTTCTTCTGGGAAATAGGTAGAGTTGAAATTACCTCTATTTTGTTTGAATCTACCTAAATTCCCTTACTGAACACAAAGTTCCCCAAGACCACTCCTTCAATCATCATCATGAAACATTTTTCATGACTTAATGAGAGGTTGTGATCTTCACACCTTTGAAGGAATTTCTCCAAATATATTAATGCTTCTTCATAAGTTTTTCCATAAGTGGTGAATTCATCCATATAAATCTCCATGGAGTCATGTGCAAAGTCTGAAAATATACTTAGGACTGCCCTTTAGAAAGTTGCAAGTACATTACACAATCTGAATGGTAAGACTAAATAAGCATATGTACCTCATGGATAGGTAAAGTTAGTTTTGTAATGGTCTTTTGGTGCTATCTTTATCTAGTTGTATCCACTAAACCCATCTAGGAAGGAAAAGTATTTCTTCCCTGCTAGTGAATCCAATACTTGATCGATAAAAGGAAGAGGAAAGTGATCCTTCCTTGTTGCTGCATTTACCTCCCTATAATCTACACATACTCTCCATTTACCTCTTTTCTTTGGTACAATTACTAATGGGAAAGCCCATTGACTATTTGATATGGGATAAATGAACCTTACATCCAACAATTTTGGAAATTATGTTTGGACTATATCTCGCACAGCTAGGTTCATCCTTCTCTATGGTTGTTTGGCTAGTTTATATCCTTCATTAATGTATCTTCTATGTATACATAGACTAGGATTATGCCCTTCATATCATTATATTCCCAAGAAAATTCTACTGCATGAGCTTGCAATATTGTAAGTAATGCGGATTGCTAGGAGACTGCCAATTGATTATTGACATCGAGTGTTCTACCATGTGTGATTTTCATGGTTATGGCAGAAGTCATGACAAAAGCAACATCTAGTCCTGACAGATTGAGGTTGCAACTTTGTGGAAGTAGCATATGAAATAGCTAAGAAGTGGATTTAGAGACATTTGTAGGTATGATATTGTGTGAAGGGTAGTGTAAGCATGCTAGATAGTAGTGTTGTTATGGGTCTCTACCATAAGAGTTCTGCATAATTTGAGCAAGGACTTCATCTTCATCCTAAATTTCAATCATTGGGCTATGTTGTATAGTCATGAGTTTTTATAGAGAGTATTGGTCATCTTCCTCTAGGGTTGGCCATATAGTTTGTTCTAAGTTTGCATGCGGTTGTGTAGGTAGGTGGATGACTAATTTTTTGGTCACATTCCCATTGAAAATTATCATGTTACCATACCTACATCCAATAAATGCATTTGCAGTGGATAGTCATGGTTTTCCTAGGATTAAGAGTTATCTTGCAAGGTTGGTTTTGGGCTTCAAAACCATAAAGTCTACTAGATATTCCCATGAATACAGTGTGATGACAAAATCCTCAATAATATCCTCTGGTTTGATACTTGACCTATTTGCTAATTGTAGAATAGTAGGTGTAGGTTGGAGATCCATTAGTTGAAGTTGTTGCATTGTCTCTTGTCATTACATTGATAGTTGTCCCTAAGTCAATCAGAGTGTTCTTGATAAGTGTGCCATTAATTTTTACATCTACAATAAGACTCTCTGGGTTTGCATATTTTAGGACAACTATGTTGCCTAACATGATGTTAGCTAGTTATCCTAGAACATGGACAGTTTGGGGGTCTTTCCTTTTTTCTGCCTGAATTTTTGAGGAACAACTCTCACAGTTTTTGTGTATATCGATACTTTTATAATGGCTTGAATAAAGGGTATCTTTACACAAACATTTTTAAGTTGGCTCAAGAAATCAAATTCAGGTTTAGAATGAGATTCTTGTGTTGTTAGTCTTTTTGGAAATGGTGGTTCCATATTTATGGTGTCTTGATGTGTCTTACCTTGTTCAGATTACTTTATTGAATTATTGATGGTTTATATTGTTGGTTCCTTATTTGTGAGTTGCATGATATGAGGGGATGATGGCCGAAAAAACATATTTCCTGAACAAAGGTGGAAATCTCTTAGCTCAACTCCATTGGTTGGGTACTAGAGGGAGTCATTAGCATAAGCCCACTAAACGTGCTTATTGTTAGGGTTTAGTGTAGGTTGAGCTGGCAACTAAGGTGCTCTTGGTTGTGTTGAGGCTTTTATGGTTAGATTTTATATTATGGTGGGTTGTTTTTGCTGGAGAGATTATTGTGGTTGGGGGTAGTTAATATTTTGATTATTCCATTATTGGTTCCCATGTCATTGTGGTGGCCACATACACTACTATGGAGCCCAATTAGATGATTTGATCATTGGCCATGATTGATTTTGCATGCTATCTAGGACTAATTGTTTTAGTTCGAGAAGTTTGAATTACCCACAAGAAAGGGCATATTATAAGACAAGGGATCTTGAGGCATACCTTGTATTTTTTGCTATGTCTTGCACTGAGTAATGTAGAACACTTGTCCTTCCTCATCCTCCAAGGTACAAAATTTAAGTTTCCCTTGCTTCTCTTCAGAAATGTTGGCAATCTTTTTACAATTATAGTTTACCCTGTTTTGGCGACAATATGGAAAATATTAAGTGAGTAGAGCCTCTTCCTCCTCTCATTTGTTTTTGATGTGCAGAGTATCCAGTTGGGTAGCTAGATGACTTATTATGTCCTCCTTCATGTTGGACAAAAGGTTGATTAATTCCAAACTGTAAATGTTGGGAAAATGTTGTTGCACTATGTTGTCAATAGTGTTGTCATTGATGTCAACCTATTTCAACCTCTAGTGTGGTTATGTTGAAAAGGTGTTTGTGGTGTTGAGCAGGTGTTGTAGATGCAACATGGTCACTTGGTTTCCAAGTGATTTTGAGAACTTGTATAGAGAGTGTATAGGGTGACAGGGATGTGTCCTATATTATGCTCCACATTTCTTCATTCTTGAAGATGTGCTTGTGCAGTTTGGATGTAATGATTAGTGGTCTTTGAAGGTGTTATATCCAGAGTTTCAGGTTCTAGATTGTGTGGAAGTAGAAGATGTGTTTGAAAATATGCTAGAATGTGAAGAAGGTTGTTTGGGAGAAATGGAATTGCTCCGCATTTCTTCGCACTAAAGTTTCTTGTCTTATGGATTTGGGAATATGCTAATGATTCTTGTGTCTATCTTCCCTTGGAAGGTTTGGTGTTCAACTATTTCACAAGCTTGGTTTATGTGTTGTGTCTCGGTGGAAGTTTAATTGGTTGCACAAGATTATAGTATTCTCAGTTGCAAGTGTTTGTGGTAGTGTGTGAGTATTCTATCGGTGTTGGAATATTCTAAAGTGAAGTGTGTATGTGGTTGCTTGTTAGCGTTAATGCCAGTTTGGACAACCTATCATGTTAGTGCTATTTTCATATGTGCTTTGTTGTTTGTGGAAGCTTGGCGTAGCATGTTGGTGAATATTTGGGTCCTAGTTAACCCTTGGTGTGGTCCACCTTCACTTCTTTCCATTGCAGAGGTGTTTGGTGCCAACTCATTGTTGAACACCCAAAATACTGAGAGAGGGGTGAATTAATATTCACTAAAATTCATTAACTTCATCAAATTAAACATCTATTCAAAGCATCACTTAAAACTTGAAAAAATGGAAAGGAAAAATTAAATCATGCATCACAACACATAACACAAGAACACTAGATTTACGTGGAAAACTCTTGAAAGGGAAAAACCATGATGAGGATTAGCTCACAAAATATTATAACTAGTTACAATGGAGATTAAAAAATGGTGGACTCACTATCCAAGGACTCACTTTCCAGAAAGAAAGAATGGTTCACTATTGGGGGCTCATTGCCAAGGGCTCACTTCCTATAATAGAAAAAGATAGAAGAAGGGGTGGCTCATTTCCAAATATGAACTGCTAACAATGCATCTACAACATGTTGAAGATACAGTTTTAATTAAACTTAGAAAATTGAATTAATACACTTCATACTTCACCACTACCACTTTTTGCACTTCAAACTACATCAGATATCACACACTCTCTTACTTACATCTAATACACTTCATTCACATCTCATATCATCACCACAACACTAAATTAACCTTGTATATATACCACAACCAACCAAAACATCAATTAGGTCAGCCTAATTGCATGAATTGTGTAACACTGTGACATGTCAACCCAAAAATCCATCAAACATGCCTTGTAGAAAGAACTAAAATTTGCATCACACTCAAATAGGTTGGCATGACCTATAATCACTCCTATGATTCCGCTCTATACACATCCACACAACTTGAAAACCTTTAAGTCGACACCGTTGGCAAAGCAACAAATAAATGAACCAACTGTTCATTCACAACTCAACACACAGATCACCAAATAACTTGCCACTTGGAGTGCACAAACATCTGACACCTTCTAACACTTCCTCAAAACTGCACAACATACTATTCATCTATGATGGAATGCAGAGCATTCCGACATGCACTCTACACTTGTAACTCTACCATTACTAAGTCTGACACACTGTCATTGATATCTTCAATTGTGGAAGACATCAAACCCATAAACTTTGGATTTAGACATTTCTAGCACATACCATGAACAACTCAAAACTGCATGACAAGATTCTATATAGTGGAGCAATGTGGACCACAAAAGTGTTGCTTTGAACACTAAATATGCACATTGGGACTTAGTCAATTCTCCAAAACACTTGGTCTTCTCTAGACCAACACTTCTGCATTTCTGCAATGGGTTGCCATCAATGAGAACACCATATATGAACATGCTCATGTTTCCAACAATCTTCCCCTTTGCCATCGATGACAACACATTCTTCCAAAACACCCTTCAAAACATTTTCCCCCTTTGACATTAAGGGAACTTCTCTTCTATACTCAACACACTTTAGCAACAACCTCCATCTCCCCCTTAGTGAAATATTTACATCAAAGTGGCTCCCCCTAACAATGTTATTCATAAAAAATGATAAAAATTGTATCGTAACACCATCAACCACTTCCGCATATGTACATTGAAATTAAAGAAAATGTATATACAAAGAAAAAATGTACAACTTATCCCTTATAAGACTCTTTTAGTTTAGCAAGGTGTGCCTCCCAGTCTTTCTTTTCAACCTCCCAATCCTTAGAAAACACAAGCATATGGCACTAATTCTCAAATTGAATGTGGAGGTCTTCTCCTTCTTCCGAAGAACTAGGCACTGGATTCATTTGTGCAACCTTCTCTGCATCAGCTAAAACTCTAGTTAAATGGGTAAGCCTTGCACTTACCATATCTCTGAGCTGTCCATACTACATTATTATCTTCTCCTTTTGTTCTTGCAATAGAAAGAATTGGTGTGGAAAATTTTCAATAATGGATCTTGTAGCTCCATCTGCATCATTTCCCAGATCATATGCACCTGAGGCCTGAGCAATTTGTGACTCAATAGAGTCCATTTGATCTTTGATGCTCCTTGTAGAATTTGACCATTTCAAACAGAACTAAAATAAAATTTTAGCTTCTTCCAAACATTTCTTGACATCCTCTAAGTTGCCTTGAAACTTACCATGTGCAATACTACATTTATCAGAAAATTCTTCTAATCTCTTGTCATTGATTTTCTTTTCCATTTCCTTCTCAATATTTTATTCTAAATTAGTAGAATAATCCTTAAAAAAATCAAGCAATAATTTCAATTTCCATACACCGGATAAAAAATCATCAACAATTGTTCTGGGAATACCTTCTTTCAACACCTTTATTGCTTCATCTATCAACTCTGCACTCTTCTGGTGTGTTTGCAGAATATCCTTCTTTGTGGAGGCATGGAATACTTCACCAAGCTAAAAGTTCTGTAAAGGGGAAATTTTATTCAGGTCCACCTAACCTTGTTGCATGGGAATTTGCAGGAGTTGTGTGGAAATACCACTGGTTTAAATTGCAACTGCATAGCCAATAGATCTTTTAGTGAATCTCTAGAGGCTCTGAATGATTCACCACCAGTTTTTGTACTTTCTTCTTCATTTTTCTCAATCTTCTCCTTCTCTCCACTACCGAAATATTCTTCATCATTCTTCTCTACTTCCATAGGAGGTGAAGTGTCTTCTTTTTGTGACTCAGTCTTCTCCTTATCACCACTTCTAGAGCACTCTTCTACAACCTTCTCATCTACCAGAGGAAAAGTTTCTTCTTTTTGTACTTCAATTTTCTTCGGGAGATCTTACATGTCTTCTTTATTTCTCTCGGCATTTGTCTCCATACCTGGAGAGGGAAAATCTTGTTCAACTTGAGCTTCATCCTTCTTCGGGACATCTTTCTTATCATCTTCCTTTTCTTCAACAATATTTTCCATAATTGGAGGGGTATTATCTGTTAGTATGTCTTCCTGTCCAAGCTCATTCTCATGTTCTGCAACAGACACATTGTCTTTTGGGAGGGGCACTTTTGTTGCATTTGATCTTCATTACCCAAAGGAGCTCCCAACCCTTTAGTAAGCTCTTCAACCTTTTATTGTGTCTCTTTCGTTAGCCTCTCAATATCTTCCTTGTCTCTGCTCATAAGAGTGTTAACTCTTTGTTTTGTACTGAATTTCTTGTTATACAACTTTTACAACTTGCATCTATCTTCTTAAGACAGTATGGAACCAATATTCTCCAAGACAAATGCCTTTATCTTTGCATCCTCTTCAATAGCTTCTTGTCTTCTTGTAGTTAAAACATATTTTCAGATCATCAGAAAATTGATCTTCTATCTTATCTAGGCCAGTGTCGAATGTTACCATATACTTGACTATAGCCTCTTCAATTGTTGCCTTATCTTCATCATCAACATCCAAAAACATTTTAGCATTTTCCTTTAGCATACCAAACAAAAATTCTATTGAACAATGCCTCAAACTTCATGGGACTATGCTCCCTAACCGGATGGGTCTTCTCAGATTTCTTACTCTTTTCTCTTCTTCGAAAAATAAAAGGTTTATTTTCTTTTTCAACTTCCTCTTTGGTTTTTGTGTCTACCACATCGACTTTTGTTATTTTTAAATTGGTCTCTTGAGATAATTGAGACCTCTTCTTCCAGACCAATTGTGGTTTCTCCTCTTCTTCATATTCTTCATATTCATAGCTGATGTACTTATCCTTGATAGCCTTTTCTTTCCTTCTCCTCTTATGAGTCTTCTGTACTTCAAGGGTGCTAGAAATTTCTTTCTTCTTGGAACTCCCTACATGCTTTGTTTTGGAGGACTTAGGAACATCAGGGGAGGGGGTAGAGGTCCTAATTGACCTTCTTGTACTTGGAGTAGCCTGCGAAAGAGCAGATGTGGCTTTGGATTTCTCTGTAGAACCCTTGGGTGAGTTCACTATCTCCTCCAACTAATATTTCATCTTCTCTACATTCTCTGCAATGTCTTTCTTCTTCCTCTCAAGGTTTACTTGACTCTTTTTCTCTTCATAGGTGCCATACCTTTCAACAACATGATATCTAGGTTTTGTACTACCTTTCAACAACATGATCTCTAGGTTTACTTAGCACAACTTTTGCAAGACTGGTGAGCTCTGCTTCTGTCACTTCATATCCAAGCTCCAAAACCCAAACTATTCTGGGTTCCACTACTTCCATAAAGAAACAATCTCTTCTAACCATGAATGTTATGTCATTCTTATACCCATCAACAACACTTACCAAAATCTTGTACCTCTCTTGCATTTTGTCCTAAAATATCTTAAAGAAACCCCACAGGATAGATTTCTAGGTTTCTAGGTTTCCTAACCTTCTCAAATGATCTCTTATTTGAACAAAAACTAGAATATTATCTAACCATGTGATGTTCTTTGTTCCAAACACCTCTCTAAGAAAGTAAAACAACAACAAGATAATTAGGGTACCATACCAGAAGGGGTACCTTGATTCTTTGGTCTTCTACAAATTCTCCATCAACTGGTGTCTTAGGAGCTCACACAAATCTATTTCTGCACCATCCTTCACTATCTAGTGAGTTGTATGAGTTATGGTGGCCAAAATAGAGTCATCTTTGATTTTATAAAAGATCTTGTAGCCTATCACCATTGAAGCATACTTCACCATTGGGTCATCAATATCATTCACTGTTAGGTCTTGTTTATCAAAATTTTCTCTAGTGAGCTTCATCACCATTTCATTCTTCATGATCTTCAATGCTGGAACTGGTCTATTAGAGCACAAACTGGTGACTTCCCTAATTGCTTCCTTGTTTATCATATGTGGCATGCCCAACCACATGAACTTGTTGTGAATTTGGCTCAGAACATATTTTACCCATTCATCCTCATAACAAAAATTGGGGAAATTATTCCATACATCCAATTTCTTCTCTGTTAGACTCTCATACTCTGGTTTTAGTTCAAAGTAATCTCTAGTCAACACCTTTTCCCAATATTTCACCAACTTGAAATGATCATACTCTTCCATCTTTGTATGAATGTAGATCCATACATCCTTTGTGTTCATTACGCTGCTCGAAACCCTAGGGAATGCTCCTTCAAGGTCCATCTCCATAGATTTATATGGGTGCTTCTTAAATTTAGGTCTTGGTCACTTGAGGAAATCAATCACTTGAGGAGTAAACATTTTGAATCTTCACAGAGCTAGGGTTTAAAAGAAAATGATAAATACCTTTGGAATTCGTTCATAGGGTTTCAAACAACACTTGAGAATTTCTTCAACACTTATTTTCTCTACTCTCCAATTCAAATGCTCAACCACAAATGACTTCAACAAACTCAAAATGAAATATAACCCTTTTCTAGTGATCTAATATGTATTAATTTCAAAAGTGAAAGGTTAGGTCAAAAAGTTGGTAAACCCTTTCTTTGTTGTCACATGCACATTCAATCACTTCATAAATCTTTGCAACAAGACATTTCATATCGGAGATACCACCAAAAGATCAAGCATAAAAATCTACACATATACCAGTATGTTGAAGACATCAACATCTCACCTTCAATAGGGGGTTGGAAAGTTTTCTACTAAAAATCCCCTAAGAAAAAGCTCTATATCTAGTTTCTGGAGGAAACATCTATACTAGGAGCTGGCATAGACTCATTCTTCACCTCATTCTCTTCCTTTTTCTTCTAGATCTTGTTCATTTCATTCTTCATTTCCACTGGATCAATCTTCTTCACTGGATAAACCTTCTTTTGTGAATAAGAGGGTTTCACATTATTTCTTTTACAAAACTTAGCTATATGTCCTAGCTTATTGCATTTGTGACATATGACACCTTTTTTCTAAACAAACTTACTTCTTTCCATTTCAGATATGCATTCAAAAGCCTTATACCCAAATCCATTACATGTATAACAATAAACTTTGAATTATTGGAACATCATACCATTATTATAACCATGCATCATCTAACTTCTGCATTCACTAGATTTGTGACCAAATCTATTACATCTATAGTATTGAACGAAAAATGATTGAAAATTTTGATTCATTATGCTTCTACACTCTATTGCTCTATGTCCAAATTTATTGCAAGAATAACAGTAACTATTAAAAGATGAATACATTTGTGTAGTTGGATGTCTAATATGAGGCCTTTTGAAATCTTTCTGTCTGATATTGCTCTTCTTATCTCCAATCTTCCTTAGCTCATCATTCTTCTTTTCAACATTGTTTGAAGTCTGATTTTCCTTTGAACTTTCTCCTTTTTCAAACCCTGATCCTTCTTTGTCCTTTGAGTCTTTTTGAATTGCAAGTATATCATCAACCAAAGTGGAGCCTTTCTTGAATTTTTCTTCTTGAATCTTTTCTTTCTCCAGATCTTTCCTTAGAGTCACAACTTATTCCTCAAGCTTTGAACATTCTGCAGACTTGTCTTTCAATTTGGCATTCGGGTAGTCTTCAACTCTTTTTCCTTCTTCAACTTGCACTTTCAAATTAGTGATTGTATCATTTGATTTTTTGAGCTGCTCATTTGTTTACTTGAACATTTCTTTAGCTTTCTTGAGTTGCTCCCTCAACGTCTTGATGTAATCATCTACTTGCTTAACATTTTCTTTTAGATCTCTATTCACACATTTTGCTTTATCTAGATCATCAAGGGCTGATTTGATTTCTCCTTCCATATCAACTTCATAGTCTTCTTTAGTAAACCCTTCAGGGATGATCTCTTCTAGAGGAATAGGATATCTCCTAGTTGCCATGTGTTCAACCTCCAATATCTACCTCAACGGTTAAGCCAATTGAAGGAACCAAGCTCTGATACCAATTGTTGAACACCCAAAATACTGAGAGGGAAGGTGAATAAGTATTCACTAAAATTCATTAACTTCATCAACTTAAACATCCATTCTAAGAATCACCTAAAACTTGTAGAAATGGAAAGGAACAATTAAAGCATGAATCACAACACATAACAAATGAACACCAAATTTACATGGAAAACCCTTGAAAGGGAAAAACCATGGTGAGGATTATCTCACAATATATTTAACCGGTTACAATGAAGATTAAAAAATGGTGGACTCACTATCCAAAAAGAAAGAATGACTCACTACCAAGGGCTCATTGCACATAATAGGAAAATATAAAAGAAGGGGTGGCTCACTACCAAAGATAAACTTCCAACAATGCATTTGCAACATGCTGAAGATACAATTCCAATTAAACTTAGAAAATTGACTTAACACCCTTCATACTTCACCACTATCACTTTTCGCACTTCACACTACATCAAATATCACAAAAAATCTTACTTACATGCAATACACTTCATTCACATCTAATATCATCACCAAAACATTGAATTAAACTTTTATATATACCACAACCAAACAAAACATCAATTAGGTTAGCCTAATTGCATGAACCGTGTAACACCATGACATGCCAACCCAAAAATCCATCACACACGCCTTGCAGAAAGAAAAAAATGTGTATCACACCAAAATAGGTTAGCATGACCTATTAAAATTCCCATGATTATGGTTTATACACATCTCAACTCTGTGTGACTCTAAAACCTTTAGGTTGGCACCGTTGATGAAGCAATAACCGAATGAACCAATTATTCATTCACAACTCAACAGGAAAACCAACAAATCACTCGCCACTTGGAGTGCACAAATATCTAACACTTTCCAACACTTCTTCAAAACCACACAACATACTATTCATCTGTGGTGGAATGTAGAGCATTCCAACATGAACTCTACACCTGTAACTCTACCATTACTAAGCCCAACACACTATCATTGATATATTCAATTGTGGAAGACATCAAACCAAAAAAAATGTATTTAGACATGTCTAACACATACCATGAACACCTCAAAACCGCATGACAAGATTCTTGATAGAAATCAAGGAGGCTTCCAAACAAACAACACCAAATCCAACACTATTCAACAAGTATTTGAAACTTCAAACCCTAACAAGGGAAATTCTTCACTCAAACACCTTTCTTTGCTAGTAGGTCTGCAGACCTAAAACCTTGAACCTAACTCACATCAAACTCTCACAACCAACCATCTCCCAACACATTCAGACACCCTTTAAAGTATGTTATAACATATCTCAGAAACTTATACAACTCCTTTGAAATACTAACCTCAAAACTTGGCTTCTACACTGACCTAGGCCTTGAATTAGGCCACTTTTACAAAGGGTCACCACTTTTCACTTACTGCCTACCCAAAAACTATATGGGGCAGCACTAAACAGACATAAAAACACCCAATTTCACAATTTATTTGCACATACACATTTCCCAAAGCACTCAACCATGAAACCCTCTTTCCTTGACATTTACATGGGGGTTTATTGAAAAACCATCTTACAATCCAAAACACTCCAAGCCACCGCTTCAAACACTCTTCATTATTCATGTATATGCTTAAAAAACATTCACCAAACCACTATCAACATTAATTCATCAAACCTAAAACCTCCTTTTTCAAGCAAACTCTCTTAGAAATCCCTGAGGACAGTCATAAAAAATATCTTCCAACACTACTCCCTACTTTATTCTAGAAATATACATCTAAACCTATTCAATGGGACCCATTTCACTGGTCACAGGCTGTACTGTTAGTGAAATGGTCCCTTAAAACATGATTTTTTGTTTTACAAACCCTTAAACAAGGTATACAGACCCGCTTTATGAAATCTGCCCCTAAAAAGCTTCAGATTCAATGAAACCTCACCAAATCAGATCCAAATGAAGGTTAGTTCATTGCTCCAAATAATTCCAAACAATTATGTGACAAGTTTCAACAAGACGAGCCTATCACAGGCTGAAAACAATGAGAAAACCCAGAAAAATATAGAAAAACTGAGATAATTGATTTAGTTCTCCTTCCAAAATCTTCAAGAAGCCTTTCAATGAGTTTCCTTACATATTTAACTTGTTTTCCCTCCAAGAACAACTATCCCAATTGTACAAAACTGTATTTGAAACTTATCATTGTTGGGCTTCTATGCCTTTACAAATTTTGTATTTTTTACAAGTTTATGTTGACAACTTTTTGCATAATTTGCAATTTGACTCTCCTAGACACCTAATAGACCCATTACATCAAGAAATGGTCAAGATGACCTTATTTAACCTAAGAACATGACCTCACATAAGAAAAATGACACCTTACCTTCCTTGACAACTTTTTTCAAAATTGACAACATTTTAATATGCTTTGCAACTTTTACAATGTAGACCCAAAAGACACCAAAATTTTCCAATTACATCAAAATGGTCTCAATGGACCTTATTTGGACTCGAACACTCCAATCAACCTAGACTCAACCTTTCAAGAAAAAACTAGAGAAAATTCATTGGAATGGATTGGTGCTCTTGCACCAATTTTGCATAGCGAAGCAATGCGGACCACAAAACTATTCCTCTGAACACTAAATATGCACACTGGGACTTAGTCGATTCTCCAAAACACTTAGTCTTCTTCAGACCAACACTTCTACATTTCTACAATGTGTTTCCATTAACGACAATACCATATATCAACATGCTCATGTTGCCAACACCTATTTGGTGGTTGCACATTTGAGGTGCATATGTTTCATTGTGGCCGACTTGGAGAAGATTGTTTGAGATTGTAGAGGATATGCAAGGTCAATTGTTGGAGAAGTATGTGGTGTGTTGTGTGGTGCAAAATTATGTGTATGTGATCAAGTGTAGAGATTAGATCGTGAGCATGGAAACCTATGAATACCGTAAGCAGTGAGCAGAAGGTGTTTACATTTTAGTGTGCCTAAAGTTGTTGGAGGTAGTAAGTCAAAGGTTGCAGATGGTGAAGAGTTGTCATGGTGGATTCTCCTATTGCTCAGAGGCAGTGAACCTCCTTGTAACAATTTCTTTCTATTCTCTTTATATCTGGGCAGTGAGCCCTTATTTCTTTTGGATAGTGAGTCCTTTGGGTAGTGAGCCCTTCTGGTAGTGAGGCTTTTGTAATTAGTGTTGATATTCATATATATGTGAGTTAATCCTCACCGTGGTTTTTCCTTGATTAGGGTTTTCCACATAAAATATGGTGTTCTATTGTGTATGGTTGTTGTATTGATGTTTCATTTGTTTACATTCATGTTGACGCTTAATAAGGGTTTACAGGTTAATGAGGGTTTGAAGGTTTTTATATACAACTGATTCACCCCCTCTAAGTTGTCTTGTGTGTCTAAAAATTGGTATCAAAGTAGAGGTTCCTTAGAAGAAGCTTAACCACTTGACGTAGATTTGGATGGTACACATGAATGGTGTCAAAGCTCCTATGTTTGATGGAACAAATTATGCCTTTTGGAAAGCTAGGATGGAATCCTTTCTTGTCTCATTAGGGTTTGGTGTATGGAAGTCAGTTGAAGATGGATATACTATACTTGCTATTGCTCTAACAAGTGAAGATGATATCAAGGATTATGAGAATAATGAAAAAGAAAGGAATGCTATCTTGAGTGGTCTTTTGGATTTAGAACTTGTGAAGGTGATAAGCTACAAAACTACTAAAGAGGTCTGGGTAAAGTTGTAAAATATTTATGAAGGAGATGCTAAGGTCAAGCAAGCAAAGATGCAAAATTTCAAAGCCAAATTCAAAACCCTGAGGATGTCAAAAGATGAAGATATTGTAGGCTACATGCTAAGGGTGGATGGAATTATCAATGCCATATATGGTCTTGGTGGGAAACTGAAAGAAAGTGAAGTTGCGAAAAAGGTATTGAAAACCCTTCCTAAAACTTATAGTGCTAAAGTTTCTGCTATTGAAGAAGCTCAAAATTTGGATCAATATACTATAGATCAAATGTTTGGTGCATTAAATACTTTTGAATTAAGAGAATTTGACCAAGATGTTTCAAGAAAATATTTTTCTTTTAAAGTTAGCAAGAAGGAGAGGAATGATGAATTTGATCCGGATGGTCAAGATGAGGTGGAAGCAAATTTTTTAATAGGATTGAAAAAGGGCACTAACAAATACAAAGGTAAGTTATCCTTCAAATGTTTCAATTGTGGAAAGATGGGTCATTATGCTTCAAAATGCCCAAGAAAAGTTTCAAATGACAAACATAAAGATCATAAAGGTAAATCTTTCAAGAAGAGTTATTATGTTAAAAAAGACAATGGTATATTTGATGATGAGGAATCACAATATCGAAATGATGGAAGTGATGAATGCTTGTTCATGGATTTGAATTTTGGAACTAATTCTACTAACCTTGAAATATGTGTGAAGGAAATTGCTTCAAAAATAGGTCACAATATTGAAGGAACTATGTTAACTACCTTTCATGCAAGAGAGGAGAGAAACTACTGGATAATTGACAATGGATTCTCAAATCATATGATAGGAGATAAGAGTAAGTTTTTTAAACTTGAAAAATTTGATCGTGGTATTTTTAAGTTTCGTGATGATACATTTACTAAGATCTGTGGAAAAGGTTCAATTGGTTTTGATGGAAAGTATAAGAAAAATGATCTTCTTTATGTCAAGGGTCTCCGACATAATCTTCTCAATGTAGGAAAAATGTGTAGCAGAGGATATAATCTAGTGTTTCAAGATGATGGTTGTGAAATTAGAAAAGGAAGCTCTAGAACTTTGGTTGTTGCAGGAATAAGGACAAAAGGGAATGTTTATCAAATCAAAGGTGCTGGTGGTAAGTGTTTTATGACTCAATTTGATAAAAGTTGGCTATGGAATAGAAGAATGCGTCACATTAATTTTGATAGCCTTGTGAAGATCAACTCTACTCATGCTATAAGAGACATGCCAAGAATTACAAAGCCTATCAATGAAATTTGCAAATTGTGTTAGGATGGAAAATGGACAATGAAGAGGTTCAAGACTAAGGAATATTCTATTGTAGGACCTTTGGAGTTGGTGCATACAGACCTATGTGGACCTACTAGAACAAGAAGCTCTCAAGGTGACATGTATTTTATGTTTTTGATAGATGATTACTCTAAAATGACGGGTAACATTCCTCAAAGAAAAAAAAATCTCTAGATAAGTTTAAAGCATTTAAATCTATGGTTGAGAATGAAATAGATTTGAAAATCAAGTGTTTGAGGTTTGACAGAGGTGGTGAGTTCACCTCCAATGAGTTTAACAGTTTTTGTGAAGATCATGGGATAAAAAGACAATTATCTACTCCTAGAACTCCACAATAGAATGGAGTTGTGGAAAGGAAAAATATGACAGTTTAGGAGGTTGTATGAACCATGTTGAAGGAAGAAAATCTACTGGATTTCTAGACTAGAGACAAACTATTCATATTTCAGTCTACATTCTTAATAGAGGTCAAGCAAGAGTGAACAATTCAAAGACCCTCGATGAGCTATGGTATGGAAAAACTCCTACTATGAAATATTTTATAGTGTTTGGAAGTAAATGTTATATCAGGAGAAATGAAGAGAACTTAGGAAAGTTTGATGCAAGATCAGATGAAGGAATATTCCTTGGATATTCTATAAAGAGCAAGGCATACAAGTGTTACAACAAAAGGTTAAAGAAGATAGTTGAGAGTGCAAGTGTCAAAGTAGATGAGGAATAGGTAAAATTTTGTTTACTTTTTGAGATAGAACCTAAAATAGTTATTGAAGCTTGCAAGGATGAAAATTGGATCAAATATATGGAAGAAGAGTTGAGGTAGATTGAGAAGAATCAAACATGGGAACTGGTCCCAAGACCAGTAAACAATAATGTGATAAGAAATAAATGGGTTTTCAAGAACAAGTTGAATGAAAATGGGGAAATTATTAGAAACAAGGCTAGTCTTGTGTGTAAAGGCTACTCACAAGTGGAAGGAATGGATTTTGAAGAGACTTTTTCCCATGTAGCAAGAATCGAGGCTATTAAGATGTTTTTGTTTTTTGTGGCACACAAAGACTTTAAGGCGTTTCAGATGGATGTAAAGTCTGCATTTTTGAATGGTGAGTTAGAAGAAGAGGTATAAATTGAACAAATGGAAGGTTGTTAGTTATCAAAAGATCCTGATATGGTTTGCAGGTTGAAGAAAGCATTGTATGGACTCACATAGGCTCCTAGAGTTTGGTACACAAGATTGGACAGGTACTTATTGTAACAAGGATTCAAAAAGGGTACCACAAATAACAATCTTTACTTCAAAGTTGAGAGAGATCAAATCCTAATTGTGGTTCTGTATGTTAATGAAATAATATTTGGATGAAATGAGGAAATGTGTAAAAATTTTGTAGAGGAGATGCAAAAGGATTTTGAAATGTCAATGTTTGGGGAGATGACTTTCTTCCTTGGGCTACAAATCAGTCAATTAGAAAGAGGTATATTCATTACCCAACAAAAATATGTTAAGGAAATGTTAAGAAGTTTGGAATGGATGAATCTAAACCAGTATGTAATCCCATGGTTACTTGTTGTAAATTGAACAAAAAAGATGAATCTCCTAAGATAGATAAGACCAAATATAGATCCATGATTGGTGGATTACTATATCTAACTACAACTAGACTGGATATTATGCATGTAGTATGTCTTGTGGCAATATTTCAAGAAGATCCTAGAGAATCACATGTGGTAGCAGTCAAAAGGATATTCAGATATTTGAAGAGCACCCTGGACTATGGTCTATATGGTATTCTAAGGATACTAACTTTTATTTGAGTGCTTACATAGATGTAGATTGGGCAGGTTGCACAGATAATAGAAGTACAAGGGGAGGTGCTTTATTTCTTGGAAACATACTAGTCTCTTGGTTGAGCAAGAGGTAGGATTCAATATCATTATCTACTGCAAAGGCAGAAGAGGGTTATCCCACAATAGTGGGTTACACTTTTTGGCTAAACTTGACATTGAAATGAACATTTTGAATTAAATCTTCACTTATAGGCATCTATGGCTGCGAAACCGCGAGGAATTTTAAGATGATGCAAACTAGTGATTTGGGAAATTTTGTCTGTAGATTCTAAATATATATATTTTAAATTTTTTGGAATCAAATTGCATATATTTTTCCATCTCCTTGGATAACTAGTTTTTAACAATAAATGCCATTTTTAAAGAGTGATGTGTACTATAAACACATAATTTTTTTTTCTATGAAGGATAAAATTATAATTTTTTAGAATTTAGTTTTGTAACTACAATATCTAGAGGATGCATTTGGTTTCATATTATTTTATTGAATATTTTTTAATTAAGTTTTGAAGTCAAACCAATTACAATCTAGACATAGGTGTACTATTAGGAGCATAACTTTTTTGTATGTATCAAAATTCATTTTTTTGTTGGAATAAGAACATCAATACCTAGAGAACATGTGTTTTTTAGAATTTTTTTCTCTATTTTCCTATATTTTCGTATGTTTGAAACAAAGACCTTGATGTTCATTGAAAAACCTACATCCACAAGAAATACAAAATAAATATAATAATCAAATTAAATAATTAAAATTATACTTTTTGGGAAGCTTATAATAAGGACTACATACTAAAAAAACATAAATTTTAAATGAATTCATTTGATCCCCCAAAAGGTAAATCAAAAGTGATTTTTTGTTAGCATTTTGATAGGTGTAGAGGAGACTCCATTATAGGTATGGTTTAAAACTAGCAGGGTTCTATCCAAGGGGGTTTGATCTAAGGGGGTTTGATCAAACCCTCTTCAATTAAAATCCTTTAAATGGAACCTTTCAAGGCTTAAATCATTATATTTTCTAAAAATATGTGATTTCAAGAAAAAATTAAGATGTTCTAGAAATTGTAACCCATTATTGTGACAACACCCAATATATTGTTGCAACACCTTGCTACACATAGGTGTTTTGGATGAAGCAAACATTGAAAGATATCAGAGTATCATATGATGAACCTATCTTTGTCTTGTGTGATAATACAAGTTCTATCAACATTTCAAAAAATGTGGTAATTGATGTAGAGGAAGAACTCTCAACAACAACCTTGACATTTTCTAAACAGGGTTTCAACACAAATGATGCAAATGTTTGCTCATTCTTGGAAATTTGATCCTAAAGCCTATTGGCACCCAAAAAGAGACAACCAACATGAAACATGGGAAAATTTATTTTCTCAGACCTATTTGAACACATTCTTGTGGTTTCCAAATATATATGTCCCAACCAAGTGATTAGCACAATGATTCTTGCAAACAAAGACTTGCTGCCTCTAGGTGCACCCTATGCAATGACATTAAACAAAGAAAAGAAAACTTGTCCTATGAATCCCTAGGCTTGTACAAACCTCTTAAAACATACCACCATGATTCATCACCCTCAATTAACAAACAATGCATAGATTAATCAAAGCAACAAAGAACCTAGGGTTTTAGAACTGTCCCCCTACAATTCTGCATACACTATCAAACATATCTCCTTCACATGTGAAAAACATGAGTTTTCATCTTACAAGAATGTGTTTGGGCATGGGATAGAGCTTCCCACCAAATTTCATGATTTTTGGATGGTGAAAACTTTTCCCATGATTAAATTTTGCTCCTTGGAAACCCTAGGTAGGGTTTAGACCTGCACTCACCAAAATTTCAATATCTTGCACAAAACTTGATGAAATCCTACCAAATCAAAATAATTTGAAAGATAGAATCCTTCTCCAACTTCTCCAATTTTTTCTAGGACCGTACCAAACTGTACCTATCCATACAATGCAAATTACAATCAAATTTCATAAAAAATGCAATAATGAATGTGCAAAATGAATTGGTTTCTCATTCAAAATTCTCTCCAACCTCTGTGCTCGAGGTTACATGGCATATTTATCATGTTACAACCATTGGAAACTTCCAAACCAACCACTAACATCCTTGGTTAACATTAATGACAATATTTGCAAGTTTTTGACAATAATGACAACATATTGCAACATTTGCAACTTTTGACATCATTACACCAAAACATCATAAAATAGACTTAAATGACCCCAAATAGTATTACATGACCTTACTGACCCAAAACCAATCAAAAATAAAAGTCTTGTAACATGAAAATAATTTGTATCAAAAGGTGCATCAAGGATGCCCCTGCATCAGTAATGCATTCAAGAACAAAGAATATCTCTATCTTGTATCACTTTCTAAGAGAGAAAGTTGTTGAGAATGAAATAAAGTTGGAGTATGTGCCTACAAAGGATCAAATATTAGACATTTTCATAAAAGCTCTTCCAAAAGATACATTTAAGTATCTCAGAAACAAGCTAGGGGTTATTGCCCCTCCTTTCAACTAGATGCATAAGATGGCACATCTGTCCAAGGGTGCAATTCACAATGAATTCTTTGTCCTGGACTAATGAAGGCTACCTCTTAGGGGGAGTAGGCAGTGGTGTATTGGTTTGGTGCAGTCAGGGGATCATATGTTGTGCCTAAAAGTGTGTGAGAGAGAAGTGTAGTGTGCAGGTGTTGCCCCTTGCCATTGATGTCAAAGGGGGAGAGAATATTGAAAAAAATGGAGAGAGTGATGTTTGAAAAACACAAGAGAAAGGGGAGAGAGTAGTGGAGAGATGAAGGAGGAGAGCTACTTGAGTGTTGGAGATGTAGAGTTGCTTTTATTGTTGATGGTTTTTCAACAGTTGTTTCCATCAATGAAAAAGGAGGATATTGTTGCATTATGTTGTCATTTATGTCAACCTATGTCAACCTCTAGTGTGGTTATGATGAGAAGGTGTTTGTGGTGTTGAGAAGGTGTTGCAGATGCAACATGGTCACTTAGTTTCCAAGTGCTTTTGAGAAAAAATGTATAGAGTGTATAAGGTGACATGGATGTGTCCTATATTGTGCTCCAAATTTTTTCATGCTTGAAGATGTGCTTGTGCAGTTTGGATGTGGTGATCAATGGTATTTGAAGGTGTTATATCTAGAGTTTCAAGTTCTGGATCATGCGACAATAGAAGATGTATTTGATAGTATGTTGGACTATGAAGAAGGTTGTCTGGGAGAAATGGAATTACTCCGCATTTCTTCACACTAAAGTTTCTTGTCTTGTGGATCTAGGAATATGCTAATGATTCTTGTATCTATCTTCCCTTGTAATGTTTGGTGTTTAGTTGTACCGCAAGCTTGGTTTATGTGTTGTGTCTCAATGGTAGTTTGACTGGTTGCACAAGATGATAGTATTCTCAGTTGTAGGTGTTTGTGATAGTGTGTTTGAGTATTTTTTTTGTGTTGGAATATTCAAGGATGTTTTGTAATGTTTCTATGTGGTCTGCAAGATGTTTCTAGACCTGGTGAAGTGTGTATGTGGTTTCTTGTTAGTGTTAATGCTGATTTGGCTAACCTTACATGTTAGCGCTATTTGCATATGTGCTTTGTTGTTTGTAGAAGCGTAATGTAGCATGTCAATGAAGATTTGGGTCTTGGTTAACCCTTGGTGTGGTGCACCTTCACTTCTTTCCATTGCGGAGGTCTTTGGTGCTGACCTATTTTGTGGTTGCATATTTGAGGTGCATACATTTCACTGTGGCTAACTTGGAGAAGATTTTTTGAGGTTGCAAAGGATATATATGCAAGGTCAATTGTTGGAGAAGTATGTGGTGTGTTGTGTGGTGCGAAATGATGTATATGTGATCAAGTTTTGAGATTAGAGTGTGAGCATGAATGCTTATTACTTTCAGAAGCAGTGAGTAAAAGGTGTCTACATTTTAGTGTGCTTGAAGTTGCTGGAGGCAGTGAGCCAAAGGTTGTGGATGGTGAAGAGTTTTTGTGGTGGATTCTCTTGTTGTTCAGAGGTAGTGAACCTCCTTGTAACAATTCCTTTCTATTGTCTTACTATTTGGGCAGTGGGCCCTTATTTCTTTTGGAAAGTGAGTCCTTTGGGCAGTGAGACCTTTTGACAGTGAGCCTTTTGTAATCCTGTTGATATTCATATATATGTGAGTTAATCCTCATCATGGTTTTTTCCTAATTAGGGTTTTCCACGTAAAATCTGGTGTTCTATTGTGTATGATTGTTGTTGTGTTGATGTTTCATTTTTTTACATTCATGTTGATGCTTAATAAGGGTTTAAAGTTTAATGAGGGTTTGAAGGTTTTAATATACAAAAAATTCGCCCCCCTCTCAATTGTGCTATGTCTAAAAAATTTGTATCAACCTTGCAATTACATAAGGTACTGTTGATAGGAAAGCACAAGGGGGGTACCCCCCATGAGGGGTTTGAGGGATCATGCCCTCAAAAGCCAAATTTTATGTATATTGTATTATTTTAAATATGGACCATTCATCATTAGGTCTTATATCTAATGGTTGATATTTTGCTAGCTTGAATTTCCCTAGAAGACAACCCTATTTTATGAGGGTGTTGTATTACAATTGTGTATTGTGATTTATTTTGAAAGTTTGATATAGGTCATATTGCCCCTGGATCTCTGGTTGGTGATACTCCTATGAGAAGATTTTTCTGCAAGTATATTGTAATCTTTGTGATTTTTGAATAATATATTGGGTAGATTTTGGAGTGTGGGGTTTTCTCTCAAAATGGTTTTACCCATGTAAATCATTTCATTGTGGTATGTGGTATGTGTGATGTTTATGTTTATTTCTATTTAAGTTTCTGTAACTGTTGTAAAGATCTATAAAGTTTTGCATTATCCTCCTCTCAAGATTAGTGTAGGAAGTTGTTCTGCTACTTTAGCTTCCTTACAAGCAACACTCGTGAATGTTTTAGTGGAAGGGAAGGCTCTAGTACCCATGGTCTTCTTCGTAGATGGCATTGAATAATTTCTACATACTTGGAATACTTCATAAAAATACAATTGAGAAATATCCCCTACTCCTATGAGGTTTAAGGCATCCATGTAGTCTTCATTTACTCCTCACAAAAATACTAGCTTTAGTGACTCTAGAGAGAGCCTATTTTGGTGGGAATTTTTCAAGAAGAATTGAAAAATTTCTACATAATATTCAAATGGTTCTTCTTCCTTTTGGGACATCCTAAAGATGTCATATCTCTTCATGTCTGCTCCATGACAATAATCCTGGTACTTTTACAAGAATTTTTCTTTCATTGTTTCCCAATTCGGTACTACATTTCTGCCTAGCCCCATGAACCAACACAAGGAAACATCTTTCAATGTGGCTAGGAAGAGTTTTAATCTATGAGAATCTATGGTGTAATCATATATTTTGCATAGAACATCAAACTCAAATAGGAATGTGTCCAAATATTTTGTGATCAATCCATAGAAGTTGGCCAAGGCCAACAAGGGTATATTCTTGAGGGCTACTGCCCATTCTTGATTTGTAATTAGAAACTCAAATGTAATAGGCTCTGTTAGATTATCCACCACTTCCTCTTCCATAATGTTAAGATGCCTTATAGGAGTTCTCCCTTGGTATGGAGTAGGTATTGGTGTGAGGGGTAGTTATATATCATTGATTCCCTCAATTGGTCCTTCTCTTATACTAATATCTTCAAATTTTTATTGATTCGAGGGGAGAAACCTTTCCAAAGAGTCTCTCTACCTCCACATACAAATATTATTTTAAGCTTAAGACAACTTCTCCTGTACACTGTCAATGAGTAGTTTAGGGTCAAATTTGAAAACGTATACTAATCCTAGAATTGCTATAATTGAAAAATCCCTAGTTATGAAAGCAATGAAAATGAAATAAAACATAATTATGAATTTTGAACTTAGCATCCCCGAAAATGGTGCCAAAAATGTAGTGCTTCCCCTAATGTCTAATTAACTGATGTAGATAGCATACATATGACTTAATGGACCTATAAATCCCAAATTAAGCAGCTCACCATTCAAAAGGGGGCTTCATTAAATTGTCAACCAGGGAATCGTAAACTTGAGATGATGCTGGAAATATGTATATAGTTGAGAATCCTAGAATTTATTAATCGACTGAGTACATATAATTGAACAAGTGGAAATTCATCTAAAAGGTTCCTAACTTGAATTCAATCCTATTTAGAGAACAAGGTAAACAAATAATAACTACTCTAAATGGCCTTAGTAATTGCTACAAGTACTTATCTTTTCATATATTGTAACTAGTGACTCCCTATGTTGTAGTGTGATCTATTCAAATAATCCCTTAATACCATTGAACATAGTATAAATTAGAAACTTCAATTCAGAAATTACAATATAGCATTCAACGTAATGTAAAATGGAAACTATAATTCATAAATTATAATCCATAATCTAACTAATCATCTAAGGTAACATGGATTTTGTAGTACCTCAAGTGGCCCTTGCTTGAGTTGCTAAAATCCACATGTCTCATTTCAAATACTAACTCAAAAAATCATGCAACTAAATTATCCTTCTTTATTGTAATCCACACATACACAAAGCTTCAAAAAAAGTATAACAAATATTATATTCAATCTAACTTCATGCAAAAATCTAGCTAGTCGATCTCTCATAGAGTATTCCCATATATAGGTCCAGTAAGAGTCCTCTTATTTAAAAACTATAAACAAACTATGAATAGTTGTCAACTCTTTCAAAAATGTAGCAAGAGGGCCAGGACTTATTTTAACATAAAAATAACAAGTGGAAGCAAGAGTGTAAAAGTTTGATAAGGACTCTATACTAATTAAGATGACTGTTGTAACTAGAGAACATGCCTAATAGAGTAGTCTCTATTATGAATTTCCATCCCTTGTTAGAACATGTCTCTTCTTCCTCTAGGATTATTGAAAGGATGGAATGACACATAGATATTTGTGTCCACACCCTCATACCATTGCTTGCATCATCTTCAAGACATACACACGTGCTGAAGTTGGTCACCTCCTTTAGCTGTGTTGAATTGACATCCTTCTACTGTGGGTTAAGAATCCTTTTTTCGAGGGTGGACATGTTCTTGACTACAAGGGGTTAAGTCTTATTCCAAAGGATTTTTTCATTATTAACAACTATAATTAATCATAAAATTATACTAAATACCATAGAAATTTAAAGATCACACATTCATTCATTAATATAACATATAATCTTCAATGCTTCTTAAATACTTAAATAAATAGAAATGTTTAGAAATGTCTTTGAAACTTAGCATAAATGAGATAAAAAGCATGAAAATAAAGCAAGAAATTGGAAATTTTTAGGACTCATCAATTTAGGTTCAGAGTGGCTTTAAACTAAGAAATAGGTCTATCCCTATGTAGAGAAGTGAGTTGACAAAGAAAATGTATCCATTCCAAAGAATGATGTTGGTAAATAGAGGGTGAATGCAATTGATAAAAAGTGATCCTAGCCAATAAGGTTGTAGATAAAAGAAAAAAATCTAGAACAATAGAAAATTAAAAAGTACATGCCTAAATTCTAGATCCAATTGGTGCAAATAGGTGGTAATACTGTTCATAAGGAAAATTTTGCTAATGCCAAGGAATCCAAAAATGACAAAGAAATGCCATCAAACCATACAACTAGAACATTCAAGCTAGAAAAGAGGTAGGATATAATATAGTTATTTTTTCTTCAAATCAAGTGATTCCTTGAATTCTTGATGCAAATGAGACAACTATAGCCCTAGGTGCACCTTTTCCAACATACACCCCAATTGATGTAGCATAGATATTGAGTCAGGTAAGGATTTTCTAACCATTAAGTGAGGCTCTTAGAATTCTTGAGCATAGGGAGATATGTTTATCTTTCTTCTTTGTTGGTACATCTAAACAATGAATTAATGTTCCAAATGAAGTTGAGTGTATACAAAAAGAAGAGATTTTGGAGGTATATCTTGGCACTTTAGTAGTAAATAGTCAACTAAGCACATAGGTCCTTTTTATACCACTCTGATTATTAATGGATGACTACTTCATAATTGTATATTGGACTTAGGTGCAATAGCAATATCATGCCACTTTAGGTAATGAATGAAATTGGTATACAACTTTCAAAGTCCTATGGAAAATGTTTTTCTATGGATTTAAGAGAAGTGAATGTTATTGGGGTAATAAATAATGTAGAATTACAATTGGTTTCCTACCTAGATGAATTTTTTCTAATGGACATTATAATAGTGGACTTCCATCCTAAGCAGGGAATGTTGTTATCCAAAAAGTGGACACCATCCATTGGTGGGAGCATTTAAATAGATATTTATGTGCAACAATTCCTTTACATGGTGAAAATGTAAATTTTCTTAGGGAACAAATGGTGTTGGATAACATTGAGGATCACTACTAGTCACTTGACAAGGTAAACCTATTGATACATGTATTGATCATATGTTTGGTTATTGTAATGAACTTAAAATTGAAGAGGATACTCTTATTCCATCAAGTGTTGAGAAGAAAGTAAGTGATGGTCTCTAGACCTTGATATTTTATGGGGCATGGTTAAATAAATTAATGGTGTAGGTATTGTTATGATATCTCTAGATAATGACAAGTATGTCTTCATTTAGGCATAATTTTTAGTGTACTAATAATATTGCTAAATATGAGGCCCTATTACTAGGGTTAAATATTGCTCATGAGCATGGAAATAGTTGCCTAATAATTCATGGTGAGTTAGATCTAATAGTATAGAAGGTGAGGGGTACATATGCTGCTAAATAATAGAAGCTAATATCATATACAAATGATATTTGGGAAACCATGAAGTTATTTGATACCATTGGAATTAAATGACTTAATATAAGTAAAATAATGAGGTTGATGCTTGTGTAGTTATAGCATCAAGGTATGATTTGGATTCAAATCTACCCTTTTATTAGTAGAGCATTCAATTCCTTGTGAGACCTACCATACTAGTTAATATATGCAACTGACAAGTATTTGATGACAACTAGTAGATATATAGGTTCATGAATGGTATGGATGAGTTTGATAACCAATTGATCAACTAGCAACCAATGGTGGAGATAAGAGATGGAAAAGAAACCTTTTTTGGGAATGAGGTGATGTAATTAAAAACGAATACTATGTCCAAAGGGTTAGTTTCCTTGGAAAAAAAGTTTAACAATGGGATCGTTACAAGAGACAAAAAATGTCAACTCATGAAGATGACATTGAGGGAGTGGACTTGGGGATAAATAAAAATATAAAAATGGTTTATATCAAGAAAAAATGAAGCCAAATGAGAAAAAAATTCTAATATACTTATTGATAAAGTTCAATAAATTATTTTCTTGGTTATATAAGGATCTTCATGCCTATAGGGAGGATTGGTTTCAACATACCATTCCACCCCAATTGGATGCTCAATCATTTAGGAAAAAGAAAAGGCCTATCAAACCCACCTTAGCTCCTCAAACTCAAAAGGAGTTGATGAAGTTGAAATAAACAAGAATTATCAAAGCTATTAGATACTTTGAGTGGGTTTCTAACCTTGTAACTACATGGAAAAATAATGAAGAGATAAGGTTGTGTGTTGACTTCAAGAACCTCAACCTTAAGTCTCTCAAGGATAATTACCCCATCTTGAGCATGGATTATTTGTTGTAGAATTTAATTGGATTAGAATTTATATCCAAGATGGATGGCTTCTTGGGTACAACCAAATGGTTGTCAAAGAGCCAAAATAACACAAGATTACATTCACTACACCATGGGGTATATATGTATATGTAAGGATGCCATTTGGTTTGAAGAATTCAGGTTCAACATTTGAAAGAGCAACAAATGGATTTTGTTGGTATCATTGATGAGATTATGATTGTATACTAAAATGATTTGATTGATTTTAAAAAGAGGTGAGCACTAAAAAACATATTGAAATTATTTTCAAAAGATGTTTAGAGTACAAGAATTATCTAAACCCCAACAAATATCAATTTGGTGTTGAGAAGGGTAAAATATTCGGGAACATTATGTCTAAAGATGGGGTGAGAATTGATCCAGAAACAATCAAGGACATTGACCTCATCCCTCAACCCAAATTAATAAAGGAGATTTATTCCTTTTTCAAGATGATCAACTTTTTTAGGAGGTATATTCCTATTTTTTTGTGAAGAGTAAAGCTATATAAAAAATTCTTAAGAAATAATATTTAGTTAATGGTAGTGTTGAGCCAACTAAATCTTTCAAGGATATCAAACGAGATATCTTAAGATACCTATTTTGGTAAGTATTGATTACTCTAGGCCTCTCCAATTGTTTTAATTTGCATCCTTTAACACCATTACTATCATGCTACTACAAAAGAATGAAGAGGGATATGAATATCCAACATCATTTTTTATTAAGTCATTGCAAGTAGCCAAGATAAAATATTCCATGTTGGAGAAGCATGATTATGTATTGGTTAAGGGTGTTAAGAACTTAAGGTCATATCTTATGGGTGCTAAAATTGTAGCATATGTGCCACAACAAGATGTGAAGGACATATGCATCCAATAGAAGAATTTAGGCAAAATATGTCACTAGATAAATTAAATCTAGGAGTACGATATGAAAATACAAATAAAAAAACTTGTTTGGATCCAATGCTTGGCCAAGTTGATGGATAATTACAAATTGAAACATAGAAAAATAGGGTTTATGAAAATGGGGTAATGGAAAAAGGGGATATGATGGACCCATTTCTCTAATTTCATTCAAGGAAATGAGATCCAAACCATGAAATGACTAACAACCAAAAGGTGAGTCAAATCAAGGTATGAATCTATAAATTTCCATTTTATGCAAGGATGGGGGTCCCTATTAAACAACACTTTGGGGAGAAAGATTAAAACTATAAAATAAAATCCAAAATTAAAGCTATAAAGGGAAAAGGAAAGGGTGTACTCAAAACTACTGGAACCAACAATTAAAAGGTAGATCTAAGAAAGGGAAAATGTTGTGTACCAGTCACCAAAAGTACCCTTTTGAAGCTCACTGAGGACTCTTTCGCCCTATGGCGAATGGGTCCTAGCTAGGGATTTGTAAAAATGCTTTATGGGTTCTATGCTCCTATATATGCACTCCCGGATTCCTGAGTTTTACAGTCGAAGAGCCGGAAATAAATCCTATAGAAGAGTTTATGTAAGATGACAAATTTCCTTACAACTTTGATAACTTTGCAACTTTCTTCAATTTTTTTCTTCAAAGGATCTTCCACCTAAAAACTTTGATTAAACCTTGGAATGCAAATATTCAATTAGCATGAAGTGGCCTCAATGGATGTGAATCTTGATCTTGAAACTTGATTTGAAATGATGTCTTTGAATGCTTGCAAGGATCTTGAACTATACATCACCATATTAGCTTAAACAACATGCATGATGCAAGAAATATTTGACATGGAAATGGAATCTTGATTACTGCAATAAAACTTCAATAAATCTGCTCTTGAATGCTTTGGAATTCTCTTGAATTGCTCACTTGAATATCCTTAGCTTGCTTGAAATCTTCTAGCTTGAAAAATCTAGGTGAAATTTAGTGAAATGACCTCTTATTTATACACATGTTAGCATTAATTCCCGAAATTCAAATATCACAAGCCGACATCTGAATATACATTTGAAATCATTATAATACCTGCCAAAAACATAGTTTAAATTTAGGTCCTAGGCCTAAGTGAGAACCCATTCACCCTATGGAAAATGGGTCCTAGGTCACTTACCTAGGACACACATTCTTCTAGGATGAGTGTTATGTCATGACATTAATGAATGCCAAGTTTTCCTCTTTGGAAATTGTAATTAATTAGGCTTGGATTTGAATTAAAGGGGCCAATTAAGACATAATTAACCTCAATTAATTAATGAGGCCATAGATAAGTGTGAAAGTATAAAGGTACACCTTACAACACTAAAATAAGCCATAATTAAGCCCATTTTAATAAGGTCCTAAACTTAATGTGAATATGTAAAATACATATTACAATACTAAATTAAGGCATAATTAAGTTCATATTAATTAATTCCAAATTAAGTTAGAAAAAGGGATACTTTTTCCTACACTACATTTAGGCCCCACTTTAGTGAGAGTATGACCCTGTGTCAAACTCACACTAAAGTAGACATTCAAGACACATATTTATGCAACAATGACAAAGATACACAATCATACACTATCAAATCCTAGGAGAAGAAAAGGAAAATCAAGCTACAACCATCCCAATGCAACGTGGAATGTAGTTGTTTGTCCAAGAAAGGCATGGATCAAGCTATGACTATCCCAATGCGATGCAGAACATGGTTGTTTTTCCTTCACGTTCACAAGTAGAACTTGATGTATACTATACAAACGACACACGCACTCACTTTGGGCTAATGGAACCTCAGGCCATCCACTAGGTGAGCCCCTAGGAAAGTGGCTTAGTGAGAAAGAAATGCCTTTGTTTCAGCTCTCACTATACTTACCATACCAAATCTATCCCTATAACAACTCCGATAGGGTGCCACACACTTTGATGTGGAATGTGGTTGTTTGTCCAAGAAAGGGGTGGATCAAGGTATGACTATCCCAACATGATGTGGAACATGATTGTTTGTCCTTCATTTTCACAAGTAGAACTCAATGTCTACTATGCAAATGACGCACACACTCACTTCGGGCTAATGGAACCTCAAGCCGTCCACTAGGTGAGCCCCCAAGAAAGTGGCTTAGTGAGAAATTCATGCCTCTATGTTGGCTCTCACTGTACTTACCATACTGAATCTATCCCTCTGACAACTCCAATAAGGCACCACACATATTTCGGTTTCGAGCTTCACAAGGTTAACAAGTTATATTATGCTAAAAAATTATGAACATTGATGATAGTAAAATGTTGTTCAAAGGGATCTTCCTCAATTTGTGTAAGGTCTTTTTAGGGAACATCATGCCTAATGTTTCCAAGAGAGGAAAAGTGAAGAGTAAAAGATTCATAACTTAGGGAATGTAGTGCTTCACATCACCACTAAGAGGAAAGTCATATGCTAAGAAATACCATACTCTTGGAGGAAATCAAACCCAATGACACCACCAAGAAAAGGATGCATCATAGGAATAAAGAAAAATCGCACCATGAAACATGAGAAATGTTGAAAGATATTGTCAATGTATGCCCCCACTTTAAAGAAATTGCTACACCCTTACTATGAGAAATTGCTTTAAAGTAGCCAATTTTCAATCTTAAGATATGAAAGCTGATTTGGAAAGCCATATGCCAAGTCATATGTTCCCAAAATGAAGCTACATAATGAAAAAGGAAGGAGGTGTTGCCCCCAAAAATACATAAGGGATCTATGGATTCGGGGTCAATATATCTTTGCTACAATGTTGTTATAGAGCTTGGAAATGTTATCATTCCCCAAACACTCATAGAATAGGAAGGACAGAAAGAGGGAAAAAACAAAGAAAAAGGATTTCGGGTCAACATGGAAGAGACCTAAATGTATTGATGCCTTGTGTCATCCCCAAAAGGAAAACACAAGACAAGCAAAAAAGATAAATGTTTACGACATATAGAAGAATGTAGGTACAAATAGAGGAATGCACAAAAAGAGAGAGATACATCAAACATAATAGTACGAGGGGGACCACATATTACTCACATGCAACCACACAAAAGACATGAAAAAGAAAAGAATGCAAAAGACTAGTAAGGAACATGTGAGTCAACCTATAGTAGGTCATCCTCATCCCAATCTTGTTCAATATATGTGGAAGGCGGAAAAATAGCCAAAGGGACAACATCAAGTGTCAAACTAGGACACACACCAAGCTCAACACTCTTATTAGTAGGATCATCTTTTAAGCTCATAGAAGAGGAAAAAATTTGATTTAATTCATTATGCACTTCCTCATCAATCTTAGCGATTTCAATGTCATCATCCAAATTAATCACAATGGGAGGTCGAATGATAATATCCATAGGGTTTTGTTGTTGTTTATGCTATGTGAGGGTGAAGAGACATTATGCCTTGTTGGAGACAAGTTTGGATTTTGATTTTTTATGTTATTCTTTTATTCTTTCTCTTGCAACAAACAAGTAATAGCACTATGCCTACGCTCTCTAGCATTTCAATTTCTTCTCATTCTATTTTCAAGTTGGGCTTGTGTAGGAGCAGGTTTGTCAACCATTGGTTTCTTTTATTCCCTTAAGGGAGGAATGAAAGGAACCATAGGAGGTTGTTCAACCGCTTTCTCTTTAAATTTGTAAAATTTTTTGACTTTAGGAGGCACAATGAGATTGTTTTGATTGTCTCATGGTCTCTTTGAAATGGGTGGAGGATTTGTCATAGGTTGATCTTGGATAGTTGGAAGGGCTTTAGGTTCAATCATGGTTTCATCAAGGATAGGTGGATCAATTATAGGTTGAGGCATATTGCTAAGGGATAATTCTACTATGCACTTTTCCTTAAAATTTTGATGAGATTTGAAAAACAAGTCTTCATGGGGTTTGATAGGTTCGATAGGCTCGGGCCAAAATAAATCCAATGAAAGGTTCCCATGGGAAGACACAAGATTAAAGCCACTATGATGCACTGTAAAGATCTCATTGCCAAATGGAAACTTTAAACATTTATGCACAACCAACAAGATGAAATTCATGGAGCGAAGCCATGGATAGCCTAACTTTACATGAAATTGGTCCAATGTCAGTATGATGTTGAATGGGACATTTAATGTTTTTGGTCCAACCTTTAGAGGGAGATTTATCAAGTCAATTGTAGGGCAAGCAAAACCATTATGCGTTTTGATCTATGCTTTCAGTTTGTCATATATATCTTGATAAAGCTCATGCACAAATAGGAATTCTTCAATGATAATGTTCTCTACATAGACATGATCAATTAATATCCCATTAGTAGGATTTTCATTGATTCTGCCATCTATGTAAAGAGGACCATCGGGTGCATGTTTAATTATGTCTTGTTGTGAGAAAGCAATATCAAGCAACATTTTGGTTTGGCCCTTACGAGGTTTAGCTTCAATAAAGTTGACTGACGTATGTATATTATTATTTTATTTATTTTAAAAGTTCTTGTTAAGGATGTAAGCAATGCTACAAAAAATTTCTATTCCTTGTTCATCTTTAAGCAACTTTCTTATGTTATCTAGCATAGAAACAGCATCAAAACTCACAAGATTTTGCAATTTCTCTAAGTCTTCATCTATCAATCTTATGTTTTCTTGTGGAATATGAATAGCATCACACTCATACAAAATTCATTAGGAATGATGTATGTAGGCTATGATCCATAGAGGGTTGATTATCAACACTATTAAGGAAAGAGTTAGAAAACCCAAGATCCACGGTGAATGGTGTATCACGGGATGACATGAGTATCAAACTACATCTCACAATAGTATTGCGAATAGGACACCAAGTTGTGAAGCTCACACAAGTTTAACAAACTCAATGTACACACCCAAAATGGAAAGAAGGTGAAATACAATGAAGTAATCTAAAATGTAAAATGCAGGGCAAATGCAATTTTCAGATTTCAAACAAGATAATATTATGATTATGCTATGCAAAAACCTGAAAATAATGTGTTGTAAATGCAATTTTTGAATTCACCCAATGCACTAATTTTATCAAATGAAGCTAAATATGGCCAAATTGAAGAAATAAAAATTTTGCAAACAAAAGCATAGATATGAGAACAACAAATAGAAATGTAGAAATGAATGTTTTAATACCCAGAAAATCAGGAAATGACCTTGATCAGGGACTCATTCTCCCTAGGGAAAATAGGTCTTAGGTTAGGTTTTTTGAAAATATTTTTATAGATTTCTGAGTTGATTTTAGTGGTTTCCAGATTCGGATCTGAAACAGTGAGTTACAGTTTTAATTTTCTATGAAATGAAGGTTGAATGCAAGTGCAAAATGTGATAAAATGACAACCTAGAAAACCTAATTTGATATGCAATTTTTTTAAAATTTTAAAATGCAAATGGAGATAATGCAATGCTATGTAAATGATATGCAAAATGACTATTTTTTTGTATTTTTCAGATTTAAAGAATTCAAAGATGCAATCCTAAAACCTTTAAATGAAATGCAAGGTTAAATGCAAACTAGACACCCTAAATGAGACTCAATTCAATGCAATTCAATGCAAATGAATTCCAAATCTAAATCTAGGGTGAAAAAGGACTCCAAAATCAGAAAATGCAATGATCAAACTCAGGTTCACCACAATGGAACATAAAAAAATAGGGTTTTATCAAAATGGGGTAATGGAAAAGTGGATATGATGGACCTATTTCTCTAATGTCATTCAAGGAAATGAGATCCAGACCATGAAATGAATAGCAACCAAAAGGTGAGTCAAATCAAGGTATGAATCTGCAAATTTCCCTTTTATGTAAGGATGAGGGTCCCTGTTAAACAACACTTTGGGGAGAAAGATTAAAACTATCAAATAAACTCCAAAATGCAAGCTATAAAGGGAAAATGAAAGACTGTACTCAAAACTACTGGAACCAACAATCAAAAGGAAAATTTGAGAAAGGGAAAATTTTGTGTACCAGTCACCAAAAGTTCCCTTTTAAAGCTCACTGAGGACTCATTCACCCTATGGCAAATGGGTCCTGGCTAGGGCTCTGTAAAAATGCTTTCCAAGTTCTCTGCTCCTGTGTTTGCACTCCCAGATTCTCTAGTTTCATAGTCAAAAAGCCGAAAATAAATCTTGTAGAAGAGTTTCTATGAGATGACAACTTTCCTTGCAACTTTGACAACTTTGCAACTTTCTTCAATTTTTCTCTTCAAAGGATCTTCCACCTAAAACCTTTGATTAAACCTTGGAATGCAAATCTACAATTAGTATGAAGTTGCCTCAATGGATGTGAATCTTGATCTTGAAACTTGGTTTGAAATGATGTTTTTGAATGCTTGGAAGGATCTTGAACTCTACATCATCGTATTAGCTCAAACAACATGCATGATGCAAGAAAGATTTGACATGACAGTGGAAACTTGATTACTGTAATAAAAATTCAATAAATCTACTCTTGAATTCTTTGGAATGCTCTTGAATTTCTCACTTGAATATCCTTAGCTTGCTTGAAATCTTCTAGCTTGAAAACTCTAGGTGAAACATAGTGAAATGACCTCTTATTTATACATATGTTAGCATTAATTCCTGAAATTCAAATATCACAATCCAACATTTGAATATACATTTGAAATCATTAAAATACTGCCAAATATATATTTTGAATTTAGGTCCTAGGCTTAAGTGAGGACCCATTTTCCCTATGGCGAATGGGTCCTAGGTCACTTACCTAGGACACATTCTACAAGGATGAGTGTTATGTCATGGCATTAATGAATGTCGGGTTTTCCTCTTCATAAATTGCAATTAATTAGGGTTGGATTTGAATTAAAGTGACCAATTAAGACATAATTAACCTCAATTAATTAATGAGGTCCTAGATAAGTGTGAAAGTGTAAAGGTACACCTTACAACACTAAAATAAGGCACAATTAAGTCCTTTTTAATAAATAAGGTCCTAAACTTAATGTGAATATATAAAATACATATTACAACACTAAATTAAGGCATAATTAAGTTCATTTTAAGTAATTCCAAATTAAGTGTGAAAAAGGGATACTTTTTCCTACACTACACAACTTAGAGGTAACATAGATAAATTAATTAAATAGATATGATGTTGTCATTCCTTTCCAATTAAGTGACAATACTTGGTACAAGGATGTGATTTTTTATCTCAAAAACATGAATTATCCACCATAAATGGATGAGAATCAAAGGAGAAACCTTATGTTGTGATCTCAAAGATATGTGTTGATCTAAAGTGAGATAATATGGATGAACCATGAAGGTGTATTTCTCAAGTGTTTATATGGTGAGTAAGATTATACAATGATGGAGTACCATCATGATGTATGCAGTTGGCACTTCTCGGATAAGACCATAACACATAAGATTCTTAGGGATGGATATTGGTGGCCTACCTTAGTCAAGGACATGACACAAATTACTCAAAATATGATGTCTATCAAAGATTTGTAGGTAGGCTAAAATTTGGTGGTTTTTTTCCCCTATTGCCTCTCATAGTTGAGGCACCTTTCCAATAGTGGGGGATTTAATTCATTGGAGAAATAAAAGAAAAATCTAGTAAGGATATAAGTAGATCCTTATGTCCACAAACTACCTCACCAAGTGGGTTGAGACAATTCCAAACAATAATGCAACATATGAGGTGGTGGTGGATTTTCTAATCAACAACATAATAACCAGGTTTAGAGTACTTCTAAAATTCTAGCTGATAATTCTATGTGCTTCAAATCTAAGGACATGTAGAACATGTGATCCAAGTTTGGTATAATTTGGTGGATTCTTCTTCATAGCACCCACAAAGAAATGGATAGGTTTAGTCATGTAATAAAATCCTAATGAAGATCATAAAAATGATTTTGGGCCAAAATAAGAAGAGGTGGGATGACAAGCTCAAGTATGCTCTTTGGGCTGATATAATTACTATCATGTAGGCCATTAGACACAACCTATTTGAATTGGTATATCGAGTAGAGGCTATAACTCCTATCAACATAGAGTTTATTGTATACCAAATTTTACAAGATATTGATGATGATCAATATGATGTGGTGTCTGTTAGGGTCATGGAGTTAGCTAAATTAGATGAGCAATGCAGACTTGCACAAGATATAAACTTGCAACATAAGCAAGAAATGAAGCATCTCCATGATATGAAGAAATCACCAAGAGAGTTCAAGGTTGGTGATATGGTTCTTTTATGGAATTCCAAGTTATAGGAAAATGGAAAGCATGGGAAATTTGATTTTTTTTGGTTGGGCTATTATGGAGTAGCTAAGAGGTATGAACTTAATGTCTATAAACTCATGGATTTGGATGTAGAACTAATGGAGTTTATTATGCCTGGTCACCATCTAAAAAATAATTTTCATAAGTGATGAAAGTGCAATTTTTCTGGTGAGTGAAATGTTATATCTTCCACATTTTTCTTGATTTTTTTTGAGTGGTATTGACCCCTATTGGTCAAAAGGGTATGTTATGGTCTCATTTTCCTTGATGTGTGCTATGGTATACCATCAAAGCTCTTTGGATTCTCACTATACATACAAGAGGAACATGTCCCCAGCTATAGCCACTATTGGGACTATAAAATATTGGAGATGATTATTTTTCTCAAAGACCTATAGGTGTTTATTATTATACAATTCCTTTCAAACCCTAGGCCTTGATGTGGACTTGGAACCTAAGGTTCCAATTTGACATTCCTCCCTAGGGTCAACCCTTTTCCTATATTCCTTGATTCTTGTCAAACCTTTGGTACCAATGAGAACATTTGTACTAGGCCTTTGGTTCCTCTTTCCCAATTCCCTCCCACATTTTGCTTATTGCATTGTTTTTATCCCTTCTTCTTTGTCAAACCCCAGGTCTCATAAGGGACTTGGAACTTTGGATTCCAAGTTTCATGTTTTTTTGCAATCCAACTCCTACTTAGAATTACTTTTGTTCCTTATTAAACCTTGAGACTTGACAAGAACTTAGAACTTTATGTTCTAGTTACCAATTTCCTCCCAAAGTTTGGCCTGCACACTTAACTTAGGTTCTGATCGAACCCTAGGTCTTGATAGAAAACTAGAAACTTCTAGGTTCCTATTTCTATTATGGCATGCCCAAAACACTACACCAAAACATAGTTAAGGACATGACACAAATTCCAAATTTTGATGACATACACTTTACTAACTCACAAAAGTTTGTTTCTAATGCATGTACCAATAAATTATAATCTTTAATTAAATAATTTTTTTTGAAAATCATGGTTGGATTTCAAAAGGAGGCATGGAATCACAATGTTGATATAGACTAATTAAAATTACTAACACATTTATAATATGAAAACATAATTAGGTCACATGTTATGCAAATTAAATATATCACAATATATTGATGGAATATAATGAAACATTCATCTAACATACTAAAGTGTATCAACATTTCATTACATTGAGTATTTTAACAAGTAATAATCTCATTGTTTATCTATAATCTATCATTCTATATTTTTTCTAACTTAATAAAATGGTATGGATGACCATATCTTACCATATTTTGCTTTGCTTCATTTCACAATGTAATTAGAAACCCACTGGATTCCCATAGCTTGTACCCACAAGAAACTTGTAAAACTAGATACTCCATTAGTTTCACCATCAAGATAAAATAATCAATAATAATTCCAAAGTAGTTATGGAAGGGCAAGAGATGAGGGAAATAGCTATACCTCGGGCGCACATCCATGATAGGCTTTCCTACGTAATGAAATCAAAGGCTTTGTAGTTCACCAACTTGAGCTTGAACCATCACATACATGGTTGGTCAACAATAGGGTACAATCCACTAGGTTCAAATGATGTCTTGACATCTTTCAATCATAATCCACTAACAATAATCCACACTATAATAAGATAAAACAAAGTATCGAGATATGGGTTATTACCAAGCACAAATTGATGGGTCCAATTAATGGCTAGTATTCTTTACTATTTTATGCTTCTATACTTTCATTTGCTAAGTTTCACAGATATTACCAAGACTTTATACATATTTTATATGCTCTTCATACACTTTAAAGTAGACTTAAGTATGTGGAATTAGAAATGAGTTATGTTGATATATGCTTGTATGGATGCATGTATGTCTATGGGATTTAGTATGTTTTTATGTTTAATTATGATTGCTAATAATGCAGATGCCTTAGGAATGAAACTAACATCTTGAAGCAAGAGAGACTGTTAACCCACAACAACAAGTCTTCCAACCCACATAATAAGGACTATGGATGGTTGTAGGGGAGAGGTCAAAATAGCCATAGTGTGACACTTCTAGCAAAGAGTGGGGGTGATCATTAAATGATCAACCATGAGTCACCACATCATACTTTTTCTCATCAAATAAGACTATCAAGAGGAGAAGAAGTTTGTTTTGAACGAGACTAACTCATGATGTGACTATCCTTAGGAACACGTCTCTGTCATGGTAGTTAATCGTTAGGCACAAAGTTCTAAATTAGTTTTTGTACTCTTGCTTCATAGTTATTATTATTTTTATTAGAATAAGTCCTCTTCTTATCTTTGAGAAAGAGTGGACTACTACTTTATGAGTTTGTTTTCAGTCCTAGAGGAATAAAACTCCTCACAAACCCTATATAGTGGGATCTGTTGTCAAGGAGTAAATCTAGTTGCTGATCATTGTTCTTATTCATTAATTGTTAGCTATTTTTTTGTTACTTGTTACAACAATAGATATGTGTGATTAAATAATAAATCTCTAGAAAATTCTTGTTAGATTGTATGTAAGAGTTCATGGTTTTTATGCAATAAAGAGAATTAGTTGATATCATGAATTGCTGAGTCAAGTAAGTAGGTGTTGAAAAATTCTGTGGAAGAAACAACTCAAGCAAGGGCCACTAGAGGTACTACTCCATTTCATTTCTTATTGTGATGTTAAATGATGCATAGTTGAAATTAGTTAAGTAGTTTCCAAGATAGACGCATGTGTAATTCATGAATTCCATTACCTAGTTTTGGATTGAATTCTGTAGCTTCATGCAGTAGGTTCCATACTCTAGAGGAATTAGTTACAGTTCTTTAGTAGTTGATAGTTATAGTATTAAGTGTTAGGCACCCGTAGCATAATGAAACGGTTTATATTTATTTCCTCTATTTTATTAATTAGCATTTCATTTTATTTTCCAGTTTTTGCATTCTTTTGAACATGTATAATAACCTATACTCCATTAATATATAACATTTTTATGATCCATGAATGCATATATTGTGCCAACACTGTATAAGGTTTTGATTAAGGGGGAAAAATAGGTTTTGAATGGACTCAAAACCATTAACAACAAGTTTTGAATGGAACCAAAACCATTAACAAGTAGGTTTTGACGGGGACCCAAAACCTGCACAAAGAGAACAAGTTGCTAAAGAATGAAACATAGACAACCAACAACCAACCAAAAGAATATTACAAAATATAAGCTTTAAAACTCAAATCTACACCAACAAAGGTTAAAACGGGAACTTCAAGCCCAAAAAAACTACAAGATACAAGGGATATAAGCCCAAGAACATCCTGAATCAGCCAGAAAACCATTAGCTTGAAACAACCAGACTGTAGCACAAAGCTTAACAACATAAACCATCAACACACAACCAGAGACAACCAAGTAACCAACCTGAACCAACTAGATAGCAGCATAATACTTGTTAGCACCATCCAATAAAACTAACCTCTCCACCTCAATAGGAGAGTTAAGAATCTAAGAAAAACACTGAAGAGTCTTAGCAAGCACACAATACCAGTCCACCCATAGCACCAACCCAACCTCCACCTCAATAGGAGAGTTAAGAATATGAGAAAAACACTGAAGAGTCTTAGCAAGCACACAATACCAATCCACCCATAGCACCAACCCAGCCTCCACCTCAATAGGAAATGGCTCCCCTCTATAAGAGAGGATGAGAAGAAACCCAAATCCATAAAAAAGAGAGCTTCCCACACAATCCACAACAAAACTCTCCACCTCAATAGAAGAGGGCTCCACCTCCAAAGGAGCAATCTCCACCTCCAAAGGAGAAGTATCCACCTCAAAGAAGACCATAGCTGAAAAAATGAAGGAAAGCAGCTTCACCCATATCAAGGACCACCAAAACATCCTTTGGCAAGTAAGTAAACTGGAGCAGAGAAAAATAAAAAGAGCCTTCCTCATACAACACACCCCCAACCTTAAAATTGAACTTGAAGAACCAAACGAGGGAGAGAAAAGCATTCAACAAAACCAACAGGAAGACAACCAAATAAAAAACCCCATACCAAGAGAAACACTCCCCACCGAGAGTAGAAAGAAAACTAACACCACAACAAAACATGAGCCAAAGAGTAGCAGAATCCTAGCCAAAACAAGTAACCAGAACCAACAAAGAGATAACGGGCCTCGAAAGAGGGGCAAGGAAAAGAAAGCCTCCAAACAGAGGGGGAAGAAAGCCGACAAGACAATGTAAACCAACCTCCAACCCTACTTGCTAGTCAGGGTTTGAAACATGCCAAAAGCAATCCACAACCAACTCCACAAGAGAAAAACTAACAACCGAAACCCCAAGCAACAAAAACACCCTAACAGAGGCAAAAATACCCCAAAAAAGGCAGAGAAAGCCTTGAAAGCCAGCTGAGAGAGAAAGAGGAGAGGAGGCACAAAAAAGAAAAACCACTTCCAGCCCAACATGCCAGCTAAGGTATGAGATAAGGCCAAAAATCTCCTCAAACAACCCCTCAGCAAGAACTCCAAGCACCACTACCAACACCAACACCAAATGAGAGACAAAGGGACCAAAAAGGAGGAAAAGGTGAGGAAAACCACCAAGCAGAGAATGCAAAAATCCAGCAAGACAATGAAAAAAAACCTCCAACCCTACATGCTAGTTAGGGTCTAAAACATGCCATAAAATTTCCACAAAAAGCTCCACATCAGGAAAACCAACAACGTCATCCCCACACAATTAAATCCCCCACCCATAGGAAAAAATCCCCCAAAAGGCCAGAAGGAACCAGGAAAGCCTACAAACAGAGAAAGAGGAGAGAAGGCACAACAATAAAGAACCACTTCCAACCCTACATGCAAGTCAGGGTCTGATAATAGGCCACCAAAATCCTTAGGCAAACCATCCGAAAGAAATCCAAGCACCAACCCCAGCACCACAAACTGGAACACAAACAACCACTCTTGAAGGAACAACCCTTGTACAACAAAAAACAGGGGAGGCCACGAGAAGAACCAACGACATGCACATGAGAGAAAGGGCCATAGAAAACATATCACCCCCAACAACAACACCTAGTAGCACCAAGTTGATTAGAAATTAGAGAGGCCTTACATTTTTGGTGCCATTATCGGGGATGGTGCTAAGTTTAGGATACTCCTATGTATTTTCAAATTTATGGCTTGATATTCTATTTGTAGTGTTGTGTGTTTATTTCTTCATCATCTTGACTATTCATTTTTGGTGGGACATTATTCATAGTCTCCTCGATGGACTAATAACACTTCTTTCTTTGGCATTATGTATTCTATCAGTGGGAGTTGTTCACTTTGGCAGGAGTCTTTTTTGCATCTCCTCGATACTCCGATGAGATTGTATCCAGGGTGACATTGTGATGTCGCCGAGACATTAAGTCTTGTTCCCTCGACATGCTGATGGGAGGTTGAGGGACTCTAGTTAGTGGGACTTTGTAATTTCACCGAGACTTTGAAGTTAGTCCCTTCGATGAGCCGATGATTGTTGTGTGAGTCCCTGCTAACCTGCGGTGTTTGTGGTAGGACCCAAGTAGTTCCTTGCGGGGAAGTGGTAATTGGTGTAAACGATAGTGACATGGTAGTGGGGACCACATGGAGCGGTATGATCCTCATTGAAGTGATATCCTTATATCAGTGGGAGACAATGTATTGTCTCATCTATATGGCAATATATAGAACTGTGTAAGTTGCCAACCTACGGGTGCCTTGGTGGGACTTGATTGATGCTAAGTGAGAGAGCGAGGATTATATGATGACGAAGGATGTGTGACTGGGTGATTTGGAAAAATGTGTGGATATCGATGTGATGTTGAGAGTTTAAAGAGAGCTTGAATAAAGTCTCATCGATAGTTTGACGTGTTGTTGATAGTTGAATGGTGTTGAGATTGTTTGGGAACTGAATCAACTAGTTCCTTGTATTGCTTAGAATGCAGAGTGAATGTGATGAGTAATTGAACAAATGTTGTGTCAAAATTGTATGTTTTGTAACATTGATTTGTATTGTTTGAATTGAATTAGAGCGAGGTTGATTAGAGAAATGTTATGCTACCGAAACTGATATTGTGAATTAACAGCTGGAAGCATAGTCTGTAACTTTGTATGTAACCATTAGTTACTGTAATATGAAGAGATTTTGCTTGGTTTGTGCGATTTTCTCCTGTAACGGTTTTCTCACGTAAATCTGGTGTTCATTATGTGATTGTGTTAGATTTGTCTACTCTATTATTCTATGAATATGCATCTTAATGAACTATAACTTGAAATTGAATGACATATCTGCATTTCTCTTCTAAGAATTGGCATTAGGAAGGCATTTTCGCACTCATATTTCCTTACAAGTGGTATTAGAGCCTGACCAGTTGTGTTATCCTTGTGGGTAGGATGAGTTTTTTGTGCTAATTCTGCAATGGGAGTCTTGTAGAGGAATTTGGTAGTCTAGATTGTAGATTGAGATGGCAAGTACATCAAGAAGAGTAGAAATTGAAAAGTTTAATGGTGGAAATTTTGAGTAGTGGAAAATCAAAATGGAAGACCTATTGGTGGATAGAGATCTTTGGATTTTCATGTTTGGAACTAAACCATCAGGCATGGAACAAGAAGATTGGGACCTCATAGATAGAAAAGCCAAAGGGTTAATTAGACTATGTCTGGCAGATTCTGTTCTCCTGAACGTCCATAAGGAGAAGACCACATCTTCATTATGGAAGAAACTTGGTGATATTTATCAGGGGAAGTCTCTGGTAAATAAGTTATTCCCGAGGAAGAAGTTATATTCCTTAAAGATGGAGGAAGGTGCATCTATAGCAAACCATCTAAATTGTTTTAACATGATTTGTGCTTAGTCGGTCTCTATAGGTGTAAATATTGATGACGAGGATCACTATATGATTTTTTTATGCCACTTGCCTAACATGTGGGACCATCTGGTCATGGCTATTGGAAGTACAACAATCACTTTCAAGATGGAAGATGTGGTTGCTTCACTACTTTTAGAAGAAATGCGAAGGAAGTCTTCTGAGATGGCCAAGGAGGCCCTTGCTATTTGAGGAAGATCAAAGGAGAGAGGGAAGAATAAAGACAAGAAGTCTAAATCCAAGTCTGAAGGGAGATCAAAGTCTCCAAGAAAGAAGTCCAAGGTGAAATACTGGAATTATGGGAAAACTAGACATATCCAAAAGGATTGCAAAGAGGAGAAAAAGAAGAAGAAGAAAAACAACTCTTCGGATAACGATTATTCTCAGAGTGATGTAGATGCCTTCATTATTTCCTTGGCGACCTAGAAATCAAATGATGTATGGATGATTGAATTAGGTGCATCTTTTCACATGACATCTCACGGAGATTGGTTCATGAAGTATGAAAAGTATGCTAGTGGAAAGGTGTATCTAGAAAGTGACTCATCTCTTGAAATTTTTGGCCATGGAAGAGTCAGAATTCAATTTCCTAATGGAAGAATCAAAGGAATTGATGGTGTAATGCACATACCAGGTCTGACTCATAATTTTCTTTTTGTTAGTAAGCTGAATGATGTTGGCGTGCAAGTTTCATTCTTGAGTGGTGGCTGTAAAATTACTAGAGGCTCAATGGTGCTGGCCAAGGGTACATGTATTGACACTCTGTATAAGTTGGACGCACGTGCTATTCAATGTAATAGTGTCTTTACAAAGTCAGACAAAGCTGCTCATGTAGGGAAAGAGAACGCTGTTACTCTAGGTACAAACTCTTTGGAGGTGAAACTCCTAGCAGAGAAAACCATGCTATGGTATCATAGACTCGGTCACATAGGAGAAAAGGGCTTGAAATCCTTGAAAAATAAAAGCCTAGTTGAAGGGCTCGATGATTGTAACCTTGAGTTCAATTTTTGTGAACATTGCATTTATGGAAAGCAACACCGTGTTTCTTTTTACTCTAGTCTTCATAAATCTTTTGGCATACTGGTTTATGTTCACTCTGATGTATTTGGTCCAGTGAATGTTCCTTCATTGTCGAAGTCTAAATATTATGTTTCTTTTATAGATGATTATTTGAGAAGGGAATTTGTGTATTTTCTAAAAAGTAAATCAGAAGTGTTCAGTCGGTTTAAGGAGTTTAAAAACTTGGTAGAAAATCAGACTGGAAGGAAAATTAAATTCTCGAGGATGGATAATGGCGGTGAATTATGTTCTAAAGATTTTGAAAGGTATTGCAAAGACCATGGGATTAAAAGGAATAAAAACTACACCTTTCACTCCACAATAGAATGGAGTTGCTGAAAGGTTAAATAGAATGTTGATGGATAGGGTGAGAAGTATGTTGAGCAGTGTTGGTCTAGAGTAGAAGTTCTAGGTTGAGGCTGTGGCTACAACATGTTACTTGATTAATCGTTCACCTACTTTGGTGCTTGTTGACAAAACACCCATGGAAGCATGGTCTAGCAAGAAGCCCTATTTGAGACATATTTGATTCTTTGGCTGTCAGGCATATGCTTATGTGCCGAATGAGAAAAGATCTAAATTGGAGAACAAGGATTGAAAATGTATCTTCGTAGGTTACAACATTGGCGTGAAAGGATACAAGCTTTGGAATACTGTTACTAAGAAGGTGTTGTACAAAAAAAGTGTAATCTTTAGTGAGCTAAAACCTTCTACAATGGATCTACAGTTAGAGATGAAAGAAGACAAGAAGAAGGATGTAGTTGAAATTCCTCTAACTCCAGAAAAAGAGGAACTACGAACACCAAGTGTAATTGAATATGAGGAGAGCTCAAGTATTTCTGAGAGTTCTGAACAGGAAGAATAACCCTTACCTCATCCTCAGCCTGTGAGGAGGTCTACATGTGAAAGACAACAACCTGAAAGGTATGGATATTCGATGTTGGATTCAAGTTCTTCCTATGCTTTGATTACTAGCACTGATGAGCCTAGGACTATGAAAGAGGCAATAAAAAATGTCTAATTAGAATTTTGGGTTGGAGGCCATGAATGAAGAAATGACATCATTAAAAAGGAATGAAACTTGGGATTTGGTACCTTTTCCTGAAGGTCGAAGACCTGTTGGCTGTAAATGGGTATTTAAAAAGAAAATTGGTTTGGATGACAGTGTGGAGAAGTAAAAAACTAGGTTGGTTGTGAAATGTTATTCCTAAGTAGAGGGAATTGATTATGGAGAAATATTTTCTCCTATAGCTAAGATGACATCTATTAGATTTCTATTGTCACTTGCAATTGCGTATGACTTAGAGATTGAGTAGATGGATGTGAATACATTGTTTCTACATGGAGATCTGGAAGAAGAAATTTATATGTCCTAGCCTGAGCACTTTGTTGAAAGAGGTAAAGAAAATCTGGTTTACAAGTTAAAGAAATATCTATATGGTTTAAAAAATAACCTAGAATGTGGTACCAGAAGTTTGACACATTTGTGTTGTCATTGGGATTTGTAAGATCAAAATTAGATCATCATGTGTATTTTAAATCTAAAAATGGTTGGTTGCTTATTATTTCCCTATATGTGGATGATATGTTATTCTTTGGGAATAGTAAGGGTATGATTTTTTATTTAAAATCTCAGTTGTCAGCATAGTTTGAAATGAAAGATTTAGGTACAACGAGGTATATTCTGGGGATGGAAATCAAAAGGGATAGAGGAAATAGAAAGCTTTGGCTCAGCTAGAGTAAGTATATCAATGCTATCTTTGAGAGGTTTAGTATGAAAAATTGCAAGCACTTAGTTGTTCCAGTGTTGCAGGGAACAAAACTCTTTGTTGAGGATTGTCTGAAATCTCCTACTGAGATGGACATGACCAAAGTTCCTTATGTGAGTGTGGTTGGAAGTTTAATGTACATGATGGTCTATACTAGGAAAAACATTGCTCAAGTAGTGTGAGAACTTATTCGGTTTATGGCTAATCTAGGAAAACCACATTAGGATGCTGTGAAAAGAGCTTTTAGATATTTGAAAGGTACTTCTTCGTATGCTTTATGTTATCATGGTAACTCAGTTAGGTCACAAAGATCTATTATCATGAATGGATATGTGGATTCTAATTGGGCAGGGGACATTGATAGCAGAAGATCCACCAGTGGATACATCTTCAAGTTACATGGTGGTGCGGTTAGTTGGATGAACAAGTGACAGGCCATAGTCACTTTATCTACTACTGAGGCAGAGTATATGGCAGCAACTCACACCTGTAAGGAAGCCATTTGGCTCAGAGGTTTGTGTTCTAACATTGGGTTTAATGCAAGGCAAATTACTATTTGTTGTGATAGTTAGAGTGCTATCTGTTTGGCAAAAAATCCAACTTTCCATGCCAGGACGAAGCATATCGATGTACAGTACCATTTCATTTTTGATGTGGTGGAGGATGGAAAGGTTAATCTGGAAAAGGTGGATACTCTAGAGAATGTTGTTGATGCATTGAAAAATCTTGTGAGCATAGATAATTTCAAGTGGTGTGCCAGTTCGATGGGCCTTGGGGCCTATGATATTCAGTAAATTTGAGTTTTTGAAAGAGCCAGTAAGTTCTTCATCAAGTGGGAGCATATTGGAAAATGTGCCTCAAATTATTGGCTTGATATTCTATTTGTAGTGTTATGTGTTTATTCCTTCACCAATCTGACTATTCATTTTCGGTGGGATCTTATTCATAGTCTCCTTGATGGACCGATAACACTTCTTTCTTTGGCATTATGTATTCTTTCAGTGGGAGTTGTTCACTTCAATAGGAGTCTTCTTAGCGTCTCCTCGATACTGCGATGAGATTGTATCGGGGTGAAATTGTGATGTCATTAGCACATTGAGTCTTGTCCCCTTGACATTCCGATGGGAGGTTGAGGGACTCTTGTCGGTGGGACTTTGTAATTTCATCGTGACTTTGAAGTTAGTCCCTTTGATGAGCCAATGATTGTTTTTTGAGTCCCCGCTAACCCGCAGTGTCTGTGGTAGGACCCAGGCAGTTCCTTGTAAGGAAGCGGTAATTGGTGTAAATGGTAGTGACATGGCAGTGAGGACCACATGGAGTGATATGATCCTCATAAAAGTGACATCCTTATATCAGTGGGAGAGGATGTATTGTCTCATTGAGATGGTGATATATATAAAACTATGTAACCCTCCAACCCATGAGTGCCTTAGTGGGACCCGACCGATGGTAGTGGGAGAGCAGGGGTTGGATGATGCTGACGAAGGATGTGTGATTGTGTGATTTCATAAAATGTGTGGATATCAATGTAATGTTGAGAGTTCAAAGAGAGCTTGAATAAAGTCCCATCGATAATTTGACGTGTTGTTGATAGTTGAACGGTGTTAAGATCATTTGGTAACTGAATTGACTGGTTCCTTGTATTGCTTGGAATGTAGAACGAATGTGATGAGTAATTGAACAAATGTTGTATCAACACTGTATGTTTTGTAACATTGAGTTGTATTGTTTGAATTGAACTGAAGCGAGGTTGATCAAAGATGTTATGCTGTTGAAATTGATATTGTGAATTAACATTTGGAAGCATAGTTTGTAACTTTGTATGTAATCATTAGTTACTATAATACAAAGAGATTTTTCTTGGTGTGTGGGTTTTTCTCCTGTTAGGTTTTTCCCACGTAAATCTGGTGTTCTTTCTGTGATTGTGTCAGATTTTTCTACTCTGTTATTCTATGAATGTGCATCTTAATGAACTACAACTTGAAATTGAATGAAACATATGTATTTCTCTTCTAAGAATTGGCATTAGGAAAGCATTTCTGCACCCAACTTTCCTTACAATTCAAGCAATCAAGGAGGTACCAATCTACACCAAAATAGTGAGAGAGTTATGCCTCAAAAATCCAAGCAGGAAACGTAAGGACCCTTAGACTGTGCATGTCCTAGGATATCTTGTAGATATTATGTTGGGAAAAATAACTATCCCCAGGTATGTAGATCATGGGAGCCTCATAGACTTTATGGGAGTACCCTTACATGCCCTTGGGGTACATATGCTTACTCCATCTTTCCATTTGGGCTATGCAATGCACCTACCACCTGCCAAAGAGCAGTGCTAAGCACATTCTCAAATTTTACTCATGATTCCATGGATTTTTACATGGATGAATTCACAACTTATGGGGATACATACATGAAGAAGAACTTGCTAACTTGGAGAAGCTACTACAAAGATGTCAAGATCACCACTTTTCCCTAATTCATGAGAAATTCTTCATAGTGATGACTGAGGGAGTAGTCTTTGGATAATTTGTGTCCAATAAAGGAATCCAAGTAGACCCAAATAAAATAGAAATAATATCAACACTACCTGTACCTCAAAAATAAAAAGATGTTAGAAGTTTTCTTGGCCATGCTGGATATTACAAAAGATTTATACAAGATTTCAGTAAGATTGTAGTAACACTATTTGTTCTATTGTCTAAAGATGTAGAGTTTGATTAGACACCTACTTGTCAACATGACTTTGAAGCTCTTAAGGAAACAGTTACAAAGACCACAATATTAAGAGGGCCAAATTGGGAATTTCCTTTTCACATCCATACTAATGCTTCTGATTTTGAAATTGGATCTATCTTAGGACAAAAGGAAGGGAATTTAGAGTATTATATATACTATATTAGTAAGAACCTTCAAGGGGAAGAGCTCAACTACATAGTGATTGAAAAGGAGATGTTAGCAGTAGTCCATGCAATCAAAAAATTAAGACACTACATCACAGGGTTCTCTATATTCATCCTTATAGACCATACAACAATCAGGTACTGGATGAACAAACTAGTAGTTGGGGGTAGACTTGTGAGATGGTTGTTGCTACTTTAGGAGTTTGATATTACCATAGTGGAAAAACTAGGCAAAGAAAATGTGGTAGCAGACTATCTCTTGAGATTTCCAACAAAGTCAGAAGAGGATATTGTAGATGATTCATTTCTATATAAGCACTTATTTTCCCTATCTCTTCATAAACTTTGGTTTGCAGACATAGCCAATTACCTAGTTGCAAGGAAAACACCACCACATCTCTCACCAAGGGAGAAAAGACATTTAATTCAACTTTTTTTTCCTTACTATTGGGTAGTTGGATATTTATTTTATATAGGGCTTGATAACATAATGAGAAGGTCATTAGAGAAGATGAAGTACATGATATTCTCAAAGCCTGTCATGATGAACCCTATGGGGGACATTTTGTAGCAAAAAAGGATAGCTCTTAAGATTTTAACTACTAGTTATTATTGGCTATAGAGAAGGGGGATTCACTACTCATGAGTCTCTTTATTCTCAAGAGAATCCCAATGGGCTTAACTTCCGTAAACTACCTCAATGAACAAAGCGATAGTTTTAATCGAAAGAGCATATCACATAGGTTTTCTCGACTAGCGAAGCCAGCCAAAGGATGGTAGCGCGGAATAGGGAAAATAGTGTGGCATGCTGGAGTCCCAGAGGCTCGGTGACATATTGTATAGACCATAAACTGATTTTATCATCGAAAACAACTAAATGACTACTAATGATCAAATTGCTAAGAAATCTTAAGAACACGAGAGATAACAAAAAGTAACAAAACTAAAGTAAAGTGAAGTAGATGATAAGACTAAAGAGGATATAAGATAGAAACTTCTCACAACAACCCAAGTAATGAAGCCTCCAACACATGAATATCTTCAATATCTGCATATGAAAGATCGAGAGAAAATGTTGGGGTTGTATAGGGGTTTGCCTCATTCAAACCCCTATTTTGGTGTTCCCACCTCCATAGACAACCAAATAGATAGAGAAGGTGAACAAAGTAAGTAAATATGAAGTGATGAAAGCAATCCCCACTCAAGGAGGAGAACTTGTATCATGAGATAGAGATGCAATTGATGTGTGAAATCCTAGGATGCTCGCAAGCACAACACAATGGAGATATCAGCTATAAGGCTTAAGGAAGCCAAAGAGAGCAATAGTTGCAAAATCCAAGATAGTTGCAAAGGGTGTTGTGAGAGATTTAGAAAATGATGTTGTAGCAAGAAAAGGAGCTATAGAGAGCAAGAGAGCAAACCACGAGAAGAGGAAAAGGTTAGAGCCAAAGCTAGAAAGATATAGAGGAGAAAAATGAATTTAAAAGATAGAACTTAAAGAGAGAATAGGGGGGAAAAGAAGCTTCTTGAGATGCTACAAGGTGTCTCGAGTTGTTACCACTAGAAAAATAAGCTGAAAAGTGGAAAGGCACTCAGAAATGGTCATTTGAATGTTGAAATGTTATAGGATGCTAGTGTGGTGCATGGACGTCCACATGGCACGCTAGTGTCTAGACACATCACGCTACAAAATGATAGGAACAGGAAAAACATAAGGTTTAATGCAAAGCTGACACATGAGGGAAGCTGCTGAAAAGCGGTCCTAAGCATCCTGAGAGGGGGAAAAGGCTGATGCAAGGGATAAAATGAGCCTACACAGATACTAGGGGAGTGGACACTAAAGTAGATACAAAAATGTATGTGAAATTGCAAGGGGTGAAATTTTATGACATTACATTGGCCAACAATTCATAAAGATTGAGTCAGATATACAAGGAGCTATGGCAGATGTCAGAGGATGGGTCGGCCTACAAAATAGATGAAATACTATTATAGCCACAACTATTTGTAGCACCATTTGATAAATTAGAGCTAGATTTTATTGGTCCTATATCTCCAACATCCAACAAGGAGTATATACTGGTTTGTACTAACTATCTTACAAAATCAGTGAAGGTCAAAGCATTGAAATTTGCAAGGGATGGAAATGTTGCAAAATTTCTCTATGAAGATATCTTTACAAGATATGGTATTCCTAGAAAAATAGTGACAGAACAAGGGCCATAATTTACCTTAGACCCGATTACCAAGTTAGTGCAAGAATATGAAATCAGGCATAGGAAGTCTACACCTTATCACCCTCAAGAAAATGGCCAAGTGGAATTGACTAACAAGGAAACAAAAAAATTATGACAAAAATAGTGTAGTTACATAGGAAGGATTGAGTAGCCAGGTTACCTGAAGCAGTTTGGGCTTACAAGACAACTTGGAAGACAACAATAGGTTTTACACCATATGAATTGGTGTATAGTAAAAAGGAAATACTTTCAATAGAATTTGAACATAAAAATTTGAGGAAAATATTAAAATTAGGCATGAATTTATCAACAACACAAAAGGAGAGATTGCACAACCTCAATGCCTTGGATGAAATTAGAATGGAATCAATACATCATACAAAGATCATCCAAAAGCAAAGGATGTGTTGGAATGACTAGTTTATTAAGACAAAAGAGTTTAATGCAGGTGAATGGGCACTAATTTATGAATCAAGGTTCAAGGATTACAAAGGTAAACTGCAGACCAGATGGCTTGGGCCATATGAAATCAAAATATTTTTTCTAAATAGCGTAGTTCAGTTGCAGACTATTGATGATTTCAGGTTTTTATTGTTGGTAAATGGACATCGATTGAAACTCTATAAAAGGCCAATCCAAAAGGATGATTTCCTACTATCCTTACAACAACAATTTGAACCAAACATGCAAAATTCATCACCAAAAATAAGAGCTTCATCATAAATATCATCAAATGAGCTACATAACTTGCCTCATGCTATTTCATAGGTATGATCTAAAAACACAAAAATCACATGCACACACTACACAATTGACAATTAGAATTCTTTACTTTTTGTTAGACGCCAACACTTAAGGGACCTACAATAACATGCCCTGAGGAACCCTATTTAGAAGAGACATGTTTTATTTATCAACATGTAACACTTGCATATCCATCCTTTCAGTCGTGCCCATGGCATCCATCATTCACTTCCATTGCATTTCAATTTAATTTTCCATCAAACATAGCAATCAAATCACCCTTTTTGCATACTCCATACCGTACATTAACTTCCACCTTTCACATCACATACACTGTGCAACCTTTCATTCATAAATTCAAATATATTTTCCACATGTTCATCTCATGCTCAATTACATGCCACACCATGACTTCATATTAGTCACTTCATATCATTTCAAATCATGTTGCATGGAGGCACTCAACAACTTCACACATGCCAAATATCATCTCACAACATCTCAATAGGCACTCTTTGTATTAATTGTCATAATTAACAATAGAGCTTACTAATTTTGTATATGTTTATCATTTGTGTATACATATCAACTTAGCATTTAACATTACCACTACTTATTAATTATCCCTTCACCAATTCTGTACATGCTAAGTGAGGACACTTAGGTAATTTGGTTGGGGGGAAGGGTATTCAAGGCCATAGTCCTTAGTTTTTTTCCAGCTTTTTGTCTTTTCAATTTCTGCCATTATCAAGAAATTGAAGAGTTTAGAAGAGTGAGAAAGGTTTTCAACAACAAAATTGAGTAATATAACATACAACATAGAAAAAAAGTAGAATAATTGGGTGATATAATAGAACATAGCCAAAAAAGAAGTGACTTTAGTGGAGATACTACAATGGGGTGACATAGTGAGAAGGGAACCGATAGCTCACAATTTGTTGCTAGAAGACAAACAATGCGTACCTATCTTCCAACAGGATGGTTGGTTGGAATAATTTTTGAGACTCACAAAATTCAACAAAGTTATGACCCATCAATTTTCCAGTACCCTAAAAAATGATGAGGAAATTGTTAGGGATTTGAGAGTAGATGCATCAGAAGCTGTTGTAGCCAAAGTGTCAGGACTTCCAAGGGTGGGAGAAGATTTTTCAGTAAGAGCAGATGCCATCACAACTAGGAATGAATTCTCCTTGCTAAGAGAAAACTTGGACTCTTCTTCATAAGGTACCAAATGCTTATCCTTACCCTAACTTTTGGCCTTTGTAGTTGCTTATATTGTTAGGTACTTAGCATGTGATGACAGACAATCACTATTGTATACAATTCATTTTAAATTTCTTAGTCACTTAAACCATGGGAGGCATGTGAATGTTCCAAATTTCCTTTATAATTTGTTGAAACAAATGTCCTCAGAGTATAAAAGAAAAAAAGAATCAGTCAGAACTATCATATTTTGTTTAGTCACTTTACTGGTGAAAAGGAGCCTTAGGGTACAATATACTAATGTGTCTTGGGAGGATTTCCTGAATTGCAACAATATCAACAACATCATTCAATTACCTAATGAAGAAAATAGGGGTTAGGAACAAGAAGTAGAAGAACTTGTCGTGGCTTCTATTGAGGGAGAAATTCCCTTTGGTTATACTATTGTAACACCTACCGAAAACACATAGGGACCAGAAGAGAAGGGACTATAGGAAACCCAACTTGCAGCCTCTGTTGAGAAATGTGCAGCTGAAGACAATTCAAAAACCCCAACTTACAGTAAAAGGAAACCAAAAGGAAAGAAAAAAAAGAGTGGGGATTTTACCTCTACACCTTGCAAAGGGGCAAAGGAATCCCACACAATCTAGGAGGTGATCACATCGCCTAAGGAAGAAGGGACCCATGAGAGGAACAAACAAAAATTAAAAAAAGAAGATATTATAATGATAGAAAAAACACAGAATCAGAGGGGAATACCCCCGGTGATGAAATAAAAACACCAATTGTACAACCTTTGTATTTTTCCAACACTTCTACTTTTGATTTAGAAGATATTTTTGTTGCCAAAAAGATGAGAAGAAGATCTCCAAAGAGCCCTATCTTAGAAGGGTTTGAGCATACAAAGGAGGTAGGATAAGAATAATTTTTGGAGAAAGAAGAGGAATTTTTCTTGGAAGAAAGGAATACAGGTAAAGAACTACAAGAAGCTGTGCAGAGAATCAAAAAATTAGAAGACTTATTGAAAACATATCAGTAGAAAGACAATGAGAGGGAATCAAGAATTAGGGAGTTGGAAGAAAGACTCCATAAATTTGAGCATAGGTCAAAACTAGAAATATTGGCACAACTTGTCATGGTGGAGATAGATGGAAAGATCAGTCCCAAAGAGCTCAATTGGACCCATAAAGACCCCCACTAGACAAATTTTTCATGTCATTAGGTATTGAGTTATAGAAGAGAACACATGAATTCTCCCAAAGAGAAAAGGAATAGGAAAGGGAGAAAGATGAAATGATATCTAATCATACTAGGCCAATTGAGAAGAAAGAAATAAACGTGAAGAAATTGAAAGTAAGAATTGAGGAATTTACAGATATAATAGTGTAGTTGATAAAATGCAAACTGTCTGCTAGGGTTTATGCCTTGTTTCTGTAGGAAAAGTTTTTATGTTTTCAATTTAGTTAGATGATTAGTGACCTACCTGTTTCCATGAATAGGAAATTTATATTCTTAGACACTTTCCAGAAGAACACACTTGAAATGCAAGACCAATTATGTGAGTTTTATTTACACAATTTTGTTCTTTCAAACGAAACTACATGGAACCCATTAATGTTTGTAGATGATCTCTAAATAAGGGATTTGGCCTCTTATTTTAGAAATGAGAACCAAAGGGGAAAAATTCTATAGGAATATCATGAGAAAGATAAATTTATCCCCTTAAAACTAATGAAGGAATTAGTGGACCCGAATATAGTGATAGATCAATGGTTGGATCTCTTAAATCACAGTGGAGTTGGAAAAAATATTATAGAATGTAGAGAAAGAGATTATAAAAGAATGAAGGAACTAGTAGTAGATACCATCAGTAAAGCCTTTAACTTTGTTCAAGTCAATGGGGGGAGCTTACACTAGAACTAAAGAGGAAGGAACCACACTTTATTTATAATTATGCAACAATGGTTCACATGTCACATAAATATATTTCAATTGCAATGAGAAATGGAGTTGTTTGGTTCCCACTTATTTTCCATCCTCCTATCCTCCTATTTCCTATACCACACTGGACAGGAAGAAAACAAGGGGAAAAAGAAGCAACAAAAAATAAAAGGTTGGCAAAGCTCTCAGATTAGAAATGTTACTACTTGAAGCAAGACAAAGGAGTGGACTCTATGGTAGATTTTAGAGATATGGCCCTACAATAAAACCTTAAACCCTAAAGATTTTTTGAGGAAAAGAAATGGATTAGTTGGGGGGAAATGATGGGTCCAATTAATGGCTAGTTTTCTTTACTATTTTATACTTCTATACTTTCATTTGTTAAGTTTCATAGACATTACCAAGACTTTATACATCTTTTATATGCCTTTGTGAAAATAGAAATGAGTTATGTTGATATATGCTTTTATGGATGCATGAATGTCTATGGGATTTAGTATGTTTCTATGTTTAATTATGATTGTTAATAATGTGGATGCCTTAGGAATGAAACTAACATCTTCCAGCAAGAGAGACTGTTAACCCACAACAAAAGGTTTTCCATGCCGCAAAATAAGGACTATGGACAATTGTAGGGGAGAGGTCAAAACAACCACAACACAATACTTCCAACAAAGAGTGGAGGTGATCATTCAATGATCAACCATAAGTCACCACATCATACTTTTGCTCATCAAATAAGACTATCAAGAGGAGAAGAAATTTTTTCTGAATGAGACTAATTCATGATGTGAATTTCCTCAAGAACACATCTTTGTCATGGTAGTTAATTGTTAGGCACAAAGTTATAAATTAGTTTCTCTACTCTTGTTTGATAGTTATTTTTTTCTATTATTAGACTAAGTCCTCTTCCTATCTTTGAGGAAGAGTGGAACGACTACTTTATGAGTCTTTTTTTAGTCCTAGAGGAATAAAACTCCGCACAGACCCTATATAGTGGGATATGTTGTCAAGGAGTAAATCTAGTTGTTGATATTTGTTCTTAGTTGTTAATTTTTAGCTAGTTTTATGTTATCAGTTACATCAATAGATATGTGTGAATTAATAAGAAATCTCTAGAAAATTCTTGTCAGATTGTATGTAAGAGTTCAAACTTTTTATGCAATAAATAGAATTAGTTGATATCATGAATTTCTCAGTCAAGTAAGTAGGTGTTGAAAACTTTTTTGGAAGCAAAAACTCAAGAAAGGGCCACTTGAGGTACTGCTACTCCACTTAATTTCTTGTTGTTAGGTTAAATGATGCACAGTTGAAATTAGTTAAGTAGTTTCCAAGATAGATACATGTGTAATTCATGAATGTTATTCCCTAGTTTTGGATTGAATTATGTAGCTTCATGTTGGTTCCATACTCCAGAGGAATTAGTTTACACTGTCTAAAGTTTATGAGTCCCTGATTGATAATTAAATGCAACCTCTTGTGAAAGATGAACTGTTTAGTTAGGAATTCATCCTCTGAACTATGTGCATACCTATTAGCACCAAGTTGATTAGAAATTAGAGAGGCCATACACACATATAGGATTAATAGACATTGGCTATTAATTTGTAATATTTAATTGGTGTTGGGGAGTCTATATTATCATGATGATAATAAATTGACCATGAATGATATCTTATGGATATCAAAATAGTTCATAGATTATTAAAAGGATGACCAAGACTATAATAACATTAATTATAGTATGAAATGCTAGTGCACAACCACACATACAATGATAAAATGTGGTGATAATGGTTAGTAACATGATATCTAAGCTACCAGTGTCTTCTATTACAAATTAATCATTAAATGTTCCAAATATTAATTTATAAATCAATATTATGAATATCAATGGGTATTTATTTAAATCCAATTGAGTACCAAATTGGTAGCTTTATCAACTACTAGAAAAATAATAAACATAGAATTGGTCCTTAGCAAGAATATATATATATATATATATATATGTTTTATTTCTTATAACTAGAATAACAATATATATAATTTTCATAAAGCTATAACTCATCATTTGAGAAGAAATGGGACCTATTATTAGCTACATAATGCAGGCAACCGCCAACATAGATTAAAAATTATGACTAGATTTAGGTGCCCTTTGTCATTGACTAATGGTGAAAGAAAACATTTTGTCAATGTGACGATAAACACCACTCTTGCAATATTTCCATCTTTCCAAGTCCTAGTCAACTTCTTCACTGAGTAGATCTCTATGACCTCACAAGTCCAACTTCATTTGACTCAATTTTCATATCAAATACAATTGACATTTACATTTAATTTTGTCCATAGACCATTGGTCTAAGCCTTACAAGTGAATAACATCATAGATAATATTTGGGGTGGTGTGTCTATTGCAGCACACAAACATGAATAAAACATTCAAAGTTGCAATAATGATGAATTTCTGATATGATTTGTCACTAGTCATTTGACCTAGAAGGAAATGTATCACCAAAAGTAAGAAAATCTCAATATTTTTATAAAAAAACATCATTTTTTTTTAGTATCCAGCTCCATAATTGCTTTGAGGCAAAGTGAATTAGAGGCCTAGACTTGCAATTAACCAAGAGACTTAGGAATAGGAAATGCAGAATTGTATATATTAAAAATGTAATGTAGAAAAAATTGTATTAAAAAATAGGACAATAGTCATTGACAAGTCAATCTAGCAATTCACTCCAACAAAGGGATAATAGGTGCATGCATGCCAAAGTCAAGTAAAAGTTAATTTACATATTGTCAAAATTACTCTCCTAATTAAATCAAGATCAATTAGCATTCATATAGGAGTTAAGTTAGGATTCAAAGCATTGGTTTAAGTCAACAAATAGAGAGCGATTAATTAGAAAAGGAAGATAGCTACTTGCAAACTTCCACTTCACTCTTCTATCATCCTGCACTATAAGAAATATAATTGTAATTATTTCTCATGATGCACTTTTGGATGAATTAAAATTCCCTTGGTTCACTTTGGTGAAGTCCATGGTTTCTCTAAATGAGAGTTACTGAAAGTAGAGGTTGGGATGGCCTCTAGAACATATTATACCTTAAACCAGATTAAATATTTATGAAATTTGGGTTTGTAGATCTTTCCAAATGAATATTGCAACTTGACTACTGGTATTTCTCAATACTTTATAATTTGACCCACAATAATTTCTATTTTAGTTTGCTAGAACAAGGTTATCTTGAAGAGAATTTTGGAAAGCTTAATTCTAGATGACCATGATCATTTCATTTCTTTAGCTTAGAACATTGCTTCAAAGTGATTCCCACAAGAAGCATAATCTTCTTCTTTAAATGATTAACAATTTCCATATTATTTGTTTTGTTGGCGTTACAATTCGCATCTCTAGAGTGCGTATTGGCAACAAACAACTATGCACATAATTAACTCCTCTTCAAATTAGGAGGGGAAGCTCCCTCTTTTGTTGATATGTGTAAACGTAAAGTATTCTAAAATCCTATCTTTTTGACTCAGTTGGAAGAGGCACAAGGTTAAGAAAACCAATACCTTGTAGCTAAGGTTTTTCTCTAGTTTTGTAGATCTTAACTACAACTAGGATAACGCTAAAACTATCCTATCTCCTTTAGATAAACAAAGCAAAAGGAATTAGGAGTAGGGAATTGGTATACGATAAAATTTAAATAAGGATTCCCAAGGAGGAGGGACACCTATCCAAGGTGTAGGCTGAAATGAAGGTTATTGGAAACAACATCAAACGACAAGTTGGTTCTCAAGATTCGCAAGGAGGTGAGAAACCTATCGGAGATGTAGGCTGAAAGTAGATTAATGGAAACAACACTTAAACGACAATCTCTATTTCTAAATTCACAAGGAGGAGGGACTCCTATCCAAGGTGTAGATATGAAAGAAAGATTATTAATAACACCATCAAGCGATAAAATTTATTTCTAAATTCCCACGACAAGGTGGCTCAACAATTTATTATCACAGCAAAAGTTCTAAATACAATGTGAAAAAATACTGAATAACAATAGTGCAGGCAAGGTGGCACAACAATTTGCTATTACAAGAAAACATTGAAATACAAATGAGCAAGGGTGCTCTTATTTATAGAACCTCAAAGGAGTAGGGAACCCTAAAATCCCCTTGATTTAACATGAGTCTTGCAAGCATGCAAGATTTATTGCTAAACCTAAATGTATGCAACTATACAGTTAACTGGAAAAACTACCTCAGTTAACTGATTCTAAACTAAACTAAATGGACGTTGCAACACAATTACTTATTGATATGAAATTCAACTGATAACTAACATTAGTTAATTGGAAGTGGAAACTACATGAGAACTCCATATGTACATAGGTATCTCCAAAATAGACATGCAATGAGATGTGGATCAACGAGTTAACTCGAAAAGAAGCATCAAGTTAACTGTTGTGTCTAATGTCTATCCTGAAAAGATGGGACACCCTGATCTAAAGTTCAATGGTTGCTATCTCAAGCAATTAACCCCTCCACGAGGTTGTTGACTGCATCACCATCTGGAGCACTGATACTCCTCTGAAGTACTCGGTGTCTCCTCAACATCTCTTCACTGCATGTGATTTGACTTTGCAGTTCTCCTCCACTCTTGGTTGCCTCATCAAATAATGTTGACATGACTGTAAGTTGATCCAACTTACAACCAATAGAATCACCACCGAAAATACCATGAATGAGTATCTGCAACTCTGACTGTATGTTGGAGAGCTCGATGTACTCACCACCCTCACGTTGATACTGGCAAGGGACTCGTGACATGAAAGTTCTCACGAACTTGATAGAATTTGTCACCTTTTCTCTACTCTCAACTAACTCTACATAAATGGTTTCATGTATTTTTACCTTGAAGATTAATTGTTCTCTCCAAGAAAAAATAGCTTCCTTATCTTGTTCTGTAGTGACTGAATCATATTCTGACCTTAGGTGAGAGATCATGATCTCATTCCATGGTTTATCGACCACTAAGTCTTGCTTTGAATCCTAAATATGTGTGCGAAGTTCGTGGGAATTGTACCTCAATTGGTAAAAATCTGAAAGTATGAAGTGACCCCTTGTGACAAACTCTTCTTCCCATTATTTCAGGCGCTTCCTATATACAACCAGCTGACTTAGCTGATTTTGTTCTGCTAGTAACTCTAAAATCTGCGGGAGCAAGGCAGTGATGTTCTCAGTGTTGTGCATAAGGTTGGAGATATACTGGCGAAGCTGCTAGTTTTCAGCCTTGAGGGCTGCTTTGTCTTCTCCATCCTTTATGAATCTATCCTTTATGATTTATGTTGCAACCTCAAGGAAATCAACATCTGCTTGGCGTGTGCTTCTACCAAGGTTGACCTTTATCAAGGTGAAGTCATCAACTTCTACCTCGTCCAAGTTTTTATCCTCTGGCAGTGCAACGATCTTAATGATGATCTCCTTTTCAACATTCCTTTCCACATGGTCTTGCTTCTTTATCTTTTTATTTGGTGTGTCTTGATAGACATGATCAAAATATGAGAAGTCCAGTTTGTAGGATGGTTGCCTCCTCTTCCTATCCAACTAATTCTCAAGCCAAGACGAGTCTCGAATAATCTCGCTGGAAGGATCAATGCTATTCCTAGGAACTCCTAATGAGTGGGAATGTGTGGAAGCACTACTACGTGGTGGTGAGTCTAACTCCAAGTTAATGTGAACCAGAGATTATTGTGGTGTTGGTGATGAAAGGGGAGGTTGTACCTCTATTTCTGGCATGCTCTCAACTGTATCTGTGGCAATCTCCACATGTTCTTGCTATTCCAAATCTGCAACTGGTGCTTTTCCCTTTGAATGCCCTGACATTTTGCTTCCCTTAGGAGGGTTACTCCATTTGTTTTTTCTAGGATTTGTCCTTGACGTGGAAGGTAGTGAACAAACCACTAGTGGTGGCTCTATGTTTTGCATGGCTTCCTTACTCGTCCTCTTGCTATCCAAGTAGAGTATGTTGTTTCTGACAACCCTACTTGATCTTTCCTTAACATATGTGCATTCCTTGGTGAACTAATCAATGGTTGGAAGTGGTTGCGTGTCAACCTATTCTCTAAAGAATTGAGGAAGTGTGACATCCCCATCATCATCTAACAACCCTTCCACATCTTCTGACATGAAAACATAAATCTATGAAAGGTTGAACCTGTTGTAACTGCACAAATGCACCTCAAACTCATCCTCATAGTTGAACCAGTAGTCTTCCATAGAAGGCTTTTGAGAAGACCGACCACCAAGATGTTCTGAAAGTGACCCCAAGGGTCATATGAGAATCTATTAATGAGATACTTAAGATTAAGTCTCGCTAACTCATGACTCATGGCCTTGGTGTTAGATGCTAACTTTCAGCTGTAAATCCCCATATATAATGGAAAAGTGGCAGCTGGCTTGCGTTTGTTGCACAAATAGGAGTGAACATTGTACAACTACCATAGAAATTCCATGAACACCACCTTATCCAAAGGATAACAAGGTAGCATGGTTGTATGACCTGCATACCTGTACACGTGGATGTAGGTAAAAGTAAGGAACTGGATGAACCAATCCACCCATTCTACCATCGCTGATTTGGCTTCCATTGAGATATGTACATGTAACTCCTGATATAGATTCCTCACTGTGTACATAAAAAATGATTCTTGCACTCGCTTGAAGTGTTGCTCGGACTATGTGAACTCAAGCTACGGATAATATTAATGAATTTTTTGTACACTTAGAATCCCCACAATGTTCAACCCTCTAAACTGGCCTTAGAAGGCTATCAAATACATGAGGTACAAACACATGTGGAATTCGTGAGCAACCAAGAAACTGGTCATCTGTTTGTGGAGAACATCACTGATCAAAGAGGCCCAGTCATAATGCTCCTCTCTATTGATGATCTGAGCCATGATGTAATACATCCAAGGCTGGAATTTGTTGGCATCTGCTTGACCAGAAACACAATTAAGAAGGGTAATCAACTGCATATTCATCTTTGAACTCTCCATGACCCACATTCTTTGGCAAGTTAACTTTTTTCTATTTGAGCCAGCTCTCTACCATCCTTCTTTGACATTTCTCCTTATCAGCATTAAATGCCTTCTCACACCATTCCATCATAATGTCCAAATTATTTGGATTTGGAGGAATACCGAAGCACTTCTCGATGTCCTTGGGCTTGATACTGCATATCACTCGTCCATCCACTGATTGAATTTATCGGGTAGTAGAATTGTAATACTTTACACAAGAAATTACAAATTCTATACATTGTACTATGATGGGAAGTGAGGCCACCCCTAGCAACCCAGATTCCTCGATGTTTTGAAGTGTGATATGGTTCATCTCTGAAGCGTTCAAGTCAACCTTTGGATCCACCTTATGCAAATTTGTGTCAGCTGTTTTGATGAAGTCATGAATTAAAACCGATTTGGTCTTGAATTTAGTCTGAGTGAACTACATTATGAAGAACTAGCCTGTTGACTGTAAACATGACTATGTTCTGACAACTTTTCTGGAAAGCTAAAAATAGCCTGTCGAGGGGCAATTTTCACGAAAAAATTCTAAGACATGGGTTTTGTAGAGAAAATGATTCTAAGCAAACCCATAATGTCAAAAATTCAAAAAAACATCGTTTAGCTTGACATGCAAAGACTTTAAAAAAAAGCAATAGGGGGCAACAGGGGTTGCAGGGGAATGTTTTTCCAAAAAGTTCTGGAATATGGGTTTTGTAGACACCAATGTGCTGATCAAACCCAAATTCTTTGTTTTTCAAAATTTTGAATTTTTATCTACCATGCAAAGAAATCTCCAAAAAAAAAGCAAAGCTTTGAACAGTGAAGCTACAAGGCAATTTTCCCTGAAAAATTCTAACACATGGGTTTTATAGAGTAAGTAGTACACAACATACCCAAATGATCAAAACTATGAAAATTTGTCGTTTACTT
>VDFB02072274.1:69831606-69929795 GCA_007258455.2 Sequoia sempervirens
TGTATACTATGAGTATTGGCTATGAAAGTGATTCTCAAAATCAGAACATACCTTGTATGCTTCTGAGAAGTCTTCATCTTCCCCATAGAGATCCTTGAAACTCTCTATCCCAATGCTCTTTATCTGTATCTCTTGCACTGTCAGAAATCTCCTGCTTAGTGCATCTTCCACCTTGTTCAACTGTCCCTTCTTGTGCTTGATAGTGAAGGTAAAAGCTTGGATGTATTCCATCCATTTCAAATGTCTATTACTCAACTTCTCTTGAGTGTTGATGTAGCTAAGTGCTTGATTGTCAGTAAACACCACAAAATCTTTGGGTAGAAGGTAATGCCTCCACTTCCTAAGTGACTGAACCAAAGCATAAAGTTCTAGGTCATAGGTAGAATACTTTTTCTTAGCTTCATTGAGCTTTTCACTAAATAAATCTATAGGCCTGCCTTCTTGGCTTAGCACTCCTCCTACTGTAACTCCACTAGCATCACATTCCACAGTGAATAACTTATCAAAGCTAGGTAAAAAAAGTATAGGTTGAGTTGCCACTTCTTTTTTTAGTTTCTCAAAACCTTTCTTAGCTTCTTGAGTCCACTTAAACTTAGTCTTTAAGCCACCTTCGATTGTATCTAGGACTAGTGCACATATGCCACTAAAGTTTCTTATAAACTTCCTATAGAACTGAGCTAATCCATGAAAACTTCTTACCTTTGTCCCTGTGGTTGGTGTAGGCCAGTTTAGGATAGCTTCCACCTTGCTTGGGTCCATCTTCAATGATCCTTGGGATACTACAAACCCCAAATACACAAGATCTTGTTTAAAGAACTACACTTCTCTAGGTTGATGGCCAACTTCTCCTCTTGCAATCTTCTAAGAACCAACTCCACATGCTTTAGGTGTTCCTCTGTTGTCTTGCTAAAGATGAGTATATCATCAAGATATACCACCACAAATATCCCTGTAAAGTCTTTGAGCACTTCATTCATGAGCCTCATGAATGTGCTAGGGGCATTAGAGAGGAAAAATGGCATAACTCTCCACTCATACAACCCATCTATTGTCTTAAAGGCTGTCTTCCACTCATCTCTATCCTTGATTCTAATCTGATGGTATCCGCTCTTGAGATCCAACTTGGTGAAGTATTGAGCTCCCCCAAGACAATCCATCAAGTCCTCAATTCTAGGAATAGGGAACCTATACCTGATTGTGATTCTATTTATAGCCCTAGAATCAGTGCATAATCTCCACTTACCACCTTTCTTGGTTGCTAAGACCACTAGTACTCTACATGGGCTGATGCTCTTCCTAATCAATCCTTGATCCGATAACTCCTGCACTTGTCTAGCTACCTCTAGATTTTGATCCGGTGTGAGATTATAAGCTGCTTTATTTGGCAATGAAGCTCCTGGTATGAAGTCAATCTGATGACTAATGGCTCTTTGTGGAGGTAAGGTTGCTGGTGTTCCATCACTCACTATGTCTTTGAACTGTTCTAACAACTTTTGGACTGCTCTGGGTATGACTATTTTTTTAACCTTGTCTTCTTCTTTAGGCTGCAACATAACCACATATCCTTCACCCCCTTGATGTAGGTTGTTAAGGAACTCTTTACCAGTGCTCAACAAGACAATAGGTGTCTTTGACTGTCCTTCTTCCTCATTTGACAGTGACTGCAACTTAAATGTCTTCCCATCTTTCTTGAAAGAAATGGTGTTCTCTTTCTCATCATACATGGCACTTCTGTCATACTGCCATGGTCTGCCCAATAGTAGATGGCATGCATCCATGGGTAACACATCACAAATCAACTTATCCTTGTACCCTCCAATGGAAAAATCCACCGTTACTTGCTCATTGAGAAGAACACTCTGCCCTTTGTTCAACCATGTTACTTTGTAGGGGTTAGTGTGGGGTACCTTCTCCAATTTCAACTTCCTTACTGCCTCTTCTGAGATGATATTATCTATTGAACCTGAATCCACAATAACCTTACAAACCTTACCAAGTATTTTGCATCTCACTCTAAATAAAGCTCTTCTTTGTTTTGGCTCTTCCTTGACCGGTTGTCTGATCAAAACTCTCCTAAACATCAGATTCTCCCCCATTTCTGATTCTATGTGACTGACCTCTGGTGATTTAGTACTCATGGTGTCCTCTTGAGCATATGCCACTCTCTTCTCAGTACTTGATGAAGATGCTTTCTCTGGGAACCTATAAGTTGGATGTCCTACTTGTCCACAATGGTAACACTTCATATTAGCAAAGTAAGAATTGCTCCTGCCTGCTCCTCTTCCTCTGTTTGATCCTCCTTGAGGTCCTCTACCTCTTCCATATCCTCCTCTAGAAGTTGTCTCACTTCCATGCTCAGTGAGTTTAGACTCTCCCTAATTTATTTGTTCAGTCCCTCTACTTTGGTATCCACCTATATGTCCTCTTTGATCTCTTCCTTTTCCTCTACTCTTAGAAGCTTGGTCTTGTTTCCTCTTGCTTCTTTCCTCAATCTTTATAGCTAATTGGTAACATTGGTGTACTGTCTTAGGACTTAGAAGATTCATCTCCTCTTGGATGTTCCACTTCAAGCCATTAAGATACCTAGCCACTTTGAGAATTTCATCTTCTGAAACATTGGACCTCATGCAATTTTTTTGAAACTCCTCAGTATAAGAATTCACATCTTGATCTCTTTGTCTCAAGCTCTGTCTTTTCTTGTGCAACTGAATCTCATAATCATCTGGCATGTATGCTTCTCTCACTTTGGCAACCATTCCCTTCCAAGTAGAAATAGGCTTCTTGCCTTCCTTTTCCCTCTATGTCTGAATGAACTTCCACCATGTCAAGGCAGAACCTCTTAATCTTGATTTGGCCACCTTCACCTTCTATGCTTTAGTGACTCCATCACATTCAAAATGGCTTTCCATTCCCTCTATCCAATCCATGACTAGATCAACTTCCATTTTCCCACTAAACAGTGGTATGCCTTCAAGTGCTTTTCCACTCAAAGCCTTCAATGCCTTCAAGAAAGGCTCTTCTTGCAAAACAGGGCCAGGTTCAGGGATCTTGTCTTCCTCTGCAACCTCTTCTTTCTTTGGTACCCTTCCTTCCAACTGCACATTACTTATTGCTTCCTCTAGTTGGGCTATTCTTTCCCTCAATAGCCTATTGTCTTCCTCTTGTCCTTTGACCATCTTGGCCAATTTTGTATTTGTCACCATGATGGTAGAACCACTAGATTCAAGGTCTGACATACAAGATTCTTCCCAAATATTTAACTTGCTCTGATACCAATCTAATAGGAATGGGGGTTGGAGGAATCAATCATAGATTCCTACTCTAAGTCTTGCTTGCAAGACCTCCTTGGTGTTTTTCTTCACCACCTTAACCTATAGGACCTTTCTCATGTATAGGTACCCCTAGTTCTCCTGGCCAACCCCACTACTATCACAATTCAATTTACCAAATAAAATCTTTGTGCAATGTCTCCAACTCTTCCTTAGCCCTTAATCTACCCTAAAGGCTAACCTATCCTCAACACTCAATTAGATCTTTGTAGGGGTGTAGAGATGTCTCCAATAGCTTCAAACCATCCCCCTAGGTTTCTTGAAGATTCACCAAACTCCACCTTTTCATCGCTTTCACCAAACCCTCATCTACGGTTAAAAAGGCTACTAGCCTAAGAGCCCCAATTAGGTCTCCTTCTCCGAGGAAACTGGTTTTTGCTCAAAAATTTCTAAAGAACACCTCATTCTTTCTTTGAGGTTCTTGGTTCAAATGAAAACCTCTCAAATATTTTTGAGGTCTTGGGCCTTTACCTATCGTACCAAGCCTCAACTTGAAAATGGGCATAAACTAGGGTTTTAAGCCATTTTCTAGTTGCTTTCAAACTGTCAAGTCTTTCACCAACCAAATGAGTTAGTGGAGTTTCCTCCTAATTACTAGACCTTGGAAAGACTTCCACCTACCTTCTCCAAAAGAAAATTTACCAAGAACTTGTCACCCCTGCAAGTTATGTGCTCTGCACTACTTGTCTTCCCTAGTCAGACTCTTCCTGGCTCGCCTAGGGCAAGACTTTTCCAACAACTCCTGCACTCACACAAACCCTAAATCCTACCATATTTACACACATGGAGTCTAGTTACTATTCCCAAAAGGCCGTACAATTTTTATGGTGGGAAAGTGAGCTAATACTCCATTTTCTCCAAACTATCTGGTTCAGACCAACAATAGTGTGGAATCAAACTTATTTACAAACAATGCTTGAAAATGAAATAATGAAACTAATTATTGACACGCAAAGCTTGAAATACTAACAACTCTACATCCTACATTAGTTTCAGTTCCTGTTCAATCCATTAAAGCGGTACTTTCAACAAAACTCAGAAAACTAACACACAAAACACACTGTTTTCTTGATTCCAAAAACTTTAATTCATAAAAAAGATGCTTCCAACCCTACTCACAGGTTGAGGCACACCTTATATAGGGTTCCTCAAGCAGTTATGCTCCCTTGGTCGAACATGTTAGCTATCATGTGGCAAAGTTGCAAAAAATGTACCATTTTGCAACTTTTGCCAATTTCCTAGTAAACTAAGTAAAATGAGTTTTTGTAAACTCTCTTCCACTCCTTGACCAACTGATCACAATTGAGTAAGACATACTCATAAACCTCTAACACAATAAAAATGGTCAACATGACCTTCAAGGTAACATAACAAAACAAAAATTCATTCTAGACTTCCTAATTGTCTAGTGTTTCCTAGGTGCTCCTGCACCACTTTGAATGATTTAGAACATTATTTGCACACACACATAGAAGTAATCCCTTGCACACACTTCATTTTTAATAAAAAATTGCTCATATATAGCCACAACAAGAAATTACATCGCTATAAGTTGGCCACAAAGAAATAATAAAATGAATACAAACTATCGGCCAAAAACAATAAAGATTATTTATGTGAATCAACCAAGGTTTTCCACAACATAGTGAAGACCCAAAATAACATCCTCAAACATGAACCACTTCAATTAGTTACTCCTCAAATATCCACAACACGCTTCAACACCTTGTCGGCCAAGAACATGAAAAACATGAACACGCAAGAGAAAATATCAGATTGCGAGCACAATGATCAATGGGGATGTGCAACACAGATAGAGAATGATCTAAGAAACATCCAAAAACATCATGAATAACTAGAGAAGCATCTAAAACAACTAAACTTACTAAAATCACATAATCTTCATTCAGGAACACAAATTGAAGTAGCAAAAAAACTGTCAGAATACAAATCTTCATAACTTGATCAAATCTTCAAGCGGATATCTGAAACTCGAAGTGGATAAACTAGATATACTCAAAAAGAAACCATTTAGTCCAAAACCTCTAAACAACAACATATTGATTTCACCGACAAACTAAACTTCACTTCACCACTGACAACTTGCATCTCTCTTTATTACAATTTTCTCAAAATCCTTGACATATACAACTTCTAATGCATTAATGCTAATAGTGTTGACATCAATGACAACCACATATTAGCAACACAACCACAACATCCAACAATCTCCCCCTTTGGAATTGATGGAAACACATGATGTGAAAAACACCATTAACACAACTACACTTACTCCCCCTTAGGTTCTGACTCTTCTCCTCAACTCATCCACACAACTCTTCTCCCCACAAGGTTCTTCTCTCCTAGAATTTTTTTCACATTACTCTTCTCCCCCTTTGAAATCAATGAAAAAGATATTACAAGCTCTGAACCACATATTTGAACACCTGAACATCTAAACATCTGACCACTCTCCTTGAGTAGCAGCCACCACAACATCAATCCAAATCAAAATATGATCATGAAATGCACAGATTGATGCAAATCAATGCATCTTAGTTTTTCTTAGGAGGGGTAATCACCCCTAACTTCCCTCTGAGATACTCAAAAGTATCCTTAGTAAATGACTTGGTAAATATGTCTACAGTCTGCTCCTTAGTAGGCACATACTCCAATCTAACTTCCTTTTCACTTACTTTCTCTCTCAAAAAGTGAAACTTGATAGATATATGCTTGGTCTTGGAATGCAGCACCAGATTCTAAGAAATGTTAATATCACTTGAGTTATCACATAATATAACAATAGGCTCATCATACAAAACTCTGATATCCTTCAACATTTGCTTCATCCATAATAATTGAGTACAATTATTAGCAACAACAATGTATTTTGTCTCTGTAGTAGATAAAGAAATAGCATCTTGCTTCTTACTTAACCATGAAATCAGCTTCTTTCCCAAGAAAAATGCTCCACCACTAGTACTTTTCCTATCATTCACATCTCCTTCCCAATTAGCATTAGTAAAGGCACTCAAAGTAAGATCATCATCTTTAGGATACAACAAGCCAAAATCAACTGTCCCCTTCAAGTATCTGAAAATCCTCTTCACAACAGTCACATGAGATTGTTTAGGATTAGCTTGAAATATTGCAACAATACATACAACATTCATGATATCAAGCCTGGTTTGAGTCAAGTAAAGAAATCCACCAATCATTGATCTGTGTCTAGTCTGATTTTCCTTCAGAGAATCATCATTAGTTGTCAACTTGCATCTAGTCACCATGGGTGTACCAACTAGATTTGAATCTTCCATACCAAATTTATTCAACAACTCTTTCACATACTTGGATTGAGATATAAAGATCCCTTTATCTAACTGAGTAATTTGCAATCCCAAGAAGAATTCCATCTCTCCAATCATTGACATCTCAAACTCATTTTGCATCTCATTAGCAAACTTCATGCACAAGCTATCATCTCCTCCAAATATGATATCATCAACAAAGACTTCCACAATCAAATATTTATTATGATCAATCTTGAAATACAAATTACTATCAATAGTAACTTTTTAAAATCCAAGCTTCACCAAGTATTTATCCAATCTGGCATACCATGCTCTAGGGGCTTGCTTGAGTCCATACAATGCTTTCTTCAACCGACAAACCATATCTCCCTGATCAGTCAACTGAAATCCATCTGGTTGTTCAACATACACCTCTTCTTCCAACTTTCCATTTAGAAAAGTTGACTTGACATCCATCTAATAAACCTTGTAGTCTTTGTAAGCAGCATAAGCAAGAAATAATCTCACAACTTCAATTCTAGCAATAGGGGCAAAGGTTTCTTCAAAATCAATACCTTCCATCTGTGAATATCCCTTACATACTAGTCTCGCTCTATTTCTAACCACTTCACCTTGCTCATTCAGTTTGTTTTTTAAAGACCCATTTAGTTTTGATTACATTTTTATCCTTAGGTCTGGGAACAAGAATCCATGAATCATTCTTTTCAATCTGTTGTAGTTCCTCTTTCATTGATTCAACCCAATGTTCATCTTTGCATGCTTCATTCACATTGTTAGGCCCAGTCTTTGAAATTAAACAATATTCTTCTACAATATTTATCCTAGTTTGAACACTTTTGTTCTTATCACCTATGATCTGATTCTCTGAATGATTCAACCTTACATACCTAGGAGTCTTAGGGCATTCTTGAATTTTAGGTTCTTTTGATCTCTCTTTTGTACTTTCACCAATTTCTCCTTCCTCTTGATCTTCTTGATTCACCGAAATGATTTGGAGTTGACTTGAAGTCTAAACTTGTTTTCCTTGGTTTGTACTATCGTTCTGATCATCAGAATCATATCCACAGGTTCCAGATGGTGCAACTATGTCTTCATCAACCTTGACATCTTCACTTTCAACCATTTTCTTCAATCTTTTATTGTAACACTGGTAGGCCTTGCTTTTAGTAGAATAACCCAAAAAGATTCCTTCATCACTCCTAGCATAAAAATTTCCTATATCTTCATCTCTTTTGATATAACACTTGCTTCTAAAGATCTTGAAATATCTAACAATAGGCTTTTGACCAATCCATAGCTCAAAAGGAGTCTCACCAGTATCACCTTTGATTTGTACCCAGTTAAGTGTGTACACAACAATACTCACAACTTCTCTCCAGTAGATATGAGGTACATTTCCTTCCAACATCATAGTTCTAGCAGCATCTAGAACTATTATGTTCTTCCTTTCCACAACTCCATTTTGCTGAGGGGTCCATGATGCAAATAATTGTCTCTTTATTCCATGTTCTTCACAAAAAGAATTAAACTTACCAGAAGTGAATTCACCACCTCTATCTGATCTCATACATTTAATCTTCAAACATGTCTCTGTCTCAACCATAGCCTTAAAGATCTTGAAATTTTCTGGAGCTTCAGATTTCTCCCTTAAGAGAGTAGCCCACATCATTCTTGAATAGTCATCAATAAGCAACGTGAAGTACATGTATCCTTGTAAACTTCTAGCTCTAGTAGGATCACACAAATTAGTATGCACAAGATCCAACAATCCATTTGAATTTTGTTGTTTGCTTCGAAATGAAATTCTAGTTTTCTTTCCTAATTGACATTTCTTGCATATGGCATTAGTAGGTTTCATCAACTTAGGAAGATCTCTCACAGCCTTAGTAGAACTTATCTTGAAAATATTATCAAAGTTAACAGGACACATTCTCCTATGCCACAACCAACTTTCATCAATTTGAGCAATCAAGCAACTTTTACTAGTAGCACTTAGGTGAAAGATATTACCTTTTGTTTTTGTACCCGATGCAATCACATTTCCAGAATTTCCAAAAATTTTGCACTTACCATCCATGAACTAAATATTGTATCCCTTATCAACCATTTTTCCAACACTTAAAAGATTATGCTTCAAACCTTCAACATACAGGACATCATCAGTATTATGCTTACCATCAAGAGAAATGCATCCTCTTCCATGGATCACACTAGCTTTGTCATCATCAAATTTCACAACACCATCATACTTTTCCAAGCTCACAAACTTACTTTTATCTATTGTCATATGATGAGAGCAACCATTGTCAATTACCCATTCATCTTTCTCTTCAACTTGAGTAGCTAGGGATTTCTCCACATTTGTACAATTAGCAAATTCAGTAGACACAAGATTATTTTCCTTGATAGAAATAAATACAAATTCATCTTCACTTGTATTTCCTTTATCAAATTCATCATATTTCACACCTTCATTAGTAGCATAGTAACACTTCTTTTGGAATTTAGGCTTGTTATGTCTTGACTTGGAAACTCTCTCAGGACACCTTGATGCAAAATGACCTATCTTATTGCAAGAGAAACATTTAATAGGAAACTTCCCCTTATACTTACCTTGTCCTTTAGCTTCTCTTTTCACAATCAGTGCTTCAAGATCTTCTAGCTCTCTTTCTTCTTCATCGAGCTATTTCATTTCATCCTCATACTTGAATGTCTTTCTTGATGAACTTTCACTTGGATCATATATTTGTTTATCTCTTCCAGAAGTAGTGGCCTTGAATGCAGATTCAACCTTAGGAAGGGCATCACCAAATTCACTCAACTCAAAAGAAGTAAGCTTACCAATCAACATATCTCTGGTAACATTTTTCAGAGCTCTTCAACAGCATTAGCCTTGACTTTGTAAGAATCAGGCAAGGATCTAAGCACTTTGGCAACAAGCTCTAATTCGTCTATCTATCCACCAACACATCTGATACCACACACAAGTTCATTCACTCTTTGCATGAAAGTAGTAACATTTTCATCATCACCCATTCTCAACTTTTCATTTTTCCCTTTCAGAATTTGTAGCTTAGCAATCTTCACATTAGCATCACCTTCATACAACACTAACTCATTTGACTGCAAAATCCGATGAAATTTTTTGACGAAAGATGTATAATTTGATGTATTGTCGAGTACTCATTATATTTAATGTGTAATTTTCATTTTTTTAAAATTTTATCCCTGACGTTCATCAAAATTTTGACGAACCTGGGTTTTTGTCAAAATTTCAACGAAGATTTGCGTTGAAATTTCGACGAACATGCAAAATCAAAAAAAAAAAATTGTGGCCGACATAAATAAAAGTGAGTTCGCCTATTTATTGTGACAGTGTTTTGTTATACTTGCGAATTTTCTCTACTTGTCAATTTTCTATACTTGTAACAGTTCGTGGAGAACTAAGGACGATTTTCTTGGGAAAAATCAGAAAAAATTCAAGAAGATATCGCCAGGTTGAGGGTAGTCATTGTCTTTTTCCAAAATTCATTTGTGAAGTCAAATTTGTACTTCCAAGTTTGAAAATCATATTTTAAAGCAGCATCTCATCAAATTTCATTTTTAGACTTGTGCATTTTTAGAATTTCATTTCCAGATTATGTTGTGCAAGTTGAATATTATGATTTTAGGAGTCTAACGGTTGGAAATCATAGTAAAATAAAAATTTAATAAGTTCTATAATTAGCATTTTAAAGTGGTTTTTGGGTTCATTAACTTCAAACTATCTTCTCTTTTGCAGGGGTGGTTGCATGCTGATTTTTTTTGGTGTAAAATATCAGAATTATTAGATTTTGTTACTTGTCTATGATTAAAAATTATTGGAGTTTGATTTTGATATTTTTTGAAGATCTAAATATTCAAGCTTGGTAAAGAAAAATCATGTTAGATAATATTAGTGCAGAACAAAATGAACAGACACTTGCTAGATTGTGGGCTAGATTGAAAAGAAAGGGTGATGAGAAATGTTATTGTCCTTGCAATAATTGCAAGGGCTTAAAGACGAGAAGACTTTTAATCAGAACAGCTGAGAAACATTGTAGGAAATATGATCACGTTGAAGGGGGACATGATTATCGTTCATTGGTAAGTTGTTCATTATGTCTTTATATTGATTGAATTTGTAAATGTTTATATCATTTTAACATTTTTTTCTATATAAAAAATCACTTGATCATGATCATAGTTTATTTTTTTCAATCATTATTATATAGGTGGAGCACCCTAGGGCACAATATATGGATTATCACACCCTGAAGAATGTGGTTTTGCAAGCGGAGGAACATGGAACTGTGAATATCAAAGATGAAGTTAATGATCCTATGGAAGAAGATGATCATGCGCTAGAAAACATAATTGAAGATGATGGTACAAATACATTGATCCATGACACATTTAGTGACAAAACCGATCATGATGATCGATATGACTTTGATGATGTTCATGATTTACCGATACTTGAAAAGGCACACGGGCCCCTTTATGAAGGCTCTAAAACAACTCTTCTCTCTGTTGTATTGTTGCTGGTGAACTTGAAGGTTATGAATGGTTTATCCAACATAGCAATCTCACGGATGTTAAGGTATATCATATATGTCATATTCTTTCATCTATTTTAATTGTTGTTAGTTCATCACTAGTAAATAAAGTATGAAATGTGTACCATTAATATTCTTTATATTAACAAATAATTTTTTTGTTGTAGATTGATAGGTGAATTTTTGTTACCACCATCTAATATTTTACCTCGCTCATACCGAGATTTATCTGCCATTATGAAAAATATTGGAATGGAGTATCAAGCAATAGATGCATGTCCCAATGATCATATTATATATCATAAACAACATGAATTTGCAACAGAATGCCCAGAATGTCACATCAGTAGATATTAAACAGATCAACTAACAAAAAAGGTGCCTCGCAAGGTTCTTTGTTATATTCCCATTATTCCACGTATGCAACAATTATTTAGGTGTGAAAGTTTAGCACAATTTATGGATTACCATGCACAGAATAGAAGTGGAGATGACATTCTTCGAATGTCTATGGATGGTTTTGGATTTAGGGACATGGAGGAAAAATGTCCACACTTTAAAGAAGAACCTCGTAATCTCAGGCTTTCATTGGCAACAGACGATGTCAATCCATTTGGAGAATTGAGATCTAGTTATTCGGTGTGGCTTGTTTTTGTTATCAACAATAACATTCCTCCATGGATGTCAATAAAGAGGGAGCACATAATGTTGGAAATGATTGTTCCAGGTATTTGTTTACATCAATTTTCTTTAATGTAGTAGCATCTCATTTTTCTTATTTGTTGCATAATGACTTATATTTTTTTCATTTAATAGTCATGTACATTAATTTATATATATTGTAGTAAAATGGTTATAATAATTATGTAATGTTTATGTTCATTCAACTAGGTAAGTACCAAGTTAAAGATATGAATGAATATATCGAGCCTCTTATCGACGAGTTACTAAAGTTATGGAATGGCGTCACTATGTATGACGTCTCTAGACCAATAGGACAAAGACAATTTCAATTCCATGCAATGCTTGTATGGACAATTCATGATGGGGCTAACACATTTTTGTGGTATGTTATAACATTGGACTGCACTTTAATGATATTTAATTTTATGAAGTAGATATCATGCATGTTTTTAAAATAATCTATTCATTATATAATTATAAAAATTGACATATTTAATCCAATTATATATGATCTTGCAGGTCTTCAAACAAAGGGAAAATTTGCATGTCCAATTTGTGGTCCAAAGATGAAATCTTGTTGTTCAACAAGTTTAGGAAAGCAGGTGTTTGATGAGTATAGGCACTTCCTCCATAGAAATCATAAGTATCGAACTACTGAAAAACATATTTTCAATGGGAAAGAAGAGACTACATCAAAACCATGAAGAATGACACATCGCCTATGGAAGTTGGAATATAATAGAATTAATCGTCAAGGTTATACATCAATCAAATTGTTTATCTATCATATATGATATGTTTGGAATTTATATTTTTATATTGTTTTTTGTTTACTCATGTTGTAATTGACAATGATTGTCATTGTTAATTTGTTTAACTTATATGCTTCATGAAGGTCGTCAAGGAATTAATGGTCAGCTTCCACAGGGAATGAAAAGTTATCCCAGACAATTTAGTAGGTTGCCCTACTATAAACAGCTACAAATTGTGCATTTGTTTGATACAATGCATATCAGAAAGAATATAACAGAAATGTTATGGAAACTATTGGATGGAAGGCATGACAAAGAAAAAATTGTCAAAATTTGTAGTGACATTCAATAAGCCAATCATGCAATGAAAAATGTCATTCAATTAAATAGCGATGGAGACCAAATTAATATAAGTGCCCTTCCTTGGTTATTAATGAAGCAGCAAATAAATGCTATAAAAGAAGTCATACAAAAAAATTGATTTCCCATAGGATTTGTTGCGAACATAAACAATATCATAACAAAGAAAGATGAATTTGGGTCAGGGATGAAAATGCATGATTGGCATGCCTTCATTAAGGTAATTATTCTGGTATATTATATATATATTTGTATATTGCATGTACTTTTCAGTGTATTATGTTTACTACTTTTGGAAAAATAATGAAAAGATCATTTTATAATTGTTACAGTACGTTCTACCTCTATCTCTCCCAGACAACTTCGACAACAATGTCAAGCAAGTTATATATGATCTTGGAAAATACATGAGGTAAGTAGTGATATTTGTTCAATTCTTTGTATAGATCTTATAATTTCCATTTGTTTTACTTGTTATGTAATATATTGTATATTTTTGTTAAATCTCGTTAATATATTTGCACCTTGAATCACTTGTAGATGGTTGTTATCTAAAGAAATCCATAAAGAAGATATAAATTATTGGAAGAGAAAAATTCCTCATCTAATGTGTGAAATGCAAAAGTGTCTACCTTCGACATTTTTCAATGCACAAGAACACTACCTCATACACCAAGTTGAGGAGATTGAATTGTGTGGACCTATACACACAAGGTCGATGTGGATGGTTGAGAGACACTTAAAATTTTTGAAGGTTTTGGTTATACAAAGAGCACATCCTGAGGGTTCTATGGTGGAGGGATACATGGTATACCATACCATGGTGTACATTACTAAATGTCTTCCTAAGTTTTCAGCAAAGATCCATGTAGATCGCATTTGGGATCCTAACTCCATTAAAAAATTTGAATGGGAGTACCTAATGGGGAAAGGTAGATTGAGGATAGTGAGAGGTAATTATAAGATGGTCATGGAGATTAATTATAATACATTTTACATTTGGTTTTTATGTATATTGTACTTATTTAATTATTGATCTTCAATATACATCAATTATAAATTAAGGTTGTATACCATGGTAATTAACTAATTGATGTAGACCTGGGAGGCTCAACTCAACCAAACTATTAACCTACCTTTAAGAGGCTTCCAAAAAATTTAGAATGATCACTTTAAACAATCCAAACAACTCTCAAATCCTGACAAACAACAGAAGTCATATTTCACACTTTGACTCCTTGAATCCTTGTAGCAGTGCAAACCTAGTTTTTTCTCAATAACTCAAAGCTTTCTCAAAACACTAGAAAAATCATTGATGGTTTTAGACACTCATTTTGGCTTTATTAAACATACTTCAAAGTAAAGTACAAGTCCTTTGGACCAAATCACCAAAATCACCCTTTGTAGGTTGTGTTGATTAGGTTGATTAGGCCTATTTTACAAAGAAACTAGCCTTTAAACTTGTCGTATGCCCATGAAATCTTGGTGCAGAAATTTTTATGCTTCCAAACCTCAAAATCCACAAAAATATTCCACTTGTATGGCTAGATTCTTTCCAAACCAAAAAACCCTTGTTTTAGGCCAAAATCATGAGGGTTTACTGAATCTCCTACTTCCACGACCTCCCATACCTCAAAACCAACTCAAAAACAACCCATTAGATCTACACATGGATAAAAATTCATAAAATCAGATCTCCCATACATATTTTGTTGAAACCTGGGCTTGAACCTCTCATTTCACATGCTTTTCTTCACAAAACTCTTGAGGACAACAACTATACCTTCTTTATTTCTCATCCTACGCCCTATTCATGCATCCTATAATTAAAAAAATATCCATGGGGCCTCTTACACAAGCTACAGTAAGCACAAAATTTTTAAGAGCCCCTTTATATCATTTTTGGACTACAAAACCCTAAAAAACAGGGTAACTAGGCTGTATGCAAAGAAATGAAGCTTTCTAACTCAAATCAATGCCTTAAGCCCTCAAATCAGATTCAAATCAAAGCTAACACATATATTCACGACATGAAATTGATTTCACATCAAAATATGGTTGTATGTGACTCAAACTCATAACTCAAAACTTCACCTAGAACATGTCTAATGGTCTTAATTGACCTTACTAAAGACAAAAACATCTAGAAGACTCACTCTACCTATTGACCATTTGTCCACCTTCAAATAATCACAAGTTGAGAATGAGGTATAGGTGCTCCTGAACCACTAATTATACGTCGTTTGTGAATTTCATTTTTTTTTATACAGTTGGTCGAGAGTGGGATGCACTTCATTTGTATGTCACAAACAATCTTGATTGGATGACAGTATGGATTGAACGATGTCAACAATCTGGTCGCACATTAACATGGGAAGGTGTGGCTTCATTAGTTAAAGAAGCTCAGCATAATAGAGATTCCAATGTTACACCAAGGGAAATTGATTTAGCATATGGTTTAAGAGATAAACAGGTACATATAAATATATTAATCACCCATATTATTTAATTATTTTCAATTATATTGATGTATATATATGTTGAGATTTTTTTCTTTGCCTACATTCGTCCAAGAATAAATATGTTTATCAACTGAATATATTGCAATAATTTTTACATGTTTGACATATTGTAGGTGAAACACCACAACGCTATGTGGTGCAATGGTCATAAATTTTGAATCAAAAAGTTGGATGACACGAAGAAAACTTGTGATTCTGGGATAACTACAGTCTTTCAAGTGACTAATGTTTCATCTAGAAGCGACATACATCTAGAAGTCTTAGAAAATCGATACTATAGGATTTTGGATGATATACTTGAGTGTGACTTTAAGTCCTTCAAATTAGTTTTGTTTGTCATCCTATGGTACAGGCTACGATTGAATGAAAATGATCCTAAGAGAACTGTTATTGAACATGATAATGGATTTACCATGGTTAATACAAGGTCGATCGAGCGAGCTGGAAATGAGCCCTATGTTCTTCCAAGCCAATGTGAGCAAGTATTTTACTCAGAGGTTCCAGGTAAACCGAGTTGGTCATTTTTTGTTAAACATGATCCAAGAGGAAGGTTAGTAAAGTATAATGTGGTGGAAGAAGATACCGAAGAACTAGAAGATGATGTAGATGATGATCATGATCAACAGTTAGTTGATGATGTTCCCAATGAAGATGTTGAAGAAGAGGAACTAGAACATGATGATGTAGGAGTTAATGTTCATGAAGATGACATTCGTGTGGATGATGACATTATCGAAACTGATATCAATGACGATGATGATGATATGACCAATCCTTACAATGTTGAATTTGGATCGGATGATACAGAGAAAGAGTTGTATGAAGAAGAATATCAATGACATTGAAATGTATGAGTTATGTGATTATATTATCTATTTGATATTAATTTCTTGATAGAATTATATTTGACTTATGTGGTTACATAATTAATTCATGATGTTTTTAATTTTTATGCCATTACATAAGTAATTTGTGATGTTACAACTATTGTAGCTCTCCTAGAAATTTTCATATGATCATAATGAATAGTGTTTTGGGAAATTTCATGAAAGATGACACATTGATCGTAGTAGTGAAATAATTGCAAAGTCGTTTAAATTTTTTAGACCAATCACCCTCCGCAATGTCATTTTTAGGATCATCTCCAATTTGATTACTAGGACACATAAGGTAGGATTTGATTGGCTTATCTTGGAGGAACATTGTGGCATTGTGTAATGTGAGAAAATTTTGGATGGGGTAGTTGCTATTGCTAAGGTGGATCACTCCTTTTTGTGAAGGCCATACACTTATGATTGGGTCAAGTGTTCTTTTCTTTAGAAAATTCCTATTTCCTTTTTGATAGGTTATGATTTGATTTGATGGGTTATGAAGCACTTATTTCAAGTAATTTATGTCTATTTTAATTTGTAATTTATTAAATTCAAACACATCCAAAATTATGTCCCTTTCTTTAATTGATTATTATGTTATTTAATTATTAACTCAAATGACACCTCCAATTTAACTATATCTAATTGAATTTATCTAAATTTTTGAACATTTTTAGATCAAATTTAGTAATTAACTCAGACAACTTTGCCAATTTAACTAATATCTTTTAAGATATTGAACAAATATGATTTATGAAAGAAGTATATTGGCGTGAAATTAAATATGATTTATATTCCAATGTAAAAACTACAAAGAATGGAAACAATTCTTTCAACACATAAACTATTATGTAGTAGTCAATTAAAATGAAAAAGCTTACTCTATATTAGTTAGGATACACAACTAAGAAAATGATCTAAATAGTCTAATAATTTGACCATTAGCATATAGCAATTTCTATAGAGTTGTAGATCTCTTCCATTTCAAAAACACAAAAAAATATTAGGTAGATAATCAAACATCTTTCATTTCTACAATGACTTATTTATCCTAGAGGAACTAAGTATATATTATACAAAGAAAACCAATAAACCCACAACTACCCCTATTTTGAAGGAGTTTAGTTTTCTCCCCTTCCTGATCTCCCTAATATTGTCTAATTATTTTAAAGAGACCAAGGGTCATAACACAACTTTATCAACCCACTAAATAGCTTGGTTAATGAAACTTGACAAAAGCAACAAAACAATTGCTACATTTGGCATTTCATGTGGAATGAAGAGTGGTGACAATAATCTACTTATAGTTTAATAAAACACTATTTTTAGAAGGCTTGACATTAGAAAGATAAGTGTTACTTTTAGATATTTTACATGAGTTTCCTAGGGCCAACCATATGTAGAAAGGGATGAGAGAGAAGAAGATAGGGGAGAGAGGGAGAGATAGCTCAATATATATAGAGGGAGAGGGAGAGACATAGAAAGGGGGTGATATAGAGAGATAGAGGGGGATGGTGAAAGAGAGAGAGATAGAGATATATGGGAAGAGAAAGAGAGATGGAGATATATGGGAAGAGAAAGGAAGAGAGGTGGAGATAGAGAGTCGATGGATAGGGGGGATAGGGAGGGAGAGATAGTGAGAGATAGAGAGGGGGAGATAGAGAGGGGGAGGGAGAGAAAGGGATATAGATAGGTAGAGGAGAGATAGAGAAGAGGGGGAGAGAGGGAGAGATAGGGTGAAGAGGAAGAGAGAGAAGAGAGGGAGATAGATAGGCAGAAAAGAGAGAAAAGAAGAGGGGAGAGGGAGAGCGATATGTATAAAGGAGAAAGAGAAGAAGATAGGGAGAGAGGGAGAGACATAGAAAGGTGGATATAGAGAGATATAGAGGGGATGGTGAAAGAGAGATAGATAGAGATATATGGGAAGAGAAAGAGAGAGAGAGAGAGAGAGAGAGAGAGAGAGAGAGAGAGAGAGAGAGAGAGAGAGAGAGAGATATGGGAAGAGAAAGAGAGATGGAGACATATGGAAGAGAAAGGAAGAGAGGTGGAGATAGAGAGTCGATGGATAGGGATAGGAGGAGAGATGGTGAGAGATAGAGAGGGGAGATAGAGAGGAGGGAGAGAAAGGAACAGATAGGTAGAGGATAGGATAGAGAAGAGGGGAGAGAGGGAGAGAAGGAAGAGGAAGAGAGAAGAGGAGATAGCTAGGGTAGAAAAGGAGAGAAAGCAAAGAGGGGAGAGGGAGAGCCATATGGTGAAAGGAGAGAGAGAGAAGAAGATAGGGAGAGAGGGAGAGATAGCCCAACATGGCAGAGGAGAGGAGAGACATAGAAAGGCATAGAGAGATAGAGGGGATGCAGAAAAGAGAGAGAGAGAGACCATGATAGAGGTAGAGAAAGATATGGATAGAAAGAGATAGAGAGAGTATGGAGAGGGAGATAAAAAGAATAGAGATAGAGATATAGAGTAGGAGAGATGGAGGGAGAGATGGAGGAATGAGAGAGAAAGGGGAAGAGGGAGAGATAGCTCAATAGATAGAGGAGGGAAGAGGCAGGAGTGAAATAGATAGTGGGAGATATAGAGATATAGAGAGCGACAGGGAGAGATATATAAATCACCCTCCCTATATCTCTATCTATTCATACTTATCTCTTTATCTCTCCACCCCTCTCTATCTCTTTGTCTACCTTTCTATTTGTATTTTTGTCATTATCTCCCTCTCTCTCTATATTTTCTTCCCTATATTTATCTTTGTCTCCTTAAGTGTGCAATGGGTACATTGAAGAGGTCTTAAAGGAGAATTATCATATCTTTAATCAAATGGCATGCTACCTTGAGCATAACTCCCTAAGGACACATGCCATCCTTGGATTTTTCACATGAAACAACCAATCAAAATTCTAGTTTCTCTTTTCCCTCTCTCTCTTTTCTTTGTATCTCTTATCTCCTATCTATCTAAGTTCATCTCTTTCTCTCATTCTCTATCTTTGCTTCTATCTCTCTTTGTATTAGCTAATAGGCTACATATATTGTGAGATTTGAGCTTGAAACAAATATCATGCCTAGAAACCACTATTATGTCGTTGGAAAACAAGTTTCAACTACCATTTAATGGTAAACCAGCTATAGTGTAATGGTAAAATCCTCTAAAATATCAGGTAAAAGCCTATATATACTATTATATAACAATAAATATAATTATATTATGTATAATTTAATCTAATATTACTATTATATTAAATATATATTATATTAATTATATTTTGTATTATATAAAAATATACTTATTATTAATTATTAATTATAATAATTTTATAATTATTTAATACTTTTGTTAAATAATATAATATATAATTATAATAAGCCTAATAATTATATAATTTATTATGTAAATATAGCCACATATACTTAACTATATTGTAGAATATTAAAACCTAGCTAAATGGCTTCATAATTTTCAATTTAATTAACATACTCTAGAACCTAATGAAACCAAAGTTGTAGCTCAAGCCAAATTGGAGAAGTGAAAGGTCAATACTCTACGCTTGAGGAAGAGCTGAGGAGGAAAATGCTAGTCAATACTAGCTTGAGGAAGAGTTTGGAGTTAAAACAAGGTCAATACCAGCACCAACGAAGAGTTTGGAGGAGTGAAGACAAGGTCAATACCAACACCGAGGAAGAGTTTGGAGGAGTGAAAATAAGGTCAATACTAGTGCTAAGGACAAGGTTGAGGGCACTCAGGGAAAATCCACGACCAAGGGACAATGAGTATTATAAGTTTGGCACCCCCATTCTCTTTAACCTGCATTTTTCATGCCTAGTTTCAAAAGATCTCGTACATTGGCACCCCCATTCTCATAAAATGGTATAAGATAAGACAAAAAATAAAATAGCTTAGTCTTTCACATTTTTATCGACCAACCTCAGGTCTTTGAAAAACTCCCATAATCTACCCACATCTTGGTTGAGGTCTAGGATTTCATCACACATAGCCTTCATCACATGAGTCTGAAGCAATTGAAGACTTAGCCCTCTCTACAAACTTAGTGAATTTGACCACTTTATATTTATTTTTCCTCCAATATTTATGTTTGTCCCTCCCCTTTCAATCATATTGCACAACTTGAACTTATAGTTGCCTTTTCTTATTGATCCTTCATGTGCTCATGTCAATCTAGCTAGTTGACCACCTAGTTACCCCCAACATCCTCCACGTTAAGCTTAATGTCTCCCACCTCCTCCAAAAATATTGGCATTGTCATCATTCTCATCTAGAACTCATAATTAAGTCCCACTAACTTTTGAGGTTCAATTTGTTGGTGGGAACATGTTATTTTTGTTGTACAACCTACCTCAAATCTTATGTCCACAAAGTTGCTAAAAACATAAAACAATAAGAAAAAATTTGAAGGTACAACTAAAAATTGGTTATTTCCTTTTGGCCTCCTCCACCTCTTATATTTCAACATAGCATGGAATTACACTTACATAACATAAACTCAAACATATGGAAGTTTATAGGGGAAAAGGAGCCCAAGTATATGCTAGGCTAAGCTAGATCTAATGAATGTAAATAGAGGCATACAATTCTTCTTTAATACCTCCACCGCAAACATATGCAAGGAAAGGTCTCCTCCCTTCTTGGTAGTGACAACCTCCTCCACACACAACCCTTAAAAATTATGAATAGAGGAATATAATCTTTGAAGAACTCAAAGTTGATTCTCTCCTACCTGATGCAATTAGTCATTTTATCCTTACAAACATTTATAGTGATTACTAGAGGAGCATAGACCAATTATTCATAATAGAAGAATTTGATCATACTTTTCCAATGATGGCATTATGAGAAAACCTTAGGTTAAATAAATAATTACTAGCTAAGTTCTTTAAATAATGTCCAACCGTATAAGAGAAGACCATTGCTATGTGTACTTGGATACCATGGAGAAAGGCTCTTTGGGCTCTTTCATCAATCAAGGTATTGTTAAATTTTAACACCTAAAAGTGAGAATGAAGAATCTTTCCTACAATGGTGGCCAATTATGCTTCTCAACACCTAGATTACAAAATCTTTGTCAATATCATTGCCATCACAATTAAACCTATTGCTTGAGATATAGTCATACAGGTAAACAAATTGGCTTTCTTGATAGTAGATACATTCTAGACAATTCAATCCTTGCATCAGAGATTGTTGAATGGGCCCAACAAACTACTCATGATGCCCTTACTATTAAGTTAAAACTTTAACAAGGCATATGATTGCATCAAATGTCCTTTCATGACCTTTGAATGAAGAACCTTCATTCAAAAATGATGCCATGTCAAGACTTTCAAATGAAGGTATTTTTTATTTTAAATATTTCATGTCCAAATTGCTTTATAAAAGGAACCTTTGCATGAAGGAACTTCAAATGAAGACCTTAATTCAAAGGTCCTTCATTAGAAGATCCTTCATATGAAGGTTCCTTTAATGTTATCCCATTATAGCTCTTAGAGTTGTTAGAGATATTTTTGTTTCGAAGTAGAGATTGGACCATCAAATAGTGTCACTATGACTCTACCAAGATATCCATCAAATTGACAAACCTTGACTTAACAACCACAAATTCATAAGAAAATTGCCCCTATTAGCCCTAGGGCATCACTTCAATGCCAAGTTTCTTGCTTTAATAGACCCCTAAATGCAATTAACCTTTATAATACCATGTTGCACACCAATCCACCAAGTTACACTTCCAAGATAGTGGGTGGATTGGTGGATGTCATTTTTATTTAGCCCTCAAACCCTTACACAGGAAAAACAGGGCAGTCCCTGTATTTGATTGTTTTCTCCCACAAAACAGTGATTTAGCACTTCAAAACAAATGAAAATGAAAGGGAACACATATATTTATCTACACCAATGATCTTAGAGCATTTCAAGCTTGTACGGATCCATACAACATGAAAGAACTTCAAAAAAATAGTAAAAACACATAAAATTGCTTCAAGAACGTGGTATTTGATATGAAATTTTGGTATCAACTCCTCCAACAACCTTTTCTTAGGCCTTGGAAGGATTTTTAAATCATCTCAGACCCCAACTACCTTCAACCAATGTCCATAACTAACTTACAAACACTTAACCCATTATTTTGCAAAATTGCAATTCTGACAACTTTTAATGTCAACAATTTCATTGGGATGGGAATACAATATGATAGAAGTGGGATAAGAAATGCATCGTTAGAAGCATCAAACCAATATTAAAATATGAAAGAAAGTGCTAACCCCTTAAACTGAAAAACTTTCTTTTAACTTTAAGTTTGTTGGGTAGCCAATTCTTTTAAGTTATCAAATCCTACCATCATACATAATCAAAATTTTGTTGTTTCAAATGACTATGAGCACTAACTTTCACTATTTGAAGATGTTGAAACCTTGTCATAGAGAACTAGAACATTGATGCAACCACTCATCCTACCTTAAAACATACCAAAAGTCTCCTAGCAATTAGACATAGGAAGATTTAAGACGACTTAAACATTTTTTATTGCCAAAGCATAAACTTATGATGACTTAACTAGTCCTAGTACACACTCCCTCCCCGTTAACCACTTAGACATATGGATTTTATCAGTGGACAGCTGAACCACATCACACGTGCACCTGAATTATGTCTATTAGTGTTCTAATTCCTCTTTTTCAAGACAACTTAAACCAAAATATTATGTATGGTGAAACCATTCTTCTGCACAATACATTTGAGGCCTTGGTGTAACTGGTGGACCATAGTCACATTTAACAGTTGTTACAAAGTTTGGGAGTTAAAATGTTAAGTAGAAGTGTAGTAAATCAAATAACTTGGATTAAGAATATGATACTGATAATGATTATCATTCATTACCTTTGCCCCTCAATTGTCATGCAAAAATCCTTGGAACATTGCCATGCATTGTTCATGTAGGAAAATTCATCACCGAGTCTAGATTTTTTGGCTTCCATATCCTAAGCTATTGTGAACTGCATCTCCCAAACTCCATGTTTGTGTTAGGTTGTAAAATAATGACATTTTAAAGTCATTAATTGCAAGGGACAGTCTCCTTCATACATTGATTTGATTTGTGATGGACACATTTGGACGGTAGTAACAATAACTTGTAATCTATCAAGACTTGATTACCTTATAACCTGTCAAATTCTAGCAATGAAATGATAGATTAATCATAATGTCACCTTGGGATCACATCACCATGAAAGAACTTCATCCAACATCCTTATGAGTGCAGGTACCACCAAATAGGTATTTCTCAGATCTGTCTTCCTTGAGCAAGGGAAATTCACGAAGAGAAGAGGAGGAGACATGTAGTAGGTCTAAAAGAGGGAGATCAACTAGAGGTCAAAATATTAGAAGAAAATTCCATAACGCATGGAATTTTTTCTTGTTGAAGGGGGGTCATGTTCTTATGATGATGAGAGCATAGGCGACATCGAGGTGCCCTTGAGGTACAAACATCTACGAAAACAATGGGTGCCCAAGGAACTTCCTCCAATAAACACTAATTTTTGTGTCAACGAGAGGATATATCACATACCACCATCGTCATTACATGGTTTGGGCCTATTTTTCATGGACAACATAAAGGTTTGTTACGACAAATTTACTGAATTGTTGGAGTATGTCAGACCCTGTTACAGTTACAAAGATTGGATGCAGCTGGTTCGATATACATGAAGTATGCGTAGGTATGCACTGTCAGCAAATTATATACAGCTAAAAGATAAGGATCAAAATAAAGGAGTGGCTATGTACATTGATGGAAGGCCAAAAGCATCAGGGAATATTGCAAGGTTTATAAACAGTACACAACCTAGGTCAACAAATAAGCAACCCAATTGCATATTTGAGGTGCATGAGGGAAACCATGTATTTGTATGTGCGATAAAATCAATAACTACAGGGGAAGAGTTGTTAATCGATTACAATTTGAATCACTTAGATACAAACACAATTACTATGGGGGTGGTACGTACTATATACCATTTTACCCAACCTCCAATTAATGACTCTAATATACCATTTTATTATTATGTTTTTTTTCGTAAGTTTATTGGTTTCATTTCGGTAATATTTTTTTATATTTAATTTTTGTCACAGTGGGACATTGATCGTACGAGGAAGGCTCTGGCCCAAACCATAGATCATGATGCATCTTTAGGCGCTTCTACCTGACAGGTTTACCTCATTGTAATTGTACAAATTAGATACAAGAAAATTGTTTTATTATTATATTTTTTCATAAGTTTTTTGGGTTAATTTTGATAATGTTTTTAATATTCTTGTTGCAGTCAGCTGATCGGGGAAAGGCACCAGTAGTAGAGGAGAGCATCCATAGGGAGGTGCAATCACTGTTATGTGATGATGACATCATATATTTAGCAAACCCTCTCGATATGATAAGGAATACACAAAAAAATGCAATGAAGAAATCCTTTAATTGTTATTCATAGTGCCTCAAACAAATGAGATAAGAGAGAGGGTTAAAATATTGACTGAGAGAGCAAAAAACTTGCAAGTAAGCTACCATGAGGTCTTTAATTATAGCATAAGTTCATTCATGGTTTCATATTTTGTACTCTTTTATGTCATGAACTAAAATATGTGTTGTTTTTACAAGATTTTTTGTGTCCTCATGATGTTGTTGGCCATGATTAGGGTACTGCAGGTGTTGCCTGTGAAGTAGGGGTTGGCACAATTTTCCATCCTGATCTTCCTGCACATACATCACATCATCCAACCATCCATTCCTATATTTTCAACTGAAATGTCAGCAACACATAGCATGCAGCATCAGGTAGTGCACCCTCTAGTAGTGAACACATGCTAGAACATGCATCAGGACATGTACCTAGGGATGCAGAGGCCACTAGTGCTGGTGATGTTTTAGTAGCATTTCCTGGATCTTCCCGTATTACTAGTACAAGAACATTGTCGGTAACATTTGTGGTGACCGAGGATTTTGTTCCCATAAAGATAGAGAAGGTCCTAGGTACTTTAAAATGTTTTAATTATTATTATATATAATCCAATTGAAATTTACTTATTGATCACTCTTTTTAGACTAATGATCCCATTATCATTTTGCAGGAAATGATGTTTTTTATAAACATCTAAGTGATATTACATTGGATCTCTTTGTGCCCACCATACATACATGGTGGAATGCGCAAAATAAAGATTTAAAAGATGAGCTCATTAACCGTTTAGTTGTGTTGTTCGGTGATAAAACATTCAACCAAACCAAGGTCCTTAAGAAAGTTAGTACCTATCTAAAATATGTGAGGGACCAATATAGGTGACATTTAGAGAAGAACAAAAAGTTTGAGCGTCCCCCCATGATTTTGGAGAGGGAGTGGAAGGACCTGGTGTCGGATGGAAAGGAGAAGGCTAAAAAGAAAAAAGGAAAGACACCACTAGGCCAAGGAAAGTATGTGATACTATCAATAATGTAATTATCTACTGATTACTCTTTCTTTTTACATAATCTAATGTATTTCAAACTTTTCATAGGCTACCCAACACATCGAAGGAAACAAAGGAAAGACTAGAAAAATATGGGCAGCACAAACTTGGCTCTTTTTACATAATCTAATGTATTTCAAACTTTTCATAGGCTACCCAACACATCGAAGGAAACAAAGGAAAGACTAGAAAAACATGGGTAGCACAAACTTGGCACCCACAGAAGAAGACCTAAAGATTTCCTTCTAGCAAGGCTATGGAGCCATGGCTGAACGCCTAAGAGTCTTGATTGGGAAAACACAATCTTCCACTGCATCCAACATGTAGGTAAATAAACTCAATAACGTTTATTTAAAATTGAATACTTGTGAAATCTATTCAATATTATTTTCCACCATAAAGTAATTATGTGCCTATTTGTTTTAAACAAACAAGCAATGATAATACTACACATGACATTGGAATGCATCCTGGTGAGGGTGGAGCACAACCTGCAAATGAAGGTCATGGTGTGCATCCTAGTACTGGATGTATTCATGTGCTATACAAAACACGGTGTGGATTAATACAAATAAACATCTTTAATTGCAATTGGTGTATTAATTAATGTAATCTTTCATGTTTCAACTTTAGAGCATGTAGAGCGTGATCAACATGTTGAGCATGATCAGGCTAGAGAAGATCAAGAACATGATGTGGCCCCATCAGGTAAAGAGGACCACTCTAATGTTCTTTTAAACATATTTAATTGTAATTGGTGTATTAATTAATGTAACCTTTCGTGTTTCAACTCCAGATCAAGCTTTAGAGGGTGTTCAACATGTTGAGCATGAGGCTATAAGACAAGATCAGGAACATGATGTGGCCCCATCAGGTAAAGAGCACCACTCTAATGTTCTTTTAATTAATGAAATACTTGTAACAATAATAATAAAACATATCAATTTAACATTTCTTTGTTATTGTTGTAGACCCCACCTTGCAGTGGCCTCCACGTCATGATCAGTACATGACTAGGCGTACATTAAGATCATGAGTAGAGGGCAGAACAACTGAAGGGGGATAGATGATTTAGAAAACAATACTCCACTTCAACTTTTGTTAGCTTCAAAAAAGAAACAAAAAAAAAGTGATTGTAATCATATTATGACAACCATATTTTTGATAATATATAAAAACTGAAAGAATGAATGTTATATATTAATGAACGAATGTGAATATGTTAATGAATGAATGTTATATGTTATTAATGGATGAATGAATGAATGTTATATGTTATTAATGAGCTTCCACTGTCATGTGGTTGGCCTTGTTAAGTAGAGAATATTAAACTATTCTCGAAACAAAGAGAAGCTCAATAAGGTAATGCACTTTTCAATATAAGAAATGCATCATTTGAAGCATCAAACCAATATGCAAAGATGAAAGAAACTGCTAACTTTTCACTATGGTGGCAAAAAATGATTCTTTATACCCTGATGCCTTCATTTTCCAAGCCAATTTCTCCTGCTTTGCATAGCTCTGCCATGTTTGTGGATGTGATATGACTCCTACACAAAAAACATGTACCAGTTTACGACCTTCAATCCAACTACATCCAAGTATCTTTTTAATTCCTCTATCTTTTATCAATCTCTTTACTATTTGAACCTCGTACAGATGTTTTAGATGAAGAAACCATTATTGTGAAATATGCCTCCAGTTGAGTAAACTAAATCCATGCTAGAATCATAATTTGAAGTTGTTTCCATCCAATTTTTTGATTTTAGTTTGTTTGTATGGCTTTGTATGAATACCACATTGTGTTGTGTGTGGATTTGGTTTCAAAGCTCTGTTTCTTTTTTTTTTAGTGGTGACATAACTCTAAAATTTGACTTTTGTGCATAACAGGTTAGTGGGAAAATTGATAGCTCTGAAGGGCTTAAAGGCTCGATTGAGATAGATACACAAATATTTGGATCTTGCTGATGGGAGGTTTCCACTTCACCATGAAATTTTGTACCATCTACAGGTATGCAAAATTTTCTCTACTTACATTCATTCAACTTACTATCTTCCTTACCAAAATCTACCCTTGTTAAGCCACAACCATAACTAGCACACTATCATAATGCTTCAATCTTAATCATTAATCTTTGTCTTGAAAAAAAGGATAATAGTCATTAATGCATTACTAAGGGTAAATATATTTCATAAAGACCTATGGAGGATAAACCACAGTCTACCTTTGCTAAGGGCACAAGATAGTCTTTTGGATTGTTTACAAATTCATATCTATGATCACTTTCCATGTCTTTAAATTTAGCATGTAAAACCTAAGACTCATGTCCTCATATGCTTCATTCCTCCAAGTTTGTCCATAAAAATTTCATGGCACAAGTCTTTCCACAAAAAAACTTCATGCTCTATGACTTCTGCTCTATGATCTGTTTTCTTGCATTTGTTCTCTCAATGTTGTTCCTTTTCTATGTCATTGCAACAAAAACCTGATTAGAGAACCATTCACATCCTCTACTTTACAACATCAAAACCTGATTAGAGAACCATTCACATCCTTTACTTTACATCATATCAATTTGCATTGCAATTATATCCCTTCAAGGAAAAACAATCAAACACTTATACCAAATCACCAAGGCACATTAACAACCATCTATACCTTCTCACTATAACCAATTATCAGACCTTCAATACAATAGTTTCATCATGTTTCAAAAGAAACAATCAATCATCTACTTCAAAACTCTGTCCATTCCAACTTATTGCCCTTTTTGCAGTCAAGTCATCATTCATGCATATTAGATTCACCATACCTAAATCATTAAAAACAACATACACTACCTTGTATACCTTATCCTAAACTTTGAAACATCTTTTTCAACATGAATACAATAGTTTCCAACCACTAACAATTATTTTTGTCATTGTTTTATCAAATTACCATTATCCATGCAAACAAGCACCACTTTTTAAATAGGCTTCCATACCCTAAAGTGGGTGAATCCCACAAACCAAAGTCAAATCCCAAAAGCCAAATACACATTAAAAGAACTTTTACTATCCATATCAACATACTAAAATCTTTCAATATTTTGCTTTAAAGAAATCATCAGGTTCTTACATTGTACGCTGCTAAAAGGCTACTAAAGTAGGCCTATTTTTCAAAGGAAGTGCTCATAAATCTTCACCAAAACACCAATAAACTTCAAAAAGTCACCATACATGCCACAAAACTCAATATTCAATCAACTTTAAGGATTGAAAGGCTTTAAAACTCCTTGAACCATCAAACCCTTATTTATAGGGTGAACAAGCACCAAAACAAGGAGGGTTTCATGAAACACATATTTACAAACCTCCAATACTCCATCAAATCATTGAAACATGCTTCATTGTGTCTGATTATGCTTTTAGAATCATCTCTTATCCCATTCATTTGTTATTCCTTCAATACCCTACTTGAAACCTCCATTTTTGGGTGGAAAAACTTAGTTTTTGTCTTGAAACAACAACATATTCTTGTGTTCTGGTCTTCTATTGTCCTGCCACCATAAACAAACACTAAATACATAAAAAGACTCCTATTTCAATCCATCCCATTGACATATTATACCTATATTGATGGGATGGAGATGGGATTAAAACCACCATTTAAGGTCTTAAAACCACCATTTAATATGTGATTAAAACAACAATTATGTTTATGGAATACAATTCATCTATTTTCATCAATTTTTTGAATTGTTCTAGCATAAATATAATTAATTATAATTAACTGGCATTAATTTACATAATTGTGATCATCATGGCACATCAATTTCCCATACCAATCCTTGCATCCGCTAAATTTGTATCCCTCAAGATCCTAAATGATTGGTTAATTTTTTGCGAAAACTTCACCACACCTCTATTGGCGAGTTAAGGTATTAAAACCACCATTTAGTATCTAGGCCATTAACAATGAATGTGGAATGACTCAACAATCTCTCTTCCTTTATGCTTTGGTAGATGTCCATACCATGTTCCAAAGCTCCCATTTTGGGACAGACAAGTAGGATGTTGGCCAAAATTATAAAATTTGGCTCTACACCTACCAATTGCATTTGCTTGAAAGTTTGTAAATCCTTCTAAATAATCCCTTTTGTGCATATCCTGCAATCATGGCATTCCATCAGACCACATTTCTTTGGGGCATTTTTTCAAATGGTTCACTGCCTTGTCTATGCTTCAACATTTTGTATACATATCTAACAAATCATTTCCAACTATAATATATGACAAAAATATCCTTTTCATTATACTTAGATGGATTTTCATGCCCTGTTCCAAAGCACATGTTTTAGAACAGGCAAGAAGGATGCTGGCAAGGGTTAAGGAATTTGGATTTACACCTTCCAATTGCATAGTTTACTTCATTCATCTAGCATATTGCCAATGTGTTTCACAATTGTTGGAATCATATCCTATAATTATAGAACTAGTAAAATTAAAATATGTAAGTTTCAAATATGGCATTACATATCTTTCAATGAATTTTTGAAAGAAAATATCAAAATGGAGAAGTATTAACAAAATAATCTGCATAATTTCTAACAGATCAGGGATTTTTTTTGCAGAGTTATCTTGAATATATTTAAGACAAAAGTAACTTATAGAGATTGAAGTAGAATCTCAGTAGTCTAAAATCACCAGTCAGCACATCTTAGTAGTATCTCAATTCAAGAGAACTAGGTCCACTATCCATTAGCCAGTAAAACAAATAAAATAAATTCATAAAATTATTTTGTTCTAATAAGGTTGACTGGTTGCTTGTTTCTTTTTGATTGTCAGGAAGTCATCAATATACACTTGGTTTTCCCGCATTCTCTTGCCTCGTGGCCAGAGAGTTTCTGCAGAAGGCATCAAAGTAACCTTCAAGATTGACAATGGCAACGAGTACAAGGTTAGTATAACTTAATGTTAATTGGGTATGATTTTATTTGTTCAAGACCAATTTAGATTCATTTTCTGCTCACACTACTTTTATTTACATTTATGTTTTGCTAATATCCATTTTCCTTTACATTCATATTTTTCTATACATATTGTGTTTACAATAATGTTTTCCTTAATTTAATCTAGGGGAGAGGACCCAGTACTTGAGCATGTTTCAATAGTTGTGATAGTAGTGGTTTATATAATGCCCAATATTTTTAACAATATTGGACCAATAGTTGTGACTTTAAAGTTGCTAGTGTTGATGATGACTACCCATAATTAAACAAAATGTATTCCTTTGATCTAAAAAGCAACCAATCATGTGATTGCACACCAGTGCTCAATAAAAAATATTGTGAATGCACAAATATTAGTCTCACTTTTTTTTTGGGTCTTTTTGGACACGTTGACAAAAAGCATGCTAATGTGGCATCATATTTGATGATGTGGAAACCTTAGTTATAAGCAGGGGACTTGTCAAGTAAGTTGCTATAAAAAATTGGGAGTGATTTGAAATTTCCACGTAGGATAATTAGAAGTGCGAAGTTAGGGTGCTCAACTACTGGGTCCTCTCCCCTATATATTGTTGTGGCACAGGCATGATGCTGATGTTTTTGGGAATGGTGAGTAATTTAGTCAAGGGTAATGCAGTTTTTACAATATGGCCTGGAAAAACACATATATCTCCTGATGATTGATATATAGCCCTAGGCCACTGTTCAACTTTTCCCATAGTACATTTGATATTCATGTCATACTAGACCAAGTCCAATTGTCAAGTGGAGTCAATGTCAACAAATTTTGACAACATTCTTCGAGTTTGTGGTAAAATTGCAGCCTTGGAATAGGGCATGGACATCCATGACAGATACAACACATGATTTGTTTCATTAAATGGCTCATAGTATTTGCAAATTAGTTGCATTCAACTTAGATTTGTAGAATGTATAGAATGAAATGAATTAATAACCTTGAAGTTTTTCTTGAACTGTATAGAATTATTGAAGCTTTTACCTATATATAATTTTTCATACTTCCCAATAGGCGTTCTGTTAATTCCTATATTTTACATGTTCAAGATTCCTTTGAGGCATTTTTTCAAATGATTTACATGTAAAAGTTGTGCTTTCATATTTTGCATGTATAGCTTATACTAAAAACACAAGATCAAAGCCAATTTGTCCATGGACTCTGTTCCCCTTACTATCACAAGAGTATTGATAATTATCACCTACCTTGCTTTGAAGGAAAGCATTTCGTAGCCTGGTTAGAAGTATTGCCTCAAGAAGTGCAAGTCTATTGCACTTGTTTGATATACAATCATTTGGTAACTAAATTTTTTTCAACAAATCCATTTCATGTTCATGCAAGTATTATTTCAAGGCATTATGTCAAATAGTTTGCTTGGGCATTCTGAAGGTGAACCATTTTGCACAACAGTTCATTGCTTGCCCTGTATATTAAAATCTTTGAGGCATTTTTTCAAGCAGTTTGTATGCCAAATCTATAGATGAGCATCTCAAAGGAATTTTTTCAAATGTTCATCAACCTCATCTTTGCTTCCACACTTCGCATAAATGCTCGTAATAACATTTGCAAACTCAAAATTTTCCAAAAATATTGTATTCATGTCAAACTTGCAAGCGACAACTTCATCGCGGGCATACCGCAACCAAATACCCAATGTTCCCATTATGGCACGAACAATAGGAATGCTAGCAAAAATTGTGGGAATTGGCTTTACAACTACTAGTTACATTTGCTTAAAGTTTCAAGCATCTTCAATGTATCTACTTCGAACATACCCTACACTATATCATTCCATGAAAATGGAATTCCTTACATGAGTATAAAACAGTTCAAGCACCTTGTTTGTCTCTAAATTTAGCATCCATGGCCACCAGGGCACTAGGAAAGTGTGAAGATTTAAAAAACTTTATAGCAGATCCACTTCATGTCTTCTCCATGGGAGAAGAATACTCTGAAAGTAATTTTGGTCCACTTCATGTCTTCTCCATGGGAGAAGAATAGTCTGAAAGCAATTTTGTGGTTTGGAAAATTGCTTTGTAATTTCACTTCGATTTAATAAGCACATGACAATTTTGTTTTCATTTTGTTACTTATGCTTATTGTCCCCTACTTCCATGAATTAGGTATGAATATTTAGTTGTATTTTAACACATGATTGTAATCCTTTTTCTTTCCTTGTGTATGATTCTTCTTGCTCACTTTCTCTTATATTTGGGGATGATGTGAGGCATTCATCAAACTTGTTTTCATGCTAACCCAAGTATGGTATGAAGACTTGTTGTTATATGTTCCATTTCTTGAGAAGTGATTTCTCCTGTCATGAATTTAGCGAGCTATAAAAACTGAACATAGAGCTACTAAACATTGTACAACTTTTCTTGATTTGCATACAACCCAACCTTAGACACTTTGAATAGATGATGCGAACCTTTACATGTGTATGTGGTGGTTATTTATATGATCTCACCTTGTGCAAATGCGCATAAGTGCTTAGGATCCAAGTTTGAAGGATGTTCAGTTGCCACTAGTTTAAGAAGAGGAAAGTATGTCTTGAGGAATTTCAAGTTAAATACTATGTGAAGTCCTAGGTACTACAAAAGTTTGAAAATAAAAATGTTCTCACTAATTATGTGCAAAATGATGTGAGGCCCATATCATAGTGTCATGGTGATTTTTGTATTTTTGTTGTTGGTGAGAGAGCATCTATTGTATTTCTTTGTGAGCACTTTGGATATGTTGAAATTTATAAGCATTATTTGTTTCTTGTTCTTATTTGTGCAAATTCCACATGAGGTGGTGTGTAGTAGGTATGTTCAAGGGTGTCACAAGCTAAAACCCAAGACATGCTTAGAAAGGACTTTACCTCATAAACTTGTGTGGAGCTCTATTATAAGCATGTTTAATGCAAAGTATATTTCCATCCCAAGTATGTGGATACTTACAACAATAGATGCCCACTTAATCTAAGAAATTCTAGTTGAATACCATTGTCTAATTGTTTGTTGATGGATTTCTCTAGTACACCATTGCGATGAAACAATGCCTGCATTTTAATGAATAGTTTTTTTAAAAAAATTTAATTGTTTCGTCGAACTTTCGACGAAAACAATCAATGAAACTTCAATACCGTCTGACGAATTTTCAATACTTCTAATGACACTTTCATCAGAAAGACTTGACGAACCTTCAATACCATCCGACGAATTTGCAATATGTTTGACGAAAATTTCATCGGAATGACTTTCCCATTTCATTGAGATTCCGACAAATTTCTAATGTTGTTCTAACACTTTGGCAGAGGCATGCCACTTGTGTTTTGGATATGGTTCATCAATAGATCGATGAAATTTTCATTGATATTCCGATGAACACTAGATCCCTTTTTTGTGGTGGCAACTGATGAAACTGAGTCATGATTTTGACATTTTAAAGCTCATCAGGAAAGCGATGAAAATGTAGCGACGAAAAACATTTCAGTGATTCGTCGATATTCCGATAATAGTTTGTCGATAGTTCAACAAACTTTCTTCAAAAATTAGAGTAAAATATAGTAGTGCAAGGTCTCCAACTTTTTCTAGATCTCATAAGTAGTCTTTAGATCCATCACATTTGTCATCTCGGTATTAGGTAAAGCACTCAACAATGCTTCCTTAGCCCTAATATTATACTCAGCATCTGTGATCTAAACAGAAGTAGTAGGACCATTCTATGGAATAACATACCTATTGCTTGTAATGCTCTAGTAGGGTTCACCAATGCATCTCAGATGGCACTCCATTCGATTCTTCCATAAAGAATAATTTGTTCCATTAAATCTAGGACTATCCTTCTTATAAGTTGCCATCCCAGATCACCTCAAGCTATTAAACTTCTTCCAAGGAACCTAATCTAATACCAATTGTTGGAAACACAAGGAGGGGAGGTGAATTAGTTGTCACATAATTTTAAACTTATTCAACTTTATTAACCTTATTCATAGATTAGATCAATAATCATGAAAGCATGAATGAACAACACATCAGAAGCACACAACACCAAGATTTTTACGTGGAAACCCTGTTAGGGAAAAACCACAGTGGAGGTCAATCCACAAGATTATACCCTATTAAAAGTATAAGGAAATATGAATGGGGAATGCACATGCATTCAGGCACACTGCCTAGAGCTCACTGCTCAATTACAAAGGAAGACACACTATCTTACAGAAAGGTTTTGATTATATCCATCAGATTTTGAATTGAGAAAATAGCATCTGCTAATGCTTGATTACAGTTTTAGTTAAGCACATGAACACTTCTTCACTCTTCTTTACACTCTGCTCTGCCTTTGAATGATTTAGAACATTATTCGCACACACACACAAAAACACTCCCTTTCACACACTTCATTTTGAATAAACAATCGCTCATATATATCCGTAACAATAAATTGCATCGCTATAAGTTGGCCACAAAGAAATAATAAAATGAATACAAACTATTGGCCCAAAACAATAAAGATTATTCATGTGAATCAACCAAGGTCGGCCACAACATAGTGAAGATCGAAAGTGACATCCTCAAACATGAACCACTTCAATTAATTACTCCTCGAAGATCCACAACACGCTTCAACACCTTGTCAGCCAAGAACATGAAAAACATGAACACACGAGAGAAAATCTCGTATCGTGAGCACAATGATCAATGCGGGCATGCAACACAGATAGAGCACGATCTAGAAACATCCACAAACATCATGAATCACCAGAGAATCATCCACAAAAATTGAACTTACTGAAATCACATAATCTTCATTCAGGAACACAAACTAAAGTAACAAAAAAACTGTCAGAATACAAATCTTCATAACTTGATCAAATCTTCACGTGGATCTCTGAAACTCGACGTGGATAAACTAGATATACTCAACAAGAAACCCTTTAGTCCACAACCTATGAAAAACAACGTATCGAGTTCACTGACAGACTGAACTTCACTTCACCACTGACAACTTGTAGCTCTCTTTATTACAATTTTCTCAAAATCCTCAACATATTCAACTTCTAATGCATTAATACTAATAGTGTTGACATCAATGACAACCACATATCAGCAACACAACCACAACATCCAACAATAATAGTCTTTTCTTACCATAAAGATAATATTATTCTTATAATTTTCAACCACACTCTTAGGTATTCTTTCTCTTTCTTGCATTTGAGATTGGAATGATTTGAAGAACCCCAATAGGGCTTCATCTCTAGATGTTGAATCTAGATACCTCAACATATGGTCTTCGATCAGTCTAGCCACAGGCACATTGTCTAACCACACCATATTTCTTACACTAGACAACTCTCTAAGAAATTAAAATAATAAGCATGTAATCAAGGTACCATACTTGAAGGGGTACTAGGAGTCCTTAGTCTTCTACAAGTTTTCTAACAACTATAGCCTTAGCAATTCACATAGGTCATAATCCATTCTTTTCTTCACCATCTCATATGTTGTATTGATTGTAGTAGTAGAAACTGAATTCTCTTTATTTGTGAAGAAAATTTGTTATCCAATCATCATTAATGCATATTTTACTACCAGATCATCAATTTCATTAACTGTTAGGGCTCTCTTGTAATATTTTACACCTGTTAATTTCATCACCACTTCATTTTTCACCGATTTAAGTGTCAGAACTGGTCCTTCAAAACATAACCCTGTCACAACCCTGATGGGCAAGTATAATTGATGCAAAGCATGGAGGGCTTCAAAAGGTTTCCAAAGTACAAAACAAAGATCTTGATTGCTCAACCAAACAATCACAAACTCTTCTTTAATACAACTTGATTGCATTGCCTACAAATGCACTAAGAGTGGTTTCAAGATACCAAACTCTCAATGAACCTCTGATACACCTTGTACATTACAATATTGACAGGATTAATCCAAACAAACTTCCTTAGAACATTGGTTCCTCCATTCTTCCATCACTCACACCCAAAAGACAAAACTGGGCATAACTTTTAAACCAGGTGAGAACTCAAGAAACCAAAAATAATTTCAAATACCCATTAGGTCCCCACACAACATACTTCAAACTAAAATAAGGTTGTTTTGGAAAGACTTTCCTTAAAAATGATTGTCCCGTTTTCAAGGAGACCTAATTAGGCTAGTTTCACAAGGTCAATATTGAATCTACGAACTCTAGGCCTCTACTCACCTCACTATCACCTCAAAAAAATCAAATATGGTTTGCATAAGCTTACTAAACCATTTTCCATCCTTCGCCATTAACATTTCTTTAAACCCTAACCCTTAGGCATCACTTTTACTCAGAACAAGGAGATTTCTCACCTAGGGCATCACCCAACTCATGCAATTTTCCTTCCCCTACACCTACAAACACAACCAGCTTGAAAAACACTCTAATATAACCCATTCCACCAATTTACAAAGGTATTCATCGGTGGAATGGTTCTTTATTCCACTTTTAGATTCTCAAACCCTTAAAATGAGGGTTTCAGGGCAGTTTACAAAAGAATAGTTCCAAAAAGCTTTAATCTTAATGAAATTTCCTCAAATCAAGTTTATTTGGAAGCTAACACACTATTCTATCAAAGCCAATTTAGATTATGACCTGGTAATGTTGTACAGGTCGTACAATACTTGCAAACAACCAGGAAAATGTTGAATCTACATAAAAGAAGGTACTTTTATTCAAAATCTCTTCAAGATACAACTCTCTACTCTCTTTCTCGCCTTCACAAGGCTCTTTAAACATATTACAATAGTTATTTTAACTTCCCCTTGAGTTCCCAACAACCAAAAACCTTCCCTTTACAAAGTGACTCTTCACATTCCATTTTATTACTTTTTTGCAATTTTGCATTTTGACAACAATTGCAAGATTTTCCACCATTTGACCACAAAACCACCTAGTAACCTAATAAAAGACTAAAATGCATTAAAAATGGTCCTATCATGACCTAATTACAATCACAATATGATTAAGACTCAAACATTACAAGATTGCCCCATGGAGGCATGAAGTTCACATGGTGCCCTGCACCATACTCCCGAGAAATTATGTTTTCCTCAAGTCCTCTTGAGGACAGTGTTGCACAATAGATTCAAGATTTTCAATATCATTCTTCAACCTCCAAGTAGTCTTTGCACTCACCAACAATTGAAAATTTCCATTTTTCCTTTGTCTTTAACCGATTCTTCATTGTTGAATGTTGTCTTTCATTTGATGGTTGATCCTTAACCTGTTCTTCCTCTGAAAATGGTGTTGAACCTTCCTTTCTACCTATCATTAAACCTTCTCCTTCCTTGAAATACACTGCCTTTTTATTCACTCTCTTTATGTGCTTGGATTCTTCCTTTTTCCTTTGCAACTCATCTTTCATCTCTTCATCTTTGCTTTCTTTATCTCTCCCATCTATTGTATTGCTTCTATTACTACTGCTTTGAACTGAAAGGAACAAAATGACCACTATATTTTTTTGAAATCAACAAGTGTAACACCTCTCCTATCATCCTAGCAACATGTTTCTTAATCCATTCTTGCATTTCCAAAATCAATTCATCCTTGACCTTCAAAGAAGCAAAACTAGACACCAACTCAATATCATTTCCCTCCAAAATAAAATTATGTTTCATACATGTTGTTTCAACATCTCCATGGTTTGAAATGGATGCATCCTTCATGTGCTCTTCCTCAAGCATATACCCATCTCTTTAACTACTACAAAACAATCTCTCACAACATACTACCCTATACCCAACAAAGATCTTGTAAGATGCTTCCTCTACCCACTCTCTCTCTTAGTGGAGGAACTCTACACCTCCCCAGCTTCATCTCTATTCCAGGACAGTGATCACAAACCTTCTCTTATGTTTGTAGCAAATACACATTCTCATAACTCTTCCTCTCTTGCAACTTCAAGATGGACTACTTCACTCTTCACCAAAACAAGTTCCTGCAACCAACACATTTCACAATCCACTAGATCAACCAGCTCTGATACCAATTGATGCAAAGCATGGAGGGCTTCAAAAAAATTCCAAAGATACAAAACAAAGATCTTGACTGTTCAACCAAACAATCACAAACTCTTCTTCAATACAACTTGATTACAAGGCCTAAAAATGCACTAAAAGTGGTTTCAAGATACCAAACTCTCAATGAACCTCTGATACACCTTGTACATCACAATATTGATAGGATTAATCCAAACAAACTTCCTTAGAACACTGGTTCCTCCATTCTTCCATCGCTCACACCCAAGAGGCCTATTTTCTTGTAGTAATCCCAAAAGACAAAACTGAGCATAACTTTTAAACCAAGTGAGAACTCAAGAAACCAAAAATATTTTCAAATACCCATTAGGGCCCCAAACTCCATACTTCAAACTCAAATAGTGTTGTTTTAGAAAGAATGGCCTTAAAAATGATTGTCCCATTTTTAAGGAGATCTAATTAGGCTAGTTTCACAAGATCAATATTGGATCTATGAACTCTAGGCCTCTACTCACCTCACTAACACCTCAAACACATCAAATATGTTCTACATAAGCTTACTAAATCATTTTCCAATCCTTCACCATTAACCTTTCTTTAAACCATAACCTTTAGGCATCACTTTTACTCAAAACAAGGAGATTTCTCACCTAGGGCATCGCCCAACTCATGCAATTTTCCTTCCCCTACACCCACAAACACAACCAACTTGAAAAAAAATCTAATCTAACCCATTCCACTAATTTACAAAGGTCTCCATCGGTGAAATGGTTCTTTATTCCACTTTTAGACTCTTAAACCCTTAAAATGAGGGTTTTAGGGCAATTTACAGAAAAATATCTCTAAAAAGCTTTAATCTCAATGAAATTTCCTCAAATCAAGTTTATTTGGAATCCAACACACTATCTTATCAGAGCCAATTAATATTATGACCTGGTAAAGTTGTACAGGTCGTACAACACTTGCAAATAGCCAGGAAAATGTTGAATCTGTAGAAAACAGGGCACTTTTATTCAAAATCTCTTCAAGATACAACTCTCTACTCTCTTTCTCGCCTTCACAAGGATCTTTAAACATATTACAATAGTTATTTTAACTTCCCCTTGAGTTTCCAACAACCAAAATCCTTCCCTTTACAAAGTGACTTCACATTCTATTTTCTTGCATTTTTGCAATTTTGCATTTTGACAACAATTGCAATATTTTGCACCATTTGACAACTTGACCACAAAACCACCTAAAAAACTAATCAAAGGATAAAATAAATTAAAAATGGTCCTATCATGAACTCATTACAACCACAACATGATTAAGACTCAAACATTACAAGATTTCCCCATGGAGGCATGAAGTTCACATGGTGCCCTGCACCACTAACTAGATAAATCTTTCATGGATTATGCTCAATGTGTATCTCACCCATTCATCCACATAGAAAAATATAGGGAATAATTACAAGCATCAAGTTTCTTCTTTGTTAGATTTCCATGAGAGTGTTGCCACATAATGGGTTACACTTTTTGGGACATCTTGATTTTTGTTGAAATCACATATTTTTAGAAAATATAATGATTTAAGCCTTGAAAGGTTCCATTCAAAGGATTTTAATTGAATAATATTTGATCAAACCCCCTTGGATAGAACCCCGCTAGTTTTAAACCATGCCTATAATGGAGTCTCCTCTACACCTATCAAAATGTTGATAAAAAACCACTTTTGATTTACCTTTTGGGGGATCAAATGAATTGATTTAAAATTTATGTTTTGTAAGTATGTATTCCTTATTATAAGTTTCCCAAAAAGTATAATTTTAAATTTATTTAATTTGATTATTATATTTATTTTTTATTTCTTGTGAATGTAGGTTTTTCACCTAAAATCAAGCTCTATGTTATGCACATGTGGGAAAATAGTAGATTACCAAAAAAAAATTAAAAAATATCTATGCTCTTGGTATTGATGTCCTTATAATCCAACAAAAAGAAAAATGATACATACAAAAAAGTTATGTGTTATACAATAAACCTATGTCTAAATTGTAATTGGTTTGACTTAAAAACTTAATTAAGAAGAAAATATTCAATAAAACACTATGAAACCAAATGAAAGAGCTAGATGTCATAGTTACAAATATAAATTCAAAAAAATAGAATTTATCCTTCATAGAAAAAAGTTATGTGTTATACAATAAACATCACTCTTTAAAAATGGTGTTTATTGTTAAAAACTAATTATCGAAGGAGATGGAAAAAGAAATGCAATTTGATTCCAATTTTTTTTTAAATATATATATTTAGAATCTAAAGACAAAATGTCACAAATCACTAGTTTACATCATCTTCAAATTTCTCATGGTTTAGTAGCTATAGGTGTTCGAAAGTGAAGATTTAGTTAAAAAAGTTCAATTCAATGTCAAGTTTGGCCAAAAAGTGTAACCCACTATTGTGGGATCACCCATGCTCGAGTTTTAACTCAAAATCATCGTCAATAAGCTCATTTACCCATACTTCTCCAAACTTTGTATGATTGTATTCTTCCAATTTTACATGAATATACATCCTTACATCCTCAATATGCATAACCCTAAAAGGAACATGCAAAAATGCACCTTCTAGATTTGTCACTTTTGATTTATCAAGATGCTTCTTGAATTTAGGACAAGGTCGGTCCACAACCTTAACTTGTTGTGGGGTATAAATCTTGCAATACAATTGAAATGCTTCTAAAACTTAGTGCAAAGTGAAAAAATATAAATACCTTTAGATCTCTACCAGCTCGAGTTTTATTCAAAAATTTTGAATCGCTTCAATTCACCTCTTCTTTGCTCTTTGATCTTCAAAAACTCAAACACAAATTATCTTTTTCATAAGTGAAATCACTTATAAACACTTTTGGATAACCTAAAATGTATTAATTACATTGATTTGAAGTTAGGTCAAAAGCTGATGAACCCTAACTATAATGACAGTCACCTTCAAACTCTTTGTAAATCTTCATAACAAAATATTTTCCACAGGTGTTTTCATCAGTTGTCCAAGCATGTCAACCTACACCTTGTATCAACATGCTAAAGGAATCAACACCATATATTTGGTAGGGGCTTAATGATTGTCTGTTAAAACTCCCCTCGAGCCAAAGCTCTTCATTTAGTTTTCGAAGGAAACATCTGCACCAGAAGTTGGCACAGACTCAATCTTAACCTTATTCTCCTCTTTCTTTTTCCATATCTTGTTCATATCTTTCTTCATCTCTACTCAATAAACCCTTTTTCACTGGAGATTGCAATTTACAATTCATTAATGCTAATAACCATCAATAATTTTTAAATAGGCAGGTGTGGGGTCAAGGACTTTGGGATTTTTGTTATGCTTGACTCGGTCACTACTACAAGAAATTCAATCTAATTTTTTTTATTAATTAAGTAGGAGAAGGGCCCTGATCCCATGGTTACACAACAAGAACAACAAAAAGAGAAATAGGCTGGGAAAAATAGCACCAACCACCACCAAAACACAGCAGTAGACTAACTAAACCCGAACCCAAAATGGCATGTAGGCCAAGTATCCAAAATGTTAACTACAAAACCATAATACGCTTAATAAAAAAAATACTAATACTAATCCATATAATAGTACACATACCATTAATAAGATTAACCAGAGTCCAACATATGCGTAACCATAACAAAGCTATAATGTAATAGCAGTCTGGAATAATAAAACTAAGAACCAAAATTTTTAGAGTAGCCCTAATAACTAAGCAAGAGGAACACTAAAGAGAAGCAGTGCTATTACTTAGAATTGGAAATTGGCTCCCAATATTCACCAATTTGGGACATAAACTCCCTCCAATCTAGGCCATCTTCATCTTCTTGGTCCTTCTTTTCTTCACTTTTCCCCATCTTCTTGAGCATCTTCCTGAACTTAGTTTTTCTAGAGACCGCAACCACCATGGCATGGTGCATGAGACCATTAGTGACCTTCATCAAGGTGATGTTTTCCTTCTCCATGTTTTCCATTTGTGCCTACATAAAATTCATCCTGCTTTTCAAAAATTCAATGTTAGAATCCTCAGGGGAATTAGAGGCAATGGCTTTGTTCTCTATTTTAGTGGCCTTTATCATAGCAACCCTTGGTTCCTCTTCCCTTCCATTGTCTTCCTCCTTATCATTTTTAGCCTCCTTCAAGTATTCCTCTCCCATATCATACGTACTCTCTTCAAATTCAATGTCTTCACTTTCTCCATCTACTTATGGCTCAAAATCTTCAACCACCATTTGTTCCTCCTCATCTTAGATAGTCGTATTTTGTTTACCCTTTTTGTCCATTGAGGCAACCTTTGCTAAAAATGCTGATCTACAACCCCCACTACTCAAACCCAACTACCCTTCCTCCATATCATCTCGTTGATTCCCCTCTTGGTCTTCATTTTTTGTAATGACCACACTCTATTTTTCTAGTTTGTTTTTTAGATTCTTAGCCCTTGGTGGTTCAAGGAGCAGCGGCAGGTGTTTATGCTTCTTTGGGGTAGCCTTGACCAAATCAAACTATGGTTTTTTCATAGAAGTTGACTTGCTAGCAGGGGTAGAGGATTTGGAACTATGAGCAATCAAGGGGGTGGTATTCACAGGGGAACTATCCCTAGGAGCAATAATCTGAGGCGGAGGCCTAGGGTTAGGCTCTGGATTGGGATTAGTAGCAACCAAGGGTTCGTCTTCCTCATCTGCATTTTGATTAGGGATATCCTGCCTAAAAGACAAAGGGTTGCCATGAGGGTTATTAGCTAGGGCATACTTGTAGAGGGAAAGCATAAGGCCTTGGTGCAATTTGGGATTCACACCATTCTTGATATTTTGTTGCAAGGAAGATAACAGGTAAAAGGGAAGGTTAATGTGTTCATTATGGTGGATGTGGTTAAGTAGGGTAAAATGATATGCATGGAATGTCATGTATCTTCTCTCTAATGTAAAATATCTCATAACAAACATACTAACCAGTGCAAAAGGTGGCAGAAGTTCCAGCCAAGCGTACTCATTCTAGAACCGAGTAATTTTCTCTCCATCATGAAGAAAATTGTCCACAAACACCTAATAGTTGGCTCCACTTTTCTTTGCAACCTTTCATCCCTAATTCTCTAAACCCTTCACCTCCACAATGAGCTGAGCAGTGAAATTAAATTTCACTGCCGCTATCGTCACCTGCCTTTTCTCCAAGAGTTTGTGAATTTGGCCGTCAAAATTTTGTTATAACCTTTCGTCGCCTCAAAGAATGAGACCATTCCCGCCCTTCTAAACAACCTCCAGGGGTCATAATTTTTTTGAGAGCCGAGCAATTGGGAGGTTCCGTACGTTTTCTTGGCCCTCCCATTTAGTAACTTTGTAAGCTTTTAGAAATTTTCTTTAGCAACCCTTTCTTCATACCACCACTACACCGAGACACTAAACTCTCCTTGCAAAGCACACAACTGAGATTATTTTGATGGTGTACAATTATTAAAATGTTATTTGAGAACCAACTGATAGAAGAGACCTCTAACACGGTTCCTAGGATAGAATTAACATGATTACCTTTATTGATAATAAATGAATCTAGATTTTTCATAGCAAGTTGATCCTCGATTAAGAGGTGGGAAATGACATTTGGCACATTGTAACATTTTGATTTGAAACAATCCTTAGCAATTAAATTAACCATGTGATCCTAGGTGTTCTTGGGAATGAAAGAGAAATTAAATTTTGCACCTGGGGATATCTTCTTAATACCTTTCGTACCAAGAATGTCATCATTAATATTTGAGCTCATTTCTTTATCAAGTCTAAAATTCCCCCTATACCGATCCCTTATCATAACCTTATAAGTTATATACATTTTCATATTTCTCTTTTAGCACTTTATCTTTCATTTCCATAAGAAACTTTCTCAACTCCCATCGGGTCCATGTGTCACACATGAGGGCCATGTTGGTAGCACAGTCAGTAGATTGATTACCTTCCCTGAACACGTGTTGGGTGCAACAATGAGTAAAGAATTTCATAAATTCCTTACAGTTGTCAATTATATCCTTTAGTTCCCATGGAACAAAAACACCACCTTTTAGAATGTCAACTATTAGTTTCGAGTCTCCTTCCAATATGACCCTCTGAAAACCAAAGTATCTTAGCATCTTAATTCCTCCCCACACTTCCATAGCCTCAGCTTTGTTGTTAGTGCAGATACCCAATTTTTTTCCATATCCCACTATACAATCTCCAAAGTGATTTCTCAGCAAACCCCTCACCCCTGCAGTGCCAAGATTACCTTTTGAACACTTGTCAAAGTTGCATTTAATCCATTCCCTTTCAAGAGGAGTCCACACTATATTCTTCCTAGAGAGGAGATCAGTCCAGGTTATATTGATAAGGTCCTTCTTTATCCCCCATAGTTTCTTGATTCTTAATTATTTATAAGTGGGCAACACTTTTGAATAGTTGTACCCACCTACATCCACATTTTCCTGTATCTAAGCCTTTATTGACATACATAGCTCTTGGTTGTTTCTCTTAGTTTCCCTAAAACTCCTATTGTTCCTTTCCTTCCAAATTCCCCATGTTATGAAAGGATGGGCTTGGTTCCAGAGGTCCAATATTATCTTATGGGAATAAGGACTAAAAGACAAACTTTCAACAAAAGACTTCATGGTTGGAGGGAAGACCCAATCAGTGAGTAGCATAGGGAGGAAAAATGACCAAAATTATCTAGAGAACAAACAGTGAAAGAAAAGATGCATAACGATCTCTTCTTCCTTCTTACAAAGGACACATTTGTTAACTAACTAGAACCCCCTTCTTAAAATATTATCAATAGTTAAGATTCTGCCATGGGAGGCAGCACACCAAAAATAGTTAACTTTAGGAGTTATGTTTTTTATCCACACCTTGTCCCAATGAAGATCTATGCAATCAATTAGAGGTTTTTCTAATTCCTTATAGTATTTTTTTATCGAGAAGCATCTAGATGGGTTCTTAATCCATAGCCATTCATCTTTCCTATCTTTAGAGAAGCACCACAAGCTCCCAGTTGTGTTGTCTTTGACCTCTCAAATTGGATCTCTTAAGCAAGCTATTGAACTCAATCCATTCTGGTTCATCTGCCTCCCAACTAGTGTAATTTTCCACTTTTCTGCCACAAATTCTAGTCAAATTCTGTTTCAGGAGGTTGAGGCCATCTATTGAGGAGAGAAGGGGGCTCAACAATCCAAGATTCCTTCTAGAAATCAGTATCATTTCCATTGCTAATTCACTTTCTCACACCCAATTTTAGCACACTTTTGGTTTTGATAAGGTGGTTCCAGTAGACAAATCCATAAGGAAAATCAAAGGAAGTGAGAAAACAGCCAGGTTCTCTATTCCCTAAGGTATTTAGCTTGGAAGATCTTAACCCAGTCCTTAGGTCCTTCCAAAAGGCTCCACCCCATCTTGGTAGTGAGAGCTTTGTTGAAGAGTTTGATTCTCCTTATCCCTAGTCCACCAACATTTTTAGGGGTACACACTTTCTCCCAACCAACCAGTGCTAGTCTATTTTTTTCTTCAGTGCCAGACCACATGGATCTTCTCTAGATTTATTCAATTTTTTCCACAATAAAGGTTGGGATTTTAAACAAAGAAAAATAGTAGATCGATGTTTTGGAGAGAAGCTTTTAGCAGTTGAATCTTCCCAACTTGACTTAGGAGTTTTCCTTTCCATCCTACTAACTTTTTTTGGACTCTTTCAATTAAGTGATTCTAATAACTATTTTCCAATTTTCTAGAAATCAAAGGAAGACAAAGGTAAGCAGCAGGAAAAATAGCTTCCTGGCAGCCCAAGATCTGCATCACTCTCTCCTTCACAATGTGATCAGCATGGAAAAATTATAGCTTACTCTTATTATAATTTATGTATTGACCCATGGTAGAAGCATAGTCATTTAATATAGATTTCCATTGACTGGATTCACCAAACGAGGCTTCACCAAACAAAATGGTATCATCAACAAATTTTTGATGGGAGTCAGGCGGAAGGGATAAAGCAGCCTTAACTCCTTTCACACTTTAGAATCAATGAGTTTTTGAATATTCCTTCCAAGAACCTCTACAATAATTATTAAAAAAATAGAGGGAGAGAGGATCTCCTTGTATAAGACCATGACCACATGAGAAGAAACCTTGGGGGACTCCATTCACTAACACTGAGCACTTTGGGGTAGTAACATAGGCAGTGAGAAACTCGAGGAATCTTCCATCAATCCCAAATTTCTTAAGAACAATAAAAAGGAATGACTAGGAGACTCTGTCATAAGCCTTGGATATGTCAATTTTCATGGCCATCCCTGAGTTTTTACTTAGGTCCATTGAGTGAAGGATTTCATGGGTTGTTATGACAGCATCTAAGATGTTTCTACCTTGGACAAATCCTTTATGGTTTAGGGCTATCATTTTACTCAACACAACTTTTAGTCTAAACACAACTATCTTTGAGAAGATTTTATACACTATGTTACACAGACTAATGGGTCTAAAGTCCTACATGGATGAAGAATCTTCCTCCTTAGGGATAAGGGCAATGAGCATGGAATTCATTTGATGAGAAGCCTTCCCGATCTAAGGAAATCTCTAGTTGCATTTAATAGGTCAAAATTCACAAAATCCCAATAAATATGGGAAAAAGCCGAAGGGAATCCATCCATCCTTGAGGCTTTGTAAGCCCCAAAGGAAAAGACAGCCTGTTTAACCTCCTGGAGAGAAATAACTCTAGTCATAACCTTTAAGTCTTGCTCAGTAATAAATTTAGGAATCACTTGAAGGATATCATCAAATACCTGATTAGCATCCCCTAGATCATTCTAGAAGGAGGAGTAGAAGTTCACAACTTCCTCAGCTATTTCTCTTTTAGTAGTCACTATTGTTCCATCCTCATTCTTAAGTTGTCTTATCTTGTTCCTACTTCTATGCTTCATAGTTGACTAGTGGAAGAATTTGGTATTTCGGTCTCCCTCAGATAGCCACTGAACCCAAGATTTTTGTTTCCAAAAAATCTCCTCCTATTTGTTGGCCTTAAACCATTGGGATCTTAGGCTACGCTTGTTAGAAACCAAGATCTGATTGCAAACCAGAAAAATCACCTTCCACAGAAGAGAAAAATGAAAAAGCAGAGATTTGCAAGAAGATGTGCAAATAATAATATTCAGGAATTTAATAATTACAAGATAATGATTTGCTTTATAAAAGCAAAGATGCATAACCCTAATCTTATCTTTAGCAACAAGATAGCTCAAAAGATAATGATGAGAATAAATAAACATAGGAAATAAATAATACCTAAGTAAAGTTATGCAAGTGTAATTAAATATTAATTACACTAACACCCCCCATAAGTGAAACTTAGGGAGACTAACAAAAGCATGCACCTAAAACCTAAGATGAATGCAAGAAAGCATGAATGGGTCCCAAAAACAAGGCCTGATCAGGGACCCAAGTACAAATGCAATAATGAAGTAGAGAAGGAAAACCCAATGGGACAAAACCCCCCTACAATGAGATGACTGCTGCAAGGAAGCACTGGAAGAACACTGTGGAGTAACACTGGAACCACAATCCGACAAGCAAGGAAAGATACTTTTGTCTACAACTGAAACCAAAACTGGAATCATGATAATGTGATAGCAGACTCGATGCCATGGAACACTGGAAAACTCACAAACTAGAACAACCCTAGAATCTGTGAAGCAACAGTAGATGAGATGATGATAGAATCTGGAAGTTGTGTATCTCGATGCCAATGCCAAACTGTGACTGAAACTCTTCCATGGGAAGGAGTACCAAAAAAAGACTCTGGAACATTAACCATAAAAACATGGCCCTCAAACTGAGAAGAATCTGAACCAATGAGGATCAAGAAACATAAAATCTCAATCTAAAGTGTGAACCGACGAATTTGATATGTGTCAAGCTATAGAAAAAATATGGCCAAAAGAAACTAGGAAACCAAATAACCCATACAAGCTGCCAAAAAATCAAAATAGATATGGAGATCAAAGTGCATGCACACTCTAATCAAATTATTATGCAAGAAACCCCCCTGATGGAACTTTATCTTAGTTCATTTATTACAATAACCCAATGATTGTAAAAGGAGAGAATCCTAAATGTGCATAAATAGAAAATAGGATGATATGGTACTGAAATGAAGTGCAAATATTCAAGTTTCACCTTTCCAACAGCCAAAACATCCAAGTAATCTCCAAAACACCCATTGGGAAAAATATGGAATAATGATAGACTTGGGACAGATACAAAAAAAAGTGCATGGACAGCAAGATGAGAGCACCTCAATACCTTTCCAACGCCTCAAAGAAGAAGAAAATCGGAGATCGTGGAAAAAAGTTATGGAAGCCCAAAATGAACATCTAACTTGAAACAGAAATAAATGCAGGTAAACAGAAAAATACTGAAAAATAAACAACACCACTGAAAAGTGCTCAGAACCAGCTTTCCGGCAATATCTTGTTTGCCCGATTTCGATACCGTATGCCCAAGTTATGGTCAAAAGAAAAAAATTGCTCCTTTAGGAAAAATTAGGGCTAGGAGGGGCAAAGAGGGTTGTACGGACGGGTGACGTCATGTTGACGTCAGCACTTCAGGGAAAAAAAATTGACGGCCATTTGGCCGTCGAGGCAAAAAAATGCCCCCCTTCCAAAAAACATTTGACGTCCACCGAATTCGCAAAACGGGCCAGAATATGCTCTGCATGCCGGAATATGCTCCAGGAATCTCTCTAGAATATTCTCCAGCAGATCACGGTGGTCGGGGGTTGGACTCGATAGCCTTTGGTCCTCCATAGGACCTCAGGCTTATATTTTAAGCCTGTGGGGGCTGGACAGAGGCCGGCGGTGGAGGAGGGCAGCACCACCAGCGACGGTGGCGGGCCGGTGGCCGCTCAGTGGCCGCCGGGTGGTGGAGCTATTTTCTATGGGGAGCATTAGCGCAAACCTCAAAAAACACATTTTTTATTTTCGTGACTCAAGAAGTGTGCTAGGGAGGCCGTACGCCCCCCCCCCACAAAAACCTTTTTCCTTCCAGACCAACTTCACCAAAATCGATGAAATGAAAGGCGATCTTAGGGTTTTTGGCCGCTGCGAACGCAATGGTGACCTTCGTTTGTGCTCAAACTACTCCAAAAATTTGGCTACCCCCAGATCTTGCAAAAAAATTTGAGCTTGAAACCCTCACATATCTAGCAAATGATGGCCAAATCTACAAAATAAAAGTCAATCCTGACTTTTTCCAGCGCTTTGAATCCAATGGTGAAGCCCGATCTGATCCAAAACACCTCATGAATGAACTCAAGGCATGATACCCTCGAGGAATCCTGAACGAACTCTGCAATGAATCTCTCCAAAAAATATGAGAAGGGGTTGCAAATCAAGGCTCTGATACCATGTTAGAAACCAAGATCTGATTCCAAAACAGAAAAATCACCTTCCACAGAAGAGAAAAATGAAAAAGTAGACATTTGCAAGAAGATGTGCAAATAATAATATTCAGGAATTTAATAATTACAAGATAATGATTTGCTTTATAAAAGCAAAGATGCATAACCCTAATCTTATCTTGAGCAACAAGATAGCTCAAAAGATAATGATGAGAATAAATAAACCTAGGAAATAAATAATACCTAAGTAAAGTTATGCAAGGTGTAATTAAATATTAATTACACCAACACCCCCCCATAAGTGCAACTTAGGGAGACTAACAAAAGCATGCACCTAAAAGTTAAGATGAATGCAAGAAAGCATGAATGGGTCCTGACAACAAGGCCTGATTAGGTACCCAAGTACAAATGCAATAATGAAGTAGAGAAGGAAAACCCAGTGGATACAAGTTTATTCATCCACCGGACCAACCTTCATTTTATCCTGTACTTCCTTTAAGATGTCCCCCAAGGAATTTTTGGTATCAAAGATGCTACCAAAAGTTAATGTGTTCCATCCTTTCACTCTGCTTAATTCTTCTCAACTTTTCCACCAGGAAAAACATGGGGGTGCCATTTGTGGGTTCATACCACCAATTCTCAACAAGGGCAAAAAATTTAGGATGGAGAGTACACATTAATTCAAATCTAAAAGGGAAAGGACCTTTATTAGGAACAACATTTTTCTTAAGCAAGATGGCATTATGATCATAACCAGATCTAGGGAGGGTAGAGAGGGAACGGTGTTGATAAATATTCCAATTAGAAGAGACAAGGAACCTACCCAACTTCACTTGAATAAGCTAATTACCAAGCCTCCTGTTGGACCAAGTGAACTTGGAGCCTAGAAGAGGAACATCAAAAAGCCCAGCAGAATTAAAAAAGCCAGCTAAGTCCATCATACTTTCAGAGTAGTCATCTAATCCCCCCATATTTTCTAAGGGTAAAACCGGCAAGTTGAAGTCACCACCCATCATCCAGTATTCCTCCTTTCTACTCTTCATAGCATCATTCTAAAAATCTCATAGCTACAGTCTATCCCTACTGAAATTGGGAGCATAAATATTGATTAAATTTCATTCTTCCAAAGAAGACAGATCTTCTAGGGACAACATTAGATAGTTCTTTCCAAAAAATTCCAAAAAAACATTAAATCTCAAGGGTTTCCACAAAGTAACTATTCCCTCTAAAGCCCTTTCAACATCACTCAAAAAATAATTTGCACTAGGCCAGAAATTCAAAATAGCCTTGTCAAAATTCTCTTTCTTCATTTTGGTTTCTTAAAGGCGCAGGACATCCACTTTATTATCCAAAATACACATTTTGACCAAAAATTGTTTACAAGGGCTATTAAGGCCCCTTATATTCCAGGAGAGAATCTTCATATGGAAAACAATTTTGTGACAAAAACACCAAAAATTTGTTATGAGAACAACCAGCATCACTTCTTTTTGGCTTTAGACCCATGATAGAGTCCAAAAAATTTTGTCTTCTTGAAGCCACATCATGCACCATGTCTTTATTTCTAGATTCCTTTTGAGAAGGTCTTCCAACCTTATTTCCTCCTCCTACATTCAGTTTCTTTTTCTTTTTTGACTTGCTTGTAGCATGTGTCCAGTCTTCATTGTCTCTGTCACTAGGATGAGGAGGAAAGCCTAAGATCACCAATGAGTCATTCAGATTCCCACCTTCCTTCTGAGACAAAAATGAAATGTATTGCAAGGACTGAGAAGGGACAGAAGAAACTTTAGTAGGATGTGACACTATTTCCCCTTCCTTCATCCCTTCCACAACATTCTCACCAAAATCTACCTTATTAGGATCCAAAACTTTGGCCACCCTCTGACCCATTTCCAACTCCACAATAGATTTTCATCTAGAGTCTCCTCAGCTTCCTTAAGCTTCATATCTTGCTTCATCCTAGGGATTAGGATTCCTTCCCCTAGAGACATTTCCTCGCTTTCCTTACATCCCATGACCAGAGAAACAACAAGAGGCTCTTGACAAATAGCATCCCGGTCCATGGAAATTTTAGTATTCAAAGGGGGAGGATTTTTAGGACTACAACACCAACCCGAACATTATCATCCTTATTGGGGGAACTTCTATATCAGCCTTGGAATCCTTGATCTTCGGCTCGATTAAGGATTGATTGTCACCATTAAACACATCTTGAGGTTGCTTATTACATGAGTCAATAAGGTGGCCAAATTTGTTATAGGATTAGCAAAATTGTCTTGCATTTTTGTATTCAAGAGGTTGGGACTAGTTTCCAAAATTTGACTTAAGGAGCACTAAAGTAGGCAGAGCAGTGTTAACAACTACATTAACGCAAATCCAAGCATAACTTAAATGATACTTTTCTTGGGTTATCTTGTCAACAACCAAGAGGCTTTCAAAAGAGGTTGCAATCCCTTTTAAGATGCACAACTCCTAAAACTCAAGGGGTAGCCTAGGAAGGTGTACCCAAGTAGGGGTTGTAGCACCTAAGTTAGCAGAAGGGTCAAAGCTCAGTTTCCATTTACACAATGAGAGGAAGTTATTGAAACTAGCATCAAAAGCCCATGGACCTCTCGTTAAAACCTTAAACATATCCTCGTAAACAACAAAGGAGAAAAGGAAGATGCCTTTGGGAATTGCACTAATGGAGACACTTCCTTTTAAGTTCCAAATAGAAGCAGCCCAGAGTCACCTGTTCAATATTCGAGCAGTACGCTAGGAATTTTCCAACCAATGATAGCTTGAGGCCATCCATAGCCTTAATCATCAACACTTTAGGAACATTGATTTCCCTACCAATTACTCAGCAAGAAACAAACTTTGTGTTCAGTCTTCCCATATTTGGTAAGTTGACACCACCAATTTATTCATAAAAAAAGTTGGTTCTTCTTCATAGAAGAAATATTCCAAACCAAAAGATGAGGACGAAGGAAACTTGCCAGAAGTACTAACTGTTCTTCCTACAAGAGAAGGAGCAGAGGTACGAGAAGGGGAACCAACATGGGGAACAAAAATTTTGGAAGCAATAAAGGCAGACGCAACACCAAACAAAGGGACAACATTCCTGGAATGGGGAGCCTTATTGGGCCCCCCGCTCGACCAGCCCATCGAGTAGTCAAGTCAGAGCAGGAATAGGAAATTCAAAAAAAGCTCAGGCGAGAAAGTCATAGAGTAGAGCATAGTTGAAGTTATGATTTGTTAATGTGTCTTGCAAACTTTGAAAATCTAGATGATTTAATTCAGTCTAATGTTATAGGTATATATTAGATGATTTTTGATGGTACAAATATTGTGGTTTGGCTTTATGGAGAAGGAAAATGGGTACAACAAATAGTGGTTGGTGATGGTGGATACTGGAGTCTGGATATTCATACAATAGATATAGAGTTTGTCAAAAAAGTGGTGTGGAGTGTCCTGCATGCAAAATTTTCAACATAGGGTAGGTTGAATATGATTGATTGTTAAAAATATGATAGAATCAGGGTGCATGTTTAGGTAGACTGACAATCAATAAGAGGGTTTTTATATTTATAATATAAATATTATAATATCATATCATATTATAATATAATATATATTTCATATTATAATATATTATATGATATAATATAATATAATATATAGATAATATATAGATTAATATATAATAGTATATAGATTAATATATAATAAGAACTTTCAATATTTTTTTATATGATTTGAATTTAACGGATATCTATTTCGCTTTGGTGTTTTCCATGGTAACATGTACTTTCTACCTGACCCTAGTAAAATTCAAAGTGGAATTTCATGTTTTTGGACAAGTAAAAAATGTTTTTTTTTTCCATATCGCCACTTTTTGGACCCCCATTATCCTGCACATACCCTATATATATATATATATATATATATATTAGTTGATTTGATTTGTAGATAGTGAGCATGTGTAGTATGTGAGATATATGTGCTAGCATGCATTGATGTGACTTATAAATCATATGGTTTCCTAAGACTATTGTTGTTTCATTATATGATGTGGTGAAAAATGTATCCTTGATGTCTTTGAATTTGTTGTTCTCATAAACAAGTGGCCCTATTCTCTTTCCTTGAGGACTTCCAAGGAAGTCAGCACTAGGGGGAGGATGATGTAAGGTCATCTAGCCCACTCCCTATAGTGCATCTAAGGATCTTCTAGTATGAGGTAATAATGTATATCATGATAGAGAGTTCATATAGTTTATGGTAGATTTATTTGTTACTGATAGATTATTATACTTGCAGGGTAATAATGTACCTAGTAAGAATGGGTTTCATATTTTTATGATATGAGTGAGTATAATTATGTGTAGCTTACTTCATGGTTATGAAAAAGTAATGTTGTTAGAAGATATAATAAATGAATGATATTTGATCAAGTTGTGATTGAGGTTAATGGTACTTTCAATTGTTTGACTCAGTGTGAATTATTTAAGTTCCTAATGTGATTTCCTTTGTATAATGATGTTGATTATTGAAATGATCCATAGCTGATATACTGAGAGATAATTGATCTTATTAACAAGTTAACACTAGTTCAAATGCTTTATTGGTGATTAAAACTAAGGATCATGATAGGTACATCGAATTCAAGTATGAAAACTTTGTTTACCGTACATTATTATGTAGTAAAAAGTTTAGTTATATTTAATTCTTCCCGATTATTATTTGATCTGAAATTTGTGTGCATTGAGATGATGCACAAATAAGGGGGAAATGATGTCACGACCCCCTCATTAATGATCTTCACATTCCCTTTTTTTTAAAGTATGTATTTTATTGATGAATTATTTATAAACAAAGCTATTACTTTAAATAGATAAATAAAATATCAACGATCTATATAATTAAGGATTAGTAAATGTACGAATTAATAATAAATAATAATGCATGTTCAAATAAGTTCCCAACTGTTCCTTTAAACACTCAAGTCATGGCAGTTAAGTAGAAGAAATCTAGAGATGTAATGCTTACGTCATCAAATTCCAAGGGATTTGCATGGGGAGTTGTTACCACCGCACTAGGGAAGGAGTAGTCCAACTTCAGAAAGCTATTCATGCAACTGCACTTGCAATCCCTCTTGGTGCGAGAGCTAGAGGGAGGGAATAGTCTTAAGAGATCTTTTTCCATCATGGCCAGGGGAGGAGAAACTATGGGCATAAGATTGACACGGTGACCTAGGTGGGTTTTCACTTTCTGATTTTCCAATATCAACTAAGGATTAGCATTATCGGGTGGATTTTAAACTTCTAGTGCATCTCTTGCTTCATATATTTCATTCCATGTTGATTTAAAAATATATAAATATGTATCATTTTAGTGCTTGCATTCGATTTATCTAGAATTTAATGTTAATGTTAAGGATTTTATGCACTATCATTATGGTCTAGAAAACAAAATATTTAGAGTGTACGAATTCATTTGTTTATTTCAAATTGACATATGTGACACCTTATGTATTTTGTATGTTGATTTGTATGTACTTTGGTTTGGCTTTGTAATTTTCATTGACCTGAACACATGAAAAGTATAGAAAAAGTAGCATGTAGAGTGAATCGTGCTCTGTAAAAATCATCAACTTGAAATTTACAAATTATGCCTTATTTTTTCAAGTCTGGTAGGAACCCACTGGTATGTAGAAGATCTCAATCAAGCCATTGACCTGCAAAAGGGATTTTAATAAAACCCACGACCTCCATACTCCTATTTTCTACTTGCATGGCTGATTCCATCCCTTTTAAAATTTGTTTGATCTCTTTCCATTGGCAGATAAATCTAATTTAGCTAAATAGCAAGTGTAAATAGGAACAAGAAACCTCACACATAAACTTCACAATATTAACTATGTAAATTTGTTGGTACATGTACAAAGATTGCATCATTATGTGTTGTAGTCTATAACTGAGACCTCATATCATATAGACACATATTTTGAAGAAAAATGTATAAATCAATATAGATAAATACATTAGTTTTCTTCAGAATATCTTATAAATCTATCTCAAAAAGTTGTTTGTAACTATGCCTACAACATTGAATCTTCATGTTGACCCAACTTTGCTTCTCAAGTCAAAACCATGGCTCAACCCTTTTCCCTTAGCTAAGTTATCTAATATCATATTAGGAGGAAAAAGAAGCTAATTGTAGAAGCAATTATCCCTAGGAATGTTAAAAGTACTCTAGATTAAGGAGAACTACTAGAAACATGTTGTACCCAAAACAAAAAATTTGCTTCATTAAGGCATTTTGATTAAAATAGTCTAAATCCTCTAAAATTGTTGTCAAAAGTCATTTTTTGGTCAAACCAAGCATGGGATTTTTGTGGGTTTAATGTCTAGAACATACTGGAAAATTTTGAAAATTTTGAAAATTAGGATTTTTGGGCTCCTATTTTTTGGAAAAACCCTAAAAAATAGGATCTTTCCATAATTGGCTGAAATTTATTTGATTGGATTATTTCATGTCACGATCACATTGGTGAAGTCAAAATCAAGAAAAAGTCAATTTAAGTTTGGTGGGTTGTTTTCACTTTTTCAGGGGAAAAGTTAGGACCTCTGAGGTTGTCAATGGCAGTTGGCCAATACCAAGTGTCAAAATCTAAGCCTGAAATTCATCACAGAGGTTTTTGCGGTGAAAGATGCTAAAAAAGATGCTTCCCAATGGAGAGGATTTTCAAATGGTGAAAATTGGAAAAAATATTTTGTCTGGAAACACTACGCCTTGCTATGTGGGAGATACTTGTGCAATCAACGTGCGAGTCAACTTTGCAATTTTTGTACACGTAAAAATGGTGAAATATAGTCACGTACTCATGTTAGCAGCAGTGATGCTTCAACGTAGTCAACTCAACAAGTGCCACGGTGTTTGCAAAGTGCGAAATGGTGAAAATCATCAATTCTAGAGAAAATCTGCCCCACTACAGGCTAGAGGCTCCCTTGAATTTGGAGACCTAAACACTGTTGAAAATTTTTGCAAAGACATTCATCATCTTTAGAATTCTTCTAGCTTTCCAATGAGTCATCAAGTGAATCCATTAAATTTGTGAAACTCCAACAAATGGCAGCGGAAGCAGAAGAAATGGGAAATTTACGCATCAGTGACGAAAGTCAAAATACAGAATCTATGCCCCGATAGCCTAGGGGCGCCCTTGAGAAAATTTTGTTAGATGTCAAAATTTGCATAAACCATTTATGGGGGATCTCTTTAGATTCAACCCAGCTCTGCGATGAATCCATTCTCCAGTCCGTGAGACATATCAGTTGACCATAGCAGATGATCCAGGAAGCATGTAAAATGGAGGGAAAATAAAAATGAAAATATCAAATTGTACCTCTACAGGCCAAGGGTGCCTAGCCTTTTGGCTAGCTAGTTGAGGTTTTCGGTAGCTGTCGTCTTCACGAGATCTGTTCAGAATCCTCCTAGCTACGCAGTGAATTCAACCATCAACCCTTGAGATCCATCAAACGCCCATAGATGAAGAATCAATGAAAAATTTTGAAGGATAAAGGCAAGCAGGAAAATGGCTAAGTATGAAAAAATGCACCTTCCTTGAGAAAGGTGCCCTTCTACTGGAGGTCTTAGAAGCATTTTTCTAGCTTCGTCACTCCTAGGAACATCTCTTCCAAGTTGTTCTATCTTCGCGATGAGATCATCGAGGCGTGCATCGGAGCAATCCAACTCCTGGTAGCAAGGATCAAAGTGGAGCGTTTGGTTGAAAGTTACAAATTGCAAATCATTCTCAAAAGAAAATTTGTACCCCTGCAGGCTAGGGGCACCCTTGCATTTGAGGTTCTTAATCCAACTTTCAGATGTTGCACATATAGTCATTCTTTGTGAAATTCTTCCAGCTACGTGATGGATCCAGCATCCAGTTGATGGGAGTCATCATTCACCGGCAACAACAGATTGAAGCATAGAGAGTCAAAAATAGAAAATGGTTGTCTAGTGTCATATGCACCCTTTTGAAAATAGGTGCCCTAGTTTTTGAGGCATCAAACGAAGTTTTTAGCACTCATAGCTCCCAGCAACATCTCGTCTAACTTGTTCCAGCTATGCAATGAATGTGTCAGCTCAACTCCAGGATCAATTAGGCATCCAAAATTCAAGGTCCAACAGAAGTTGTGGTGACGTTTCAAAAGCTAAAAAGTAGGGAGTTAGCAAAAACGCTTCAATGTTGAGTAATGACGCCCAAAAAGTCAATTTGACTTTAAAAATTGAAGTACATGCTCCGGCTGCCCTATTAAAGTGGATTCAATTAACTAAATTAAAAAATATTAAAACTTAAGTTTTAAACGTCAGTTTTACTTGCATATGGCTTATCTCCATTATTTTTAAATGGCACCCATTTCAAGGCTTAGTCTCTGTTTCTGTTAACTAGGTGTCACCCAATGAGATAATTATCTCCAAAATTTAGGGTTTTCTCCTGCATGTTATGCCTTAACTCTCAAAAATTCTTTAAATATGCATTTGGGCATCCATTATTTTCACAGGTTGAAGGAAAACACGTATTTTCTCATGCAAGAAAAATATGAAGGCACTACAAGTGATATTTTTCAGTGTTCTTAGCAGATACAGGTCCAAATTGCTCAGCAAACTTCATTCAAGGATAGGTGTCATTTTACAGAGGCAGAATATAACTTCTATTTTCTCTCTCTTATTTCTTCTATCCTTGTCTTAGGTTTTCTCCCACATGTCCAAGTAAATGACAAATTTTCACAGTTATGATCATCTGGGTATGTTGTGCATGACTTTCTCTACAAAACCCATGTGTTAGATTTTTTCAAGAAAAATTGCCTGGTAGCTTCACTTTTCGAAGCTTTGCTTTTTTTTCGGAGATTCATTTGCATTGTAGAGAAAAATTCAATATTTTGAAAAATAAACAATTTGGGTTTGATCAGTACACTGTCTACAAAACCCATATTCCATAATTTTTCAAAAAAAATTCCCCCCGCAACCCCTATTGCTTTTTTTTTTTGAAAAGTCTTTGCATGTCAAGCTAAACGACATTTTTTAAAATTTTTGACATTATGGGTTTGCTTACAATCATTTTCTCTACAAAACCCATGTCTCAGAATTTTTTGTGAAAATTGCCCCTCAACATGCTATTTTTAGCCTGATTAGGAGCTATTTTTAGCTTTCCAAAAAAGTTGTTAGAACATAGTCGTGTTTAAAGTTAACAGGCTAGTTTTTCAAAATGCAGTTCACTTAGACTGAATACAAGACCAAATTGGTCTTAATTCATGACTTCATCAAAATGGCTAACACAAATTTGCATCAAGTGGATCCAGAGGTTGACTTGAATGCTTCAGAGATGAACCATATCACACTTCAAAACATCAAGGAATCTGGGTTACTAGAGGTGGCTTCACTTCCCATCATAGTACAATGTATAGAATTCATAATGTCTTATGTAAAGCATTACAATTCTACTACCCGATAAATTCAATTAGTGGATGGATGAGAGATATGCAGTATCAAGCCCAAGGACATTGAGAAGTGCTTCAGTATTCCTCCAAATCCAAATAATTTGGTTATTACGATGGAACAGTGTGAGAAGGCATTCAATGCTGATAAGGAGAAATGTCAAAGAAGGATGGCAAAGAGATGGCTCAAATAGAAAAAAAAAAAAAAAGGTTAACTTGCCAAAGAATGTGGGTCATGGAGAGTTCAAAGATGAATATGCAGTTATGATTACCCTTAACTATGTTTCCAGTCAAGCGGATGACAAAAAATTCTAGCCTTGGATGTATTACATCATGGCTCAGATCATCAACAGAAAGGAGCATTACGACTGGGCCTCTTTGATCAGTGATGTTCTCCACAGACAGATGATCGGTTTCTTCGTTGCTCACAAATTCCACATGTGTTCGTACCTCGTGTATCTGATAGCCTTTGAAGGCCAATTTAGAGGGTTGAACACTGTGGGGATTCTACGTGTACAAAAATTTCATCAATATTACACACAGCTTGAGTTCACATAGTCTGAGTGACACTTCAAGCAAGTGGAGGAAATATTTTTGATGTACATAGTGAGTAATCTAGATCGGGAGTTACATGTATGTATCTTAGGGGAAGCCAAATCAGCAATGGTAGAATGGGTGGATTGGTTCATCCAATTCCCTACTTTTACCTACATCCATGTGTACGGATATGCAAGTCAACCAGCCATGCTACCTCGTTATCCTTTGGATAAGGTGGTGTTCATGGAATTTCTATGACAGTTGTACAATATTCACTCCTATCTATGCAACAAATGCAAGCCAGCTGCCACTTTTCCATTATAGATGGGGATTTATAGGTGCAAGTCAACATCTGACGCTAAGGCCATGAGTCATGAGTTAGCCAGACTTAATCTTAAATATCTCATTGAGATACGCTCATATGACCCTTGGGGTCACTTCTCAGGATGTCTTGGTGGTCGGTCTTCTCACAAGCCTTCTGTGGAAGACTACTGGTTCAACTGTGAGGATGAGTTCGAGGTGTGTCGATGCAATTACAATAGGTTCACCCTTTCACATATTTTTGTTTTTTTGTCAGAAGATGTGGAAGGGTTTTCAAATGATGATGGGGATATCACACTTCCTCAATTATTTAGAGAATAGGTTGACACACATCCACTTCCAATCGTTGATTGGTTCACCAAGGAATGCACATCTGTTAAGGAAAGATCAAGCAGGGTTATCAAAAACAACATACTCTACTTGGATAGCAAGAGGATGAGGAAGGAAGCCATGCAAAACATAGAGCCGCCACCAGTGGTTTCTTCACTACCCTCCACGTCAAGGACAAAGCCTAGACAAAAGAAATGGAGTAACCCTCCTAAGGGAAGAAAAATGTCAAGGAATTCAAAGGGAAAGCACTAGTTGCGGATTTGGACCAGCAAGAACAACACATGGAGATTATCACAGATACAGTTGAGAGCATGCCAAAAATAGAGGTAGAGCCTCCCCTTTCATCATCAACACCACAACAGTCTATGGTTTGTATTAACTTGGAGACAGACTCGCCATCATGTAGCAGTGCTTCCACACATTCCCACTCATTAGGAGTTCCTAGGTCTAGCATTGATCCTTCTAGCGAGATTAGTCGAGACTCATCTTGGCTTGAGAATTAGCTAGGTAGGAAGAGGAGGTAGCCATCCTACAAACTGGACTTCTCATATTTTGATCATGTCTATCAAGACACGCCAGATAAAAAGATAAAGAAGCAAGTCCATGTGGAAAGGAACGCTGACAAGGAGATCATCATTGAGACCGTTGCACCGCCAGAGGATAAAAACTTGGATGAGGTAGAAGTTGATGACTTCACCTTGATAAAGGTCAACCTCGGTAGAAGCACACGCCAAGCAGATGTTGATTTCCTCAAGGTTGTAATGGAAAGCATAAAGGAGAGAGTCATAAAGGATGGAGAAGACAAAGCAACCCTCAAGGCTAAAAACCAACAGCTTCGCCAATATATCTCCAACCTTATGCACAACACTGAGAACATCACAGCCTTGCTCTCACAGATGTTAGAGTTACCAATAAAAAAAAATCAGCTAAGCCAGTTAGTTGTATACGAGAAGCACCTGAAAGACTAGGAAGAAGAGTTCGTCATAATGGGTTGCTTCATACTTTCAGAGTTGTGCCAATTGAGGTACAATGCCCATGAACTTCGCACACAGATTTAGGATTTAGAGCAAGTCTTAGTGGTCAATAAACCACAAAATGAGATCATGATCTCTCACCTGAGGATAACATATGATTTAGTCACTGCAGAAGAGGATAAGGAAGTTATTTTTTCTTAGAAAGAAAAATTAATCTTCAAGGTAAAATACATGAAACCATTTCTGTAGAGTTGGCTGAGAGCGGAGAAAAGGTGAAAAATGTTATCAAGTTCATGAGACCTTTCATATCATGAGTCCCTTGCCAGTATCAGTGTGAGGGTGGTGAGTACATCGAGCTTTCTGACATACAGTCAGAGTTGTAGATACTCATTCATGGTATTTTTAGTGGTGAGTCTATTGGATGTAAGTTAGTCATGTTAGCATTATTTGATGAGGCGGCCAAGAGTGGAGGAGAACTATAGAGTTAGATCACAGGCGGTGAAGTGATGCTAAGGAGACATCGAGTACTTCAAAGGAGTATTAGTGCTCTAGATGGTGATGCATTCAACAACCTCATGGAGGGGTTAATTGCTTGAGATAGCAGCCAGTGAACTTTAGACTAGGGCCTCCCACCTTTTCAAGATAGACATTAGACACAACAGTTAACTTGATGCTTCTTTCTGAGTTAACTCGCTGATCCACATCTCATTACATGTCTATTTTGGAGATACCTATGTACATATGGAGTTCTCATTTAGTTTTTAGTTCAAGTTAACTGATGTTAGTTATCAGTTGAATTTTATATCAATAAAGACTTGTGTGTTGCAACGTCCATTTAGTTTAGTTTAGAATTAGTTAACTAAGGTAGTTTTTCCAAGTAACTGTATAGTTGCATACATTTAGGTTTAGCAATAAATCTTGCATGCTTGCAAGACTCATGTTAACTCAAGGAGATTTTAGGGTTCCCTACTCCTTTGAGGCTCTATAAATAAGAGCACCCTTGCTCATTTGTATTTCAACTTTTTCTCATAATAGCAAATTTTTGTGCCACCTTGCCTGCAATATTTTTTATTTTTTTTGTTATCCACAGGGTATCCTCAGTGACTCAAGCCCAATAGTTTCCCTTTACGAACCGAGCTTGAGGTGAGACTAGTCCTTGGGGCCACACAATAACTAGCACACGTCCCAAGTGTGCACGGTGGGGTAAGTCATGGGCCAAGGAGTCGAACCCAAGACCTCGGGGAGAAAATTTGAGACATAGACCAACTCCGCTAACCCGCAGGGGCAACCTTTCCTGCAATATTGCTATTAAGTATTTTTTCACATTGTATTTAGAAATTTTTCTATGATAATAAATTGTTGAACCACCTTGCGGTGCAGTATTTTTATTTTGTACTTGTTCACTTTGTTAATATAAATTTGGTTGATTGTTCATTTGTGTGATAGGTCCTTCACACAATTTGTTGTCCTGGGTTTATTTGTTTCTAATAAGCTTGTTTCATATCTACACCTTGGATAGGAGTCCCTCCTCCTTGGTAATTTAGAAATAAAGTTTATCGTTTGATATTGTTATTAATAATCTTTCTTTCATATCTACACCTCGGATAGGAGTCCCTCCTCCTTGGGAATTTATAAATAGAGATTGTCGTTTAAGTGTTGTTTCCAGTAATCTACTTTCAGCTTACATCTCGGATAGGTGTCTTGCCTCCTTGGGAATCCTGAGAACTAGCTTGTCGTTTGATGTTTCCAATAACCTTCATTTCATCCTACACCTCAGATAGACATCCTGCCTCCTTGGGAATCCAGATTTAAAGTTTATCGTATACCAATTCCTTGCTCCTAATTCCTCTTGCTCTATTTATCTAGAGGAGATGGGATATTTTTAGTGTTAGCCTAGTTGTAGTTAAGATCTAAAAAACTAGAGAAAAACATTAGCTGCAATGTATTGGTTTTCATAACCTTATGCCTCTTCCAACTGAGTCAAAATGATAGGATTTTACAATAGTTTTACGCATATCAACAAAAGAGGGAGCTTCCCCTCCTAATTTGAAGAGTTAATTTTGTGCATAGTTGTTTGTTTCTAATAAGCACTCTAGAGGTGCAAATTGTAACACCAATAGTTTTCTGGTGCCCACCATGGGGCACGAGGCAAGAAAACTTCAAGAAAAGCTAAACACTTTTATTTCACAGGAATGACACTCTGGCATCCTATTGCATGATCCATACAGAAGCAACGGATTATAACAACGATAATGCTGGTAATGCTGATAGAAATTAGTGACGTCCACCCCCATTACCTTGGGGTAATAACATTGGACCTTTGGATTTTCAAGTAAATCATTAGTTGCCTAAAGGGTCAAGGAAGTGCTTTCCCTGGTTTCATGATGATGGAACTCAACACCTAGAGGAACATTTTTCTATGTTCACAATGGCTTGCTTTGTCTTGCATGTAGCACATGAAGACATCACGGTGTGTCTCTTTGTCAAGACTCTTGTGAGAAATGTTGCCAACAGGTTCAATCACTTGGCGCCAGGTAGTATCACAAGCTGGACAACTATGAGCGAGAGATTTTTGGCAAGATTCAAGCCCACTGAAGATAGTCACCTATTGTTTTCCCAGCTTACAAATTCAAAGATGGAGCACAATGAGCACATGAGGGATTTTGTAGCAATATTTAATCATCTTGTTACAAGACTTTCTTCTACATTTGATCCATCACCGGAGATTCTGATAAGTTGTTTCATAAATGCTCTTCCATCATAGATATACTTCTTCCTCAAGATGGAAAAGGAAACAGAGTGTAGGAGTGCACAAGAAAATGCCATCAAGTTTGAGGATAATATGATCACTTTCAGCTTGATGAAAATAGATTCTATCAAATCTCTAGTTCAACAATTGTACTAGACAAAGAGAGACAATCTTCAACCATGGTTACCAACATCTCCATCAAGAGCAATGATTGAAGCTGCACACAATGTAGTATTTTTCTTTTTCCATGACACTTATGCATATACCTAATCCACATGTCCAGAGAATCTGAGAATGATCCAAATCATGGGATACACTGAAGTTGCTCCCAGTTCTAGTTTTGTACCAACACCAAGTTTGAATGGTGTCTTACCATAGATGGACAACTTCAATGGAGACTCCACTGTGAGATACTTTGATAAAGAACTCGTCAATCAAGAACAAGAAGAAGAATATTGTCATTACGCTCCTTCGATGAATCATGAAAATGTTTCAACGCCTATGTTCACATGTGCTCAGCACTTCAAAGCATAGAAAGAAGAAGAAGAAAGGTGGAAAACAAAAAAAAAGGGTAAAGAAGTGCATTCCACTTCTAAACCCAAACCTTCATAGGAGAACATTATGCCAGTTGCTCAAAAGACATCTTTAGAAATTTTTGACATCGTAGCTTCCATGATGAAGACCAAGGTACAAATATCTCAACTGGAATATCTTCAGGATCATCTAGAACAACTAGATCAAATTCTCAAGGTTGTAAAGAAGTAGGTTGTGGTCAAGTCATCTATTCCAGCAAAATAAAAGCTTGAAATGGGTCCTAGTAATTATGTGTCTTGGTAATTATGTAACTCTGTCAGAGATAGAAACTGAAGCCTAGAACATTGCTTGTTCTAAAAAGAGACTGATAGAGGATACAAAGTTATGGACAATACAGTTCGATGGAGGTTGTTCAAATACAAATTCAAAAGCAGGGGAAATAATCATCTCCCCTAAAGAACAGTGGTACCCAGTTGCAAATTGCCTACAATTGGAATTCACTGAAGTTGAAAAAGAGGTGCTTTTGTTAGGCCTCAAAAATACCAAAGACATGGGAATCAAACTCCTATGTGTTAAAGGTGATGTAGAGCTGATTGACAAGCCAGTCAAAGGATATTTTCAGGTCAGAAAAGATCACCTATTGTATTACAAAAATTGAGTCTAGAACTTGATCGACTGGTTTGAAGGAATCAACATCTCAAGGATGGACGATAACAAAACTAATGCCTTTGGGGAATCAACTTTCCCATTTGCATCATACTCTGACTTTTTTCATAGTGCTTTTGCATGGATATATGAATACCTGAGAATCTTCATCCTAGAGGGATTACCTCCTACAATGCCCATCAGAAGAGAAGTGAAGCCTTTCAAGAAAAAACATCGATGGAAGGCTCTTTTGGCCGCTGCCATGCAACAAACAATATCCAGAGCACTTCATTCCTTCAGGGGTGGAGTAATTTTATTTAAATAATTTAATTTTTCTTTTCATTATGTTGTAATGTTTTTCCCCGTTCCGTAAATTTTTGTCGTGTTTTAGGTGATTTCTTAGGTAGTCTTGTTGTAGGTGATTAGGAAAACTCCAAGTGCTAGGTGAATTAGGAAAGAGTCTTGACTCCATTTCCCAATGGATAAGTCACATTGGTCTTCAAAAACTTAGAGATTCTTGGTTCTCCTATGTTGTAAGTATCTGACATGGTCACCAAACAGAGCCTAATGTTGTACCCAAAATGAAATTTTTGCTTTATTAAGTCATTTTGATTAAAATAGTCTAAATCCTATAAAATTGTCATCAAAAGTCAATTTTTGGTCAAATCAAGCATGTGCTTTTTGTGGGTTTAATGTCTAAAAGATACTAGCAAATTTTGAAAATTTTGAAAATTAGGGCTTTTGGGCCCCTATTTTTAGGAAAAACCCTAAAAACCTTAAAAAATAGGATCTTTCTAGAATTAGCTGAAATTTATTTTAATTGGCTTATTTCATGTCACGATCACATTGGTGAAGTTAGAATCAAGAAAAAGTCATTTTAAGGTTGGTGGGTTGTTTTCACTTTTTCAGGAGAAAAGTTAGGACCTTTAAGGTTGTCAATGGCAGTTGGTCAGTACTAGGTGTCAAAATCTAAGCTTGAAATTCATCATAGAGGTTTCTACAGTGAAAGATGCTAAAAAAGATGCTTCGTGATAGAGGGGATTTTCAAATGGTGAAAATTGCAAAAAATATTCTAAAGTCTGGAAACACTACGCCTTGCTACATGGGAGATACTTGTGCAATCAATGTGCAAGTCAACTTTGTAGTGTTCGTACATGTAAAATTGGTGAAATACAGTCACATACTCATGTCAGCAGCAGTGATGCTTCAACGCAATCAACTCAGCAAGCGTCACGGTGTTCGCAAAGTGCGAAATGGTGAAAATCATCAGTTTTGGAGCAAATTTGTGCCCCTACAGGCAAGGGACACCCTTGACTTTGGAGGCTTAAACACTATTGAAAATGGTTGCAAAGACATTCATCATCTTCAGAATTCTGCTAGCTTTCCAGTGAGTCATCAAGCAAATACATCAGATTCGCGAAACTCCAAAAAATGACGGCAAAAGCTGAAAAAACGGGAAAAACGCATTAGTGACGGTAGTCAAAATACAGAATCTACGCCCCTGTAGCCCAGGGGAACCCTTGAATAAAGTCTGTCAGATGTCAAAATTTGTAGAAATTGTTTCCAAGGGATCTCTTCAGATTCAGCACAACTCTGCGATGAATCTGTTTGCTAGTCCATGAGACATATCAGTTGACCGTGGTAGATGATCTAGCGAGCACATAAAACAGGGGGAAAATAAAAATGAAAATATCAAATTGTACCTCTATAGGCCAGGGGTGCCTAGCCTTTTGGCTAGCTAGTTGAGGTTTTCGGCAGCTGTCGTCTTCATGAGATCTATTCAAAATCCTCCTAGCTACGCAGTGAATCCAACTGTCAGCCCTCGAGATCCGTCAAATGCCCGTAGATGAAGAATTAACGAAAAATGTTGAAGTATAAAGGCAAGCAGGAAAATGGATAACTATAAAAAAATTCACCTTCCTTGAGAAAGATGCCCTTCTACTGGAGGTCTTAGAAGCAATTTTCTAGCTTTGTCACTCCCAAGAACATCTCTTCCAAGTTGTTTTATCTTTGCGATGAGATCATCAGCACGCACATCAGAGCAATCCAGCTCCTAGCAGCAAGGGTCAATGTGAAGCATTTGGTTGAAAGTTAGAAATTGCAAATCATTCTCAAAAGCAAATCTACACCCCTACAAGCTAGGGGCGCCCTTGCATTTGAGGTTCTTAATCCAACTTTCAGATGTTGCACATACATTCATTCTTTGTAGAATTCTTCCAACTACACGATGGATCCAACATCTAGTTGATGAGAGTCGTCATTCACCTACAGTGGTAGATTGAAGCATAGAGAGTCAAAAATAGAAAATGGTTGTCTAGTGTCATATGTACCCTTTTGAAAATAGGTGCCCTAGTTTTTGAGGCATCAAAGGAAGTTTTTGGCACTCGCAGCTCCCAGCAACATCTCATTAGACTTGTTCCATCTATGCGATGAATGTATCAACTCAGCTCTAGGATCAACTGGGCATCCAAAATTTAGGGTCCAACAGAGGCTGCGGTGACATTTTCAAAAGCTAAAAAGTAGGGATTTAACAAAAATGCTTCAATGTTGAGTAATGGTGCCCAAAATGTCAAAATTTGACTTTAAAAATTGAAGTACATGCTCTGGTCACCCTATTAAGGTAGATTTAGTTAACTAAATTAAAAAGTATTAACACTTCAATATTAAACATTAGTTTTACTTGCATATGGTGTATCTCCATTATTTTTAAGTGGCGCCCATTTCAAGGCTCAGTCTCTATTTAAGTTAACTAAGTCTGGCCCAATGAGATAATTCCATCCAAAATTTAGGGTTTTCTCATGCATGTGACGCCTTAACTCTCAAAAATTATTTAAATATGCATTTGGGTGTCCATTATTTTCACAAGTTGAAGGAAAACACATATTTTCTCGTGCAAGCAAGATCTAAAGGTATTTTTTAGTGTTCTTTACAGATACAGGTCTAGATTGCTTAGCAAACTTCATTTAAGGATAGGTGTCATTTTACAGAGGCAGAATATAACTTATATTTTCTCTCTTATTTCTTCTATCCTTGTCTTAATTTTTCTCTCGCATGTCCAAGTAAACGACAAATTTTCATAGTTTTGATCATCTGGGTATGTTGTGTACTACTTACTCTATAAAACCCATGTGTTAGAATTTTTCAGGGAAAATTGCCTTGTAGCTTCACTGTTCAAAGCTTTGCTTTTTTTTTGGAGATTTCTTTGCATGGTAGATAAAAATTCAAAATTTTGAAAAACAAAGAATTTGGGTTTGATCAGCACATTGGTGTCTACAAAACCCATATTCCAGAACTTTTTGGAAAAACATTCCCCTGCAACCCCTGTTGCCCCCTATTGCTTTTTTTTAAAGTCTTTGCATGTCAAGCTAAACGATGTTTTTTTGAATTTTTGACATTATGGGTTTGCTTAGAATCATTTTCTCTACAAAACCCATGTCTTAGAATTTTTTCGTGAAAATTGCCCCTCGACAGGCTATTTTTAGCTTTCCAGAAAAGTTGTCAGAACATAGTCATGTTTACAGTCAACAGGCTAGTTCTTCATAATGTAGTTCACTCAGACTAAATTCAAGACCAAATCGGTTTTAATTCATGACTTCATCAAAACAGCTGACACAAATTTGCATAAGGTGGATCCAAAGGTTGACTTGAACGCTTCAGAGATGAACCATATCACACTTCAAAACATCGAGGAATCTGGGTTGCTAGGGGTGGCCTCACTTCCCATCATAGTACAATGTATAGAATTTGTAATTTCTTGTGTAAAGTATTACAATTCTACTACCCGATAAATTCAATCAGTGGATGGACGAGTGATATGCAGTATCAAGCCCAAGGACATCGAGAAGTGCTTCGGTATTCCTCCAAATCCAAATAATTTGGACATTATGATGGAATGGTGTGAGAAGGCATTTAATGCTGATAAGGAGAAATGTCAAAGAAGGATGGTAGAGAGCTGGCTCAAATAGAAAAAAGTTAACTTGCCAAAGAATGTGGGTCATGGAGAGTTCAAAGATGAATATGCAGTTGATTACCCTTCTTAATTGTGTTTCTGGTCAAGCAGATGCCAACAAATTCCAGCCTTGGATGTATTACATCATGGCTCAGATCATCAATAGAGAGGAGCATTATGACTGGGCCTCTTTGATCAGTGATGTTCTCCACAAACAGATGACCGGTTTCTTGGTTTCTCACGAATTCCACATGTGTTTGTACCTCATGTATTTGATAGCCTTCTAAGGCCAGTTTAGAGGGTTGAACACTGTGGGGATTCTAAGTGTACAAAAAATTCATTAATATTATCCGTAGCTTGAGTTCACATAGTCCGAGCAACACTTCAAGCGAGTGCAAGAATCATTTTTGATGTACACAGTGAGGAATCTATATCAGGAGTTACATGTACATATCTCAATGGAAGCCAAATCAGCGATGGTAGAATGGGTGGATTGGTTCATCCAGTTCCTTACTTTTACCTACATCCACGTGTACAGGTATGCAGGTCATACAACCATGCTACCTTGTCATCCTTTGGATAAGGTGGTGTTCATGGAATTTCTATGGTAGTTGTACAATGTTCACTCCTATTTGTGCAACAAACGCAAGCCAGCTGCCACTTTTCCATTATAGATGGGGATTTACAGCTGAAAGTTAGCATCTAACACCAAGGCCATGAGTCATGAGTTAGCGAGACTTAATCTTAAGTATCTCATTAATAGATTCTCATATGACCCTTGGGGTCACTTTCAGAACATCTTGGTGGTCGGTCTTCTCAAAAGCCTTCTATGGAAGACTACTGGTTCAACTATGAGGATGAGTTTGAGGTGCATCCGTGCAGTTACAACAAGTTCAACCTTTCATAGATTTATGTTTTCATGTCAGAAGATGTGGAAGGGTTGTTAGATGATGATGGGGATGTCACACTTCCTCAATTCTTTAGAGAATAGGTTGACACACAACCACTTCCAACCATTGATTAGTTCACCAAGGAATGCACATATGTTAAGGAAAGATCAAGTAGGGTTGTCAGAAACAACATACTCTACTTGGATAGCAAGAGGACGAGTAAGGAAGCCATGCAAAACATAGAGCCACCACTAGTGGTTTGTTCACTGCCTTCCACGTCAAGGAAAAATCCTAGAAAAAACAAATGGAGTAACCCTCCTAAGGGAAGCAAAATGTCAGGGCATTCAAAGGGAAAAGCACCAGTTGCAGATTTGGAATAGCAAGAACATGTGGAGATTGCCACAGATACAGTTGAGAGCATGCCAGAAATAGAGGTATAGCCTCCCCTTTCATCACCAACACCACAACAATCTCTGGTTCACATTAACTTGGAGTTAGACTCACCACCACGTAGTAGTGCTTCCACACATTCCCACTCATTAGGAGTTCCTAGGAATAGCATTGATCCTTCCAGCGAGATTATTCGAGACTCGTCTTGGCTTGAGAATTAGTTGGATAGGAAGAGGAGGCAACCATCCTACAAACTGGACTTCTCATATTTTGATCATGTCTATCAAGACACACCAAATAAAAAGATAAAGAAGCAAGACCATGTGGAAAGGAATGTTGAAAAGGAGATCATCATTAAGATCGTTGCACTGCCAGAGGATAAAAACTTGGACGAGGTAGAAGTTGATGACTTCACCTTGATAAAGGTCAACCTTGGTAGAAGCACACGCCAAGCAGATGTTGATTTCCTTGAGGTTGCAACATAAATCATAAAGGATAGATTCATAAAGGATGGAGAAGACAAAGCAGCCCTCAAGGCTGAAAACTAGCAGCTTCGCCAGTATATCTCCAACCTTATGCACAACACTGAGAACATCACTGCCTTGCTCCTGCAGATTTTAGAGTTACTAGCAGAACAAAATCAGCTAAGTCAGCTGGTTGTATATAGGAAGCGCCTGAAATAATGGGAAGAAGAGTTTGTCACAAGGGGTCACTTCATACTTTCAGATTTTTACCAATTGAGGTACAATTCCCACGAACTTCGCACACATATTTAGGATTCAAAGCAAGACTTAGTGGTCGATAAACCATGGAATGAGATCATGATCTCTCACCTAAGGTCAGAATATGATTCAGTCACTACAGAACAAGATAAGGAAGCTATTTTTTCTTGGAGAGAACAATTAATCTTCAAGGTAAAAATACATGAAACCATTTATGTAGAGTTAGTTGAGAGTAGAGAAAAGGTGACAAATTCTATCAAGTTCATGAGAACTTTCATGTCACGAGTCCCTTGCCAGTATCAACGTGAGGGTGGTGAGTACATCGAGCTCTCCAACATACAGTCAGAGTTGCAGATACTCATTCATGGTATTTTCGTGGTGATTCTATTGGTTGTAAGTTGGATCAACTTACAGTCATGTCAACATTATTTGATGAGGCAACCAAGAGTGGAGGAGAACTGCAAAGTCAAATCACATGCAGTGAAGAGATGTTGAGGAGACACCGAGTACTTCAGAGGAGTATCAGTGCTCCAGATGGTGATGCAGTCAACAACCTCGTGGAGGGGTTAATTGCTTGAGATAGCAACCATTGAACTTTAGATCAGGGTGTCCCATCTTTTCAGGATAGACATTAGACACAACAGTTAACTTGATGCTTCTTTTCGAGTTAACTCGTTGATCCACATCTCATTGCATGTCTATTTTGGAGATACCTATGTACATATGGAGTTCTCATGTAGTTTCCACTTCCAATTAACTAATGTTAGTTATCAGTTGAATTTCATATCAATAAGTAATTGTGTTGCAACGTCCATTTAGTTTAGTTTAGAATCAGTTAACTGAGGTATTTTTTCCAGTTAATTGTATAGTTGCATACATTTAGGTTTAGCAATAAATCTTGCATGCTTGCAAGACTCATGTTAAATCAAGGGGATTTTAGGGTTCCCTACTCCTTTGAGGTTCTATAAATAAGAGCACCCTTGCTCATTTGTATTTCAATGTTTTCTTGTAATAGCAAATTGTTGTGCCACCTTGCCTGCACTATTGTTATTCAGTATTTTTTCACATTGTATTTAGAACTTTTGCTGTGATAATAAATTGTTGAGCCACCTTGTCGTGGGAATTTAGAAATAAATTTTATCGCTTGATGGTGTTATTAATAATCTTTCTTTCATATCTACACCTTGGATAGGAGTCCCTCCTCCTTGTGAATTTAGAAATAGAGATTGTCGTTTAAGTGTTGTTTCCATTAATCTACTTTCAGCCTACATCTCCGATAGGTTTCTCACCTCCTTGCGAATCTTGAGAACCAACTTGTCGTTTGATGTTGTTTCCAATAACCTTCATTTCAGCCTACACCTTGGATAGGTGTCCCTCCTCCTTGGGAATCCTTATTTAAATTTTATCGTATACCAATTCCCTACTCCTAATTCCTTTTGCTTTGTTTATCTAAAGGAGATAGGATAGTTTTAGCGTTATCCTAGTTGTAGTTAAGATCTACAAAACTAGAGAAAAACCTTAGCTACAAGGTATTGGTTTTCTTAACCTTGTGCCTCTTCCAACTGAGTCAAAAAGATAGGATTTTAGAATACTTTACGTTTACACATATCAACAAAAGAGGGAGCTTCCCCTCCTAATTTGAAGAGGAGTTAATTATGTGCATAGTTGTTTGTTGCCAATACGCACTCTAGAGATGCGAATTGTAACGCCAACAAAACAAATAATATGGAAATTGTTAATCATTTAAAGAAGAAGATTATGCTTCTTGTGGGAATCACTTTGAAGCAATGTTCTAAGCTAAAGAAATGAAATGATCATGGTCATCTAGAATTAAGCTTTCCAAAATTCTCTTCAAGATAACCTTGTTCTAGCAAACTAAAATAGAAATTATTGTGGGTCAAATTATAAAGTATTGAGAAATACCAGTAGTCAAGTTGCAATATTCATTTGGAAAGATCTACAAACCCAAATTTCATAAATATTTAATCTGGTTTAAGGTATAATATGTTCTAGAGGCCATCCCAACCTCTACTTTCAGTAACTCTCATTTAGAGAAACCATGGACTTCACCAAAGTGAACCAAGGGAATTTTAATTCATCCAAAAGTGCATCATGAGAAATAATTACAATTATATTTCTTATAGTGCAGGATGATAGAAGAGTGAAGTGGAAGTTTGCAAGTAGCTATCTTCCTTTTCTAATTAATCGCTCTCTATTTGTTGACTTAAACCAATGCTTTGAATCCTAACTTAACTCCTATATGAATGCTAATTGATCTTGATTTAATTAGGAGAGTAATTTTGACAATATGTAAATTAACTTTTACTTGACTTTGGCATGCATGCACCTATTATCCCTTTGTTGGAGTGAATTGCTAGATTGACTTGTCAATGACTATTGTCCTATTTTTTAATACAATTTTTTCTACATTACATTTTTAATATATACAATTCTGCATTTCCTATTCCTAAGTCTCTTGGTTAATTGCAAGTCTAGGCCTCTAATTCACTTTGCCTCAAAGCAATTATGGAGCTGGATACTAAAAAAAAATGATGTTTTTTTATAAAAATATTGAGATTTTCTTACTTTTGGTGATACATTTCCTTCTAGGTCAAATGACTAGTGACAAATCATATCAGAAATTCATCATTATTGCAACTTTGAATGTTTTATTCATGTTTGTGTGCTGCAATAGACACACCACCCCAAATATTATCTATGATGTTATTCACTTGTAAGGCTTAGACCAATGGTCTATGGACAAAATTAAATGTAAATGTCAATTGTATTTGATATGAAAATTGAGTCAAATGAAGTTGGACTTGTGAGGTCATAGAGATCTACTCAGTGAAGAAGTTGACTAGGACTTGGAAAGATGGAAATATTGCAAGAGTGGTGTTTATCGTCACATTGACAAAATGTTTTCTTTCACCATTAGTCAATGACAAAGGGCACCTAAATCTAGTCATAATTTTTAATCTATGTTGGCGGTTGCCTGCATTATGTAGCTAATAATAGGTCCCATTTCTTCTCAAATGATGAGTTATAGCTTTATGAAAATTATATATATTGTTATTCTAGTTATAAGAAATAAAACATATATATATATATATATATATATATCTTGCTAAGGACCAATTCTATGTTTATTATTTTTCTAGTAGTTGATAAAGCTACCAATTTGGTACTCAATTGGATTTAAATAAATACCCATTGATATTCATAATATTGATTTATAAATTAATATTTGGAACATTTAATGATTAATTTGTAATAGAAGACACTGGTAGCTTAGATATCATGTTACTAACCATTATCACCACATTTTATCATTGTATGTGTGGTTGTGCACTAGCATTTCATACTATAATTAATGTTATTATAGTCTTGGTCATCCTTTTAATAATCTATGAACTATTTTGATATCCATAAGATATCATTCATGGTCAATTTATTATCATCATGATAATATAGACTCCCCAACACCAATTAAATATTACAAATTAATAGCCAATGTCTATTAATCCTATATGTGTGTATGGCCTCTCTAATTTCTAATCAACTTGGTGCTAATAGGTATGCACATAGTTCAGAGGATGAATTCCTAACTAAACAGTTCATCTTTCACAAGAGGTTGCATTTAATTATCAATCAGGGACTCATAAACTTTAGACAGTGTAAACTAATTCCTCTGGAGTATGGAACCAACATGAAGCTACATAATTCAATCCAAAACTAGGGAATAACATTCATGAATTACACATGTATCTATCTTGGAAACTACTTAACTAATTTCAACTGTGCATCATTTAACCTAACAACAAGAAATTAAGTGGAGTAGCAGTACCTCAAGTGGCCCTTTCTTGAGTTTTTGCTTCCAAAAAAGTTTTCAACACCTACTTACTTGACTGAGAAATTCATGATATCAACTAATTCTATTTATTGCATAAAAAGTTTGAACTCTTACATACAATCTGACAAGAATTTTCTAGAGATTTCTTATTAATTCACACATATCTATTGATGTAACTGATAACATAAAACTAGCTAAAAATTAACAACTAAGAACAAATATCAACAACTAGATTTACTCCTTGACAACATATCCCACTATATAGGGTCTGTGCGGAGTTTTATTCCTCTAGGACTAAAAAAAGACTCATAAAGTAGTCGTTCCACTCTTCCTCAAAGATAGGAAGAGGACTTAGTCTAATAATAGAAAAAAATAACTATCAAACAAGAGTAGAGAAACTAATTTATAACTTTGTGCCTAACAATTAACTACCATGACAAAGATGTGTTCTTGAGGAAATTCACATCATGAATTAGTCTCATTCAGAAAAAATTTCTTCTCCTCTTGATAGTCTTATTTGATGAGCAAAAGTATGATGTGGTGACTTATGGTTGATCATTGAATGATCACCTCCACTCTTTGTTGGAAGTATTGTGTTGTGGTTGTTTTGACCTCTCCCCTACAATTGTCCATAGTCCTTATTTTGCGGCATGGAAAACCTTTTGTTGTGGGTTAACAGTCTCTCTTGCTGGAAGATGTTAGTTTCATTCCTAAGGCATCCACATTATTAACAATCATAATTAAACATAGAAACATACTAAATCCCATAGACATTCATGCATCCATAAAAGCATATATCAACATAACTCATTTCTATTTTCACAAAGGCATATAAAAGATGTATAAAGTCTTGGTAATGTCTATGAAACTTAACAAATGAAAGTATAGAAGTATAAAATAGTAAAGAAAACTAGCCATTAATTGGACCCATCATTTCCCCCCAACTAATCCATTTCTTTTCCTCAAAAAATCTTTAGGGTTTAAGGTTTTATTGTAGGGCCATATCTCTAAAATCTACCATAGAGTCCACTCCTTTGTCTTGCTTCAAGTAGTAACATTTCTAATCTGAGAGCTTTGCCAACCTTTTATTTTTTGTTGCTTCTTTTTCCCCTTGTTTTCTTCCTGTCCAGTGTGGTATAGGAAATAGGAGGATAGGAGGATGGAAAATAAGTGGGAACCAAACAACTCCATTTCTCATTGCAATTGAAATATATTTATGTGACATGTGAACCATTGTTGCATAATTATAAATAAAGTGTGGTTCCTTCCTCTTTAGTTCTAGTGTAAGCTCCCCCCATTGACTTGAACAAAGTTAAAGGCTTTACTGATGGTATCTACTACTAGTTCCTTCATTCTTTTATAATCTCTTTCTCTACATTCTATAATATTTTTTCCAACTCCACTGTGATTTAAGAGATCCAACCATTGATCTATCACTATATTCGGGTCCACTAATTCCTTCATTAGTTTTAAGGGGATAAATTTATCTTTCTCATGATATTCCTATAGAATTTTTCCCCTTTGGTTCTCATTTCTAAAATAAGAGGCCAAATCCCTTATTTAGAGATCATCTACAAACATTAATGGGTTCCATGTAGTTTCGTTTGAAAGAACAAAATTGTGTAAATAAAACTCACATAATTGGTCTTGCATTTCAAGTGTGTTCTTCTGGAAAGTGTCTAAGAATAGAAATTTCCTATTCATGGAAACAGGTAGGTCACTAATCATCTAACTAAATTGAAAACATAAAAACTTTTCCTACAGAAACAAGGCATAAACCCTAGCAGACAGTTTGCATTTTATCAACTGCACTATTATATCTGTAAATTCCTCAATTCTTACTTTCAATTTCTTCACGTTTATTTCTTTCTTCTCAATTGGCCTAGTATGATTAGATATCATTTCATCTTTCTCCCTTTCCTATTCCTTTTCTCTTTGGGAGAATTCATGTGTTCTCTTCTATAACTCAATACCTAATGACATGAAAAATTTGTCTAGTGGGGGTCTTTATGGGTCCAATTGAGCTCTTTGGGACTGGATCTTTCCATCTATCTCCACCATGACAAGTTGTGCCAATATTTCTAGTTTTGACCTATGCTCAAATTTATGGAGTCTTTCTTCCAACTCCCTAATTCTTGATTCCCTCTCATTGTCTTTCTACTGATATGTTTTCAATAAGTCTTCTAATTTTTTGATTCTCTGCACAGCTTCTTGTAGTTCTTTACCTGTATTCCTTTCTTCCAAGAAAAATTCCTCTTCTTTCTCCAAAAATTATTCTTATCCTACCTCCTTTGTATGCTCAAACCCTTCTAAGATAGGGCTCTTTGGAGATCTTCTTCTCATCTTTTTGGCAACAAAAATATCTTCTAAATCAAAATTAGAAGTGTTGGAAAAATACAAAGGTTGTACAATTGGTGTTTTTATTTCATCACCGGGGGTATTCCCCTCTGATTCTGTGTTTTTTCTATCATTATAATATCTTCTTTTTTTAATTTTTGTTTGTTCCTCTCATGGGTCCCTTCTTCCTTAGGCGATGTGATCACCTCCTAGATTGTGTGGGATTCCTTTGCCCCTTTGCAAGGTGTAGAGGTAAAATCCCCACTCTTTTTTTTCTTTCCTTTTGGTTTCCTTTTACTGTAAGTTGGGGTTTTTGAATTGTCTTCAGCTGCACATTTCTCAACAGAGGCTGCAAGTTGGGTTTCCTATAGTCCCTTCTCTTCTGGTCCCTATGTGTTTTCGGTAGGTGTTACAATAGTATAACCAAAGGGAATTTCTCCCTCAATAGAAGCCACGACAAGTTCTTCTACTTCTTGTTCCTAACCCCTATTTTCTTCATTAGGTAATTGAATGATGTTGTTGATATTGTTGCAATTCAGGAAATCCTCCCAAGACACATTAGTATATTGTACCCTAAGGCTCCTTTTCACCAGTAAAGTGACTAAACAAAATATGATAGTTCTGACTGATTCTTTTTTTCTTTTATACTCTGAGGACATTTGTTTCAACAAATTATAAAGGAAATTTGGAACATTCACATGCCTCCCATGGTTTAAGTGACTAAGAAATTTAAAATGAATTGTATACAATAGTGATTGTCTGTCATCACATGCTAAGTACCTAACAATATAAGCAACTACAAAGGCCAAAAGTTAGGGTAAGGATAAGCATTTGGTACCTTATGAAGAAGAGTCCAAGTTTTCTCTTAGCAAGGAGAATTCATTCCTAGTTGTGATGGCATCTGCTCTTACTGAAAAATCTTCTCCCACCCTTGGAAGTCCTGACACTTTGGCTACAACAGCTTCTGATGCATCTACTCTCAAATCCCTAACAATTTCCTCATCATTTTTTAGGGTACTGGAAAATTGATGGGTCATAACTTTGTTGAATTTTGTGAGTCTCAAAAATTATTCCAACCAACCATCCTGTTGGAAGATAGGTACGCATTGTTTGTCTTCTAGCAACAAATTGTGAGCTATCGGTTCCCTTCTCACTATGTCACCCCATTGTAGTATCTCCACTAAAGTCACTTCTTTTTTGGCTATGTTCTATTATATCACCCAATTATTCTACTTTTTTTCTATGTTGTATGTTATATTACTCAATTTTGTTGTTGAAAACCTTTCTCACTCTTCTAAACTCTTCAATTTCTTGATAATGGCAGAAATTGAAAAGACAAAAAGCTGGAAAAAAACTAAGGACTATGGCCTTGAATACCCTTCCCCCCAACCAAATTACCTAAGTGTCCTCACTTAGCATGTACAGAATTGGTGAAGGGATAATTAATAAGTAGTGGTAATGTTAAATGCTAAGTTGATATGTATACACAAATGATAAACATATACAAAATTAGTAAGCTCTATTGTTAATTATGACAATTAATACAAAGAGTGCCTATTGAGATGTTGTGAGATGATATTTGGCATGTGTGAAGTTGTTGAGTGCCTCCATGCAACATGATTTGAAATGATATGAAGTGACTAATATGAAGTCATGGTGTGGCATGTAATTGAGCATGAGATGAACATGTGGAAAATATATTTGAATTTATGAATGAAAGGTTGCACAGTGTATGTGATGTGAAAGGTGGAAGTTAATGTACGGTATGGAGTATGCAAAAAGGGTGATTTGATTGCTATGTTTGATGGAAAATTAAATTGAAATGCAATGGAAGTGAATGATGGATGCCATGGGCACGACTGAAAGGATGGATATGCAAGTGTTACATGTTGATAAATAAAACATGTCTCTTCTAAATAGGGTTCCTCAGGGCATGTTATTGTAGGTCCCTTAAGTGTTGGCGTCTAACAAAAAGTAAAGAATTCTAATTGTCAATTGTGTAGTGTGTGCATGTGATTTTTGTGTTTTTAGATCATACCTATGAAATAGCATGAGGCAAGTTATGTAGCTCATTTGATGATATTTATGATGAAGCTCTTATTTTTGGTGATGAATTTTGCATGTTTGGTTCAAATTGTTGTTGTAAGGATAGTAGGAAATCATCCTTTTGGATTGGCCTTTTATAGAGTTTCAATCGATGTCCATTTACCAACAATAAAAACCTGAAATCATCAATAGTCTGCAACTGAACTACGCTATTTAGAAAAAATATTTTGATTTCATATGGCCCAAGCCATCTGGTCTGCAGTTTACCTTTGTAATCCTTGAACCTTGATTCATAAATTAGTGCCCATTCACCTGCATTAAACTCTTTTGTCTTAATAAACTAGTCATTCCAACACATCCTTTGCTTTTGGATGATCTTTGTATGATGTATTGATTCCATTCTAATTTCATCCAAGGCATTGAGGTTGTGCAATCTCTCCTTTTGTGTTGTTGATAAATTCATGCCTAATTTTAATATTTTCCTCAAATTTTTATGTTCAAATTCTATTGAAAGTATTTCCTTTTTACTATACACCAATTCATATGGTGTAAAACCTATTGTTGTCTTCCAAGTTGTCTTGTAAGCCCAAACTGCTTCAGGTAACCTGGCTACTCAATCCTTCCTATGTAACTACACTATTTTTGTCATAATTTTTTTGTTTCCTTGTTAGTCAATTCCACTTGGCCATTTTCTTGAGGGTGATAAGGTGTAGACTTCCTATGCCTGATTTCATATTCTTGCACTAACTTGGTAATCGGGTCTAAGGTAAATTATGGCCCTTGTTCTGTCACTATTTTTCTAGGAATACCATATCTTGTAAAGATATCTTCATAGAGAAATTTTGCAACATTTCCATCCCTTGCAAATTTCAATGCTTTGACCTTCACTGATTTTGTAAGATAGTTAGTACAAACCAGTATATACTCCTTGTTGGATGTTGGAGATATAGGACCAATAAAATCTAGCTCTAATTTATCAAATGGTGCTACAAATAGTTGTGGCTATAATAGTATTTCATCTATTTTGTAGGCCGACCCATCCTCTGACATCTGCCATAGCTCCTTGTATATCTGACTCAATCTTTATGAATTGTTGGCCAATGTAATGTCATAAAATTTCACCCCTTGCAATTTCACATACATTTTTGTATCTACTTTAGTGTCCACTCCCCTAGTATCTGTGTAGGCTCATTTTATCCCTTGCATCAGCCTTTTCCCCCTCTCAGGATGCTTAGGACCGCTTTTCAGCAGCTTCCCTCATGTGTCAGCTTTGCATTAAACCTTATGTTTTTCCTGTTCCTATCATTTTGTAGCGTGATGTGTCTAGACACTAGCGTGCCATGTGGACGTCCATGCACCACACTAGCATCCTATAACATTTCAACATTCAAATGACCATTTCTGAGTGCCTTTCCACTTTTCAGCTTATTTTTCTAGTGGTAACAACTCGAGACACCTTGTAGCATCTCAAGAAGCTTCTTTTCCCCCCTATTCTCTCTTTAAGTTCTATCTTTTAAATTCATTTTTCTCCTCTATATCTTTCTAGCTTTGGCTCTAACCTTTTCCTCTTCTCGTGGTTTGCTCTCTTGCTCTCTATAGCTCCTTTTCTTGCTACAACATCATTTTCTAAATCTCTCACAACACCCTTTGCAACTATCTTGGATTTTGCAACTATTGCTCTCTTTGGCTTCCTTAAGCCTTATAGCTGATATCTCCATTGTGTTGTGCTTGCGAGCATCCTAGGATTTCACACATCAATTGCATCTCTATCTCATGATACAAGTTCTCCTCCTTGAGTGGGGATTGCTTTCATCACTTCATATTTACTTACTTTGTTCACCTTCTCTATCTATTTGGTTGTCTATGGAGGTGGGAACACCAAAATAGGGGTTTGAATGAGGCAAACCCCTATACAACCCCAACATTTTCTCTCGATCTTTCATATGCAGATATTGAAGATATTCATGTGTTGGAGGCTTCATTACTTGGGTTGTTGTGAGAAGTTTCTATCTTATATCCTCTTTAGTCTTATCATCTACTTCACTTTACTTTAGTTTTGTTACTTTTTGTTATCTCTCGTGTTCTTAAGATTTCTTAGCAATTTGATCATTAGTAGTCATTTAGTTGTTTTCGATGATAAAATCAGTTTATGGTCTATACAATATGTCACCGAGCCTCTGGGACTCCAGCATGCCACACTATTTTCCCTATTCCTATTAGAAAACCAAGATCACCTACATGCAAGATGGATACCTGTCACATGCAAAAGATATGAAGAACCAAAAACAATGTTATGTAAAACCTCTCAATAAAAATGCATTAAGAGAATCAATGATTACATAGAGATCAATCCTTATGAAGGAGATCAAGAAACCCTAAATGAAACCCTAGTGTGCACACTTAATAATTAATAATTAATTAATTATTAATGTGCCTAAGTTTAGCTTAAGTAATAAAGAGGAATAAGTGACTTAATTAATTAATCAATATGATATAATTAATTAAGCATAATAACTTATTACTCTAACACCCCCCTTAAGATGAACTTAGGAAGAAGCTAAAACACTAGAATAAGATGCATGAAAGCAAAGATGGGTCCCGACAACTAGGCCTGATCAGGTACCCATTTACAAATGCAAGAATGAGTAAGAGAAGGAAAAACCCAGTGGGTCAAAACCCCCCTTACAATGAGATGACATGCTACAAAGAAGCACTGGAAGAACTCTGTAGAGTAACACTGGAACCGAAATCTGGCAAGCAAGGAAAGATATTTCTATCTACTGAAACGATGAGAGTCACTGATTGACTCAAGGAATCATGAAAAAAGTGACAGTAGACCGCGGAACACTCAAAAACTCCAATCGGGAACAACCCTGGAATCCATGAAGCAACAAGCAATTATTGAATGATGTATTACTGAAAATGAAGTGCAAAGATGCAAGATGCACTCTCCCAACTACCAAAACATCCAAGTAATCGCCAAACAACCCATCAGGCCAAATCTGGACTAAGAGATAAACCTAGGACAGATACAGAAAAAGTGCATGGACAGCAACATGGAGCTCCTCAATACCTTTCCGACGCTTCAAACGAGGCGAAAAATAGAGATCATGGCAAAAAGTTATGAGCTCAGAAGCATAAAAAGTACATCTGACTTCAAACAGAAATAAATGTAGTAAAACAGAAAATACTATAAAATAAACTACACCAAATGAAAGTGCTCAGAACTTTCCGGCAATATCTTGTTTGCCTGATTTCGATACCGTATGCCCAAGTTATGACCAAAAGAAAAAAACTGCTCTTTTAGGGAAAATTAGGGCTAGGAGGGGCAAAGAGGGCCGGCCGTACGCTGACGTCATGCTGACGCCAGCAGTTCCCGAGCTTAAAATTGATGACCGTCTGGCCGTCACGGCGAAAAATCGCCCCCCCTGTTGAAATTTTTTGCATGGCCGGAATTTGATTAGAACGCCTGGAATATTCCATTTATGGCTGACCGTCAGTGTCCTGCTTTGCTGGAAGGAATATTCGCCCGAAATATTCTGCAATAGTAGGGGTTGATAGGAGAGCCCCTGATCATCAATGTGACTGGGGCTAATGGGGGAGGAGCCCGCGGGGGCTATGCATAGGATAGGCCTGGCAGCGGACTGGCGGTGAAGGCCGGTGGCAGCGGTGGATGGGTGGCCGCTCGGTGGCCACCGGGTGGCAGATCTTCATTAAAACTGGAGGCGCCGGTGGTGGGCGCAAATATCCTTATTTTTTGATTTTTTTTGGAAAATTGTGCCTCAGGAAGCGAGCTGGGGAGGCCATACGGCCTCCCTAGTAAAAAAAATTTGCCTTAGAAACAACTTTCACCAAAATTGACGAAATGACAAGCGTTTCTAGGGTTTTGGGATGCTACGAATGCGATGGCGACGTCCGTTTGAGCCCATAGTGTCCCGAAAAAAATGGCTACCCCCAGATCTCACAGAAAAGATGCCTATGGAAACCCTTGCATTTGAAACTCATAGAGAGGCCATATCTTTAGATCATGAACAAGCAGCTGCAAGTCTGGAGCTCTGATACCATGTTAGAAAACTAGGAATCTATTGCTAGACTAAAATACTTCCACCAGAGAGATTATGGCGAGAATGCTTGCTATGTCAATATGCAAGATTGATTGATAATTGAATTGCTCCAAATGTACAAGATGAGGCTTGCTTATAAAAGGCAAGCATGCACAACCCTAAAACCTAACTTGAGCTACAAGATAGCTCAATTAGATAAGGATAAGAAAATACAACCTAGCACTTAAATAAAAGCCTAAGTAAACTTATGAAGATTTAATTAAATAGTTAGTTACACCAACACCCCCCCATAAGTGCAAATTAGGGAGAAGAATATAATGCAAACTACTATGGGTCCCGGCAACTAGGCCATGTTAGGTACCCATTTACATATGCAAATGAAATGCAATCTCTCATAAAGCAGAGAAAAGGGGAAAACCCAGTGGGAAGAAAACCCCTCTCCAAAAGAGAGAAAACAAGAAAAAAAGCATGACGAATGTAAACATGATGTATGGAGGAAAAAAAAGTTGAATTAAATGTCTTTTCTCCCTTGGTGAGAGATGTGGTGGTGTTTTCCTTGCAACTAGGTAATTGGCTATGTCTGCAAACCAAAGTTTATGAAGAGATAGGGAAAATAAGTGCTTATATAGAAATGAATCATCTACAATATCCTCTTCTGACTTTGTTGGAAATCTCAAGAGATAGTCTGCTACCACATTTTCTTTGCCTAGTTTTTCCACTATGGTAATATCAAACTCCTAAAGTAGCAACAACCATCTCACAAGTCTACCCCCAACTACTAGTTTGTTCATCCAGTACCTGATTGTTGTATGGTCTATAAGGATGAATATAGAGAACCCTGTGATGTAGTGTCTTAATTTTTTGATTGCATGGACTACTGCTAACATCTCCTTTTCAATCACTATGTAGTTGAGCTCTTCCCCTTGAAGGTTCTTACTAATATAGTATATATAATACTCTAAATTCCCTTCCTTTTGTCCTAAGATAGATCCAATTTCAAAATCAGAAGCATTAGTATGGATGTGAAAAGGAAATTCCCAATTTGGCCCTCTTAATATTGTGGTCTTTGTAACTGTTTCCTTAAGAGCTTCAAAGTCATGTTGACAAGTAGGTGTCTAATCAAACTCTACATCTTTAGACAATAGAACAAATAGTGTTACTACAATCTTACTGAAATCTTGTATAAATCTTTTGTAATATCCAGCATGGCCAAGAAAACTTCTAACATCTTTTTATTTTTGAGGTACAGGTAGTGTTGATATTATTTCTATTTTATTTGGGTCTACTTGGATTCCTTTATTGGACACAAATTATCCAAAGACTACTCCCTCAGTCATCACTATGAAGAATTTCTCATGAATTAGGGAAAAGTGGTGATCTTGACATCTTTGTAGTAGCTTCTCCAAGTTAGCAAGTTCTTCTTCATGTATGTATCCCCATAAGTTGTGAATTCATCCATGTAAAAATCCATGGAATCATGAGTAAAATTTGAGAATGTGCTTAGCACTGCTCTTTGGCAGGTGGTAGGTGCATTGCATAGCCCAAATGGAAAGATGGAGTAAGCATATGTACCCCAAGGGCATGTAAGGGTACTCCCATAAAGTCTATGAGGCTCCCATGATCTACATACCTGGGGATAGTTATTTTTCCCAACATAATATCTACAAGATATCCTAGGACATGCACAGTCTAAGGGTCCTTACGTTTCCTGCTTGGATTTTTGAGGCATAACTCTCTCACTATTTTGGTGTAGATTGGTACCTCCTTGATTGCTTGAATTGTAAGGAAAGTTGGGTGCAGAAATGCTTTCCTAATGCCAATTCTTAGAAGAGAAATACATATGTTTCATTCAATTTCAAGTTGTAGTTCATTAAGATGCACATTCATAGAATAACAGAGTAGAAAAATCTGACACAATCACAGAAAGAACACCAGATTTACGTGGGAAAAACCTAACAGGAGAAAAACCCACACACCAAGAAAAATCTCTTTGTATTATAGTAACTAATGATTACATACAAAGTTACAAACTATGCTTCCAAATGTTAATTCACAATATCAATTTCAACAGCATAACATCTTTGATCAACCTCGCTTCAGTTCAATTCAAACAATACAACTCAATGTTACAAAACATACAGTGTTGATACAACATTTGTTCAATTACTCATCACATTCGTTCTACATTCCAAGCAATACAAGGAACCAGTCAATTCAGTTACCAAATGATCTTAACACCGTTCAACTATCAACAACACGTCAAATTATCGATGGGACTTTATTCAAGCTCTCTTTGAACTCTCAACATTACATTGATATCCACACATTTTATGAAATCACACAATCACACATCCTTCATCAGCATCATCCAATCCCTGCTCTCCCACTACCATCGGTCGAGTCCCACTAAGGCACTCGTGGGTTGGAGGGTTACATAGTTTTATATATATCACCATCTCAATGAGACAATACATCCTCTCCCACTGATATAAGGATGTCACTTTTATGAGGATCATATCACTCCATGTGGTCCTCACTGCCATGTCACTACCATTTACACCAATTACCGCTTCCTTACAAGGAACTGCCTGGGTCCTACCACAGACACTGCGGGTTAGCGGGGACTCAAAAAACAATCATTGGCTCATCAAAGGGACTAACTTCAAAGTCACGATGAAATTACAAAGTCCCACCGACAAGAGTCCCTCAACCTCCCATCGGAATGTCAAGGGGACAAGACTCAATGTGCTAATGACATCACAATTTCACCCCGATACAATCTCATCGCAGTATCGAGGAGACGCTAAGAAGACTCCTATTGAAGTGAACAACTCCCACTGAAAGAATACATAATGCCAAAGAAAGAAGTGTTATCGGTCCATCAAGGAGACTATGAATAAGATCCCACCGAAAATGAATAGTCAGATTGGTGAAGGAATAAACACATAACACTACAAATAGAATATCAAGCCAATAATTTGAGGCACATTTTCCAATATGCTCCCACTTGATGAAGAACTTACTGGCTCTTTCAAAAACTCAAATTTACTGAATATCATAGGCCCCAAGGCCCATCGAACTGGCACACCACTTGAAATTATCTATGCTCACAAGATTTTTCAATGCATCAACAACATTCTCTAGAGTATCCACCTTTTCCAGATTAACCTTTCCATCCTCCACCACATCACAAATGAAATGGTACTGTACATCGATATGCTTTGTCCTGGCATGGAAAGTTGGATTTTTTGCCAAACAGATAGCACTCTAACTATCACAACAAATAGTAATTTGCCTTGCATTAAACCCAATGTCAGAACACAAACCTCTGAGCCAAATGGCTACCTTACAGGTGTGAGTTGCTGCCATATACTCTGCCTCAGTAGTAGATAAAGTGACTATGGCCTGTCACTTGTTCATCCAACTAACCGCACCACCATGTAACTTGAAGATGTATCCACTGGTGGAACTTCTGCTATCAATGTCCCCTGCCCAATTAGAATCCACATATCCATTCATGATAACAGATCTTTGTGACCTAACTGAGTTACCATGATAACATAAAGCATACGAAGAAGTACCTTTCAAATATCTAAAAGCTCTTTTCACAGCATCCTAATGTGGTTTTCCTAGATTAGCCATAAACCGAATAAGTTCTCCCACTACTTGAGCAATGTTTTTCCTAGTATAGACCATCATGTACATTAAACTTCCAACCACATTCACATAAGGAACTTTGGTCATGTCCTTCATCTCAGTAGGAGATTTCAGACAATCCTCAACAAAGATTTTTGTTCCCTGCAACACTGGAACAACTAAGTGCTTGCAATTTTTCATACTAAACCTCTCAAAGATAGCATTGATATACTTACTCTAGCTGAGCCAAAGCTTTCTATTTCCTCTATCCCTTTTGATTTCCATCCCCAGAATATACCTCGTTGTACCTAAATCTTTCATTTCAAACTATGCTGACAACTGAGATTTTAAATAAAAAATCATACCCTTACTATTCCCAAAGAATAACATATCATCCACATATAGGGAAATAATAAGCAACCAACCATTTTTAGATTTAAAATACACATGATGATCTAATTTTGATCTTACAAATCCCAATGACAACACAAATGTGTCAAACTTCTGGTACCACATTCTAGGTTATTTTTTAAACCATATAGATATTTCTTTAACTTGTAAACCAGATTTTCTTTACCTCTTTCAACAAAGTGCTCAGGCTAGGACATATAAATTTCTTCTTCCAGATCTCCATGTAGAAACAATGTATTCACATCCATCTACTCAATCTCTAAGTCATACGCAATTGCAAGTGACAATAGAAATCTAATAGATGTCATCTTAGCTATAGGAGAAAATATTTCTCCATAATCAATTCCCTCTACTTAGGAATAACATTTCACAACCAACCTAGTTTTTTACTTCTCCACACTGTCATCCAAACCAATTTTCTTTTTAAATACCCATTTACAGCCAACAGGTCTTCGACCTTCAGGAAAAGGTACCAAATCCCAAGTTTCATTCCTTTTTAATGATGTCATTTCTTCATTCATGGCCTCCAACCCAAAATTCTAATTAGACATTTTTTATTGCCTCTTTCATAGTCCTAGGCTCATCAGTGCTAGTAATCAAAGCATAGGAAGAACTTGAATCCAACATCGAATATCCATACCTTTCAGGTTGTTGTCTTTCACATGTAGACCTCCTCACAGGCTGAGGATGAGGTAAGGGTTATTCTTCCTGTTCAGAACTCTCAGAAATACTTGAGCTCTCCTCATATTCAATTACACTTGGTGTTCGTAGTTCCTCTTTTTCTGGAGTTAGAGGAATTTCAACTACATCCTTCTTCTTGTCTTCTTTCATCTCTAACTGTAGATCCATTGTAGAAGGTTTTAGCTCACTAAAGATTACACTTTTTTTGTACAACACCTTCTTAGTAACAGTATTCCAAAGCTTGTATCCTTTCACGCCAATGTTGTAACCTACGAAGATACATTTTCAATCCTTGTTCTCCAATTTAGATCTTTTCTCATTCGGCACATAAGCATATGCCTGACAGCCAAAGAATCAAATATGTCTCAAATAGGGCTTCTTGCTAGACCATGCTTCCATGGGTGTTTTGTCAACAAGCACCAAAGTAGGTGAACGATTAATCAAGTAACATGTTGTAGCCACAGCCTCAACCTAGAACTTCTACTCTAGACCAACACTGCTCAACATACTTCTCACCCTATCCATCAACATTCTATTTAACCTTTCAGCAACTCCATTCTATTGTGGAGTGAAAGGTGTAGTTTTTATTCCTTTTAATCCCATGGTCTTTGCAATACCTTTCAAAATCTTTAGAACATAATTCACCGCCATTATCCATCCTCGAGAATTTAATTTTCCTTCCAGTCTGATTTTCTACCAAGTTTTTAAACTCCTTAAACCGACTGAACACTTCTGATTTACTTTTTAGAAAATACACAAATTCCCTTCTCAAATAATCATCTATAAAAGAAACATAATATTTAGACTTCGACAATGAAGGAACATTCACTGGACCAAATACATCAGAGTGAACATAAACCAGTATGCCAAAAGATTTATGAAGACTAGAGTAAAAAGAAACACGGTGTTGCTTTCCATAAATGCAATGTTCACAAAAATTGAACTCAAGGTTACAATCATCGAGCCCTTCAACTAGGCTTTTATTTTTCAAGGATTTCAAGCCCTTTTCTCCTATGTGACCGAGTCTATGATACCATAGCATGGTTTTCTCTGCTAGGAGTTTCACCTCCAAAGAGTTTGTACCTAGAGTAACAGCGTTCTCTTTCCCTACATGAGCAGCTTTGTCTGACTTTGTAAAGACACTATTACATTGAATAGCACGTGCGTCCAACTTATACAGAGTGTCAATACATGTACCCTTGGCCAGCACCATTGAGCCTCTAGTAATTTTACAGCCACCACTCAAGAATGAAACTTGCACGCCAACATCATTCAGCTTACTAACAAAAAGAAAATTATGAGTCAGACCTGGTATGTGCATTACACCATCAATTCCTTTGATTCTTCCATTAGGAAATTGAATTCTGACTCTTCCATGGCCAAAAATTTCAAGAGATGAGTCACTTTCTAGATACACCTTTCCACTAGCATACTTTTCATACTTCATGAACCAATCTCCGTGAGATGTCATGTGAAAAGATGCACCTAATTCAATCATCCATACATCATTTGATTTCTAGGTCGCCAAGGAAATAATGAAGGCATCTACATCACTCTGAGAATAATCGTTATCCGAAGAGTTGTTTTTCTTCTTCTTCTTTTTCTCCTCTTTGCAATCCTTTTGGATATGTCTAGTTTTCCCATAATTCCAGTATTTCACCTTGGACTTCTTTCTTGGAGACTTTGATCTCCCTTCAGACTTGGATTTAGACTTCTTGTCTTTATTCTTCCCTCTCTCCTTTGATCTTCCTCAAATAGCAAGGGCCTCCTTGGCCATCTCAGAAGACTTCCTTCGCATTTCTTCTAAAAGTAGTGAAGCAACCACATCTTCCATCTTGAAAGTGATTGTTGTACTTCCAATAGCCATGACCAGATGGTCCCACATGTTAGGCAAGTGGCATAAAAAAATCATAGAGTGATCCTCGTCATCAATATTTACACCTACAGAGACCGACTAAGCACAAATCATGTTAAAACAATTTAGATGGTTTGCTATAGATGCACCTTCCTCCATCTTTAAGGAATATAACTTCTTCCTCGGGAATAACTTATTTACCAGAGACTTCCCCTGATAAATATCACCAAGTTTCTTCCATAATGAAGATGTGGTCTTCTCCTTATGGACGTTCAGGAGAACAGAATCTGCCAGACATAGTCTAATTAACCCTTTGGCTTTTCTATCTATGAGGTCCCAATCTTCTTGTTCCATGCCTGATGGTTTAGTTCCAAACATGAAAATCCAAAGATCTCTATCCACCAATAGGTCTTCCATTTTGATTTTCCACTACTCAAAATTTCCACCATTAAACTTTTCAATTTCTACTCTTCTTGATGTACTTGCCATCTCAATCTACAATCTAGACTACCAAATTCCTCTACAAGACTCCCATTGCAGAATTAGCACAAAAAACTCATCCTACCCACAAGGATAACACAACTGGTCAGGCTCTAATACCACTTGTAAGGAAATATGAGTGCGAAAATGCCTTCCTAATGCCAATTCTTAGAAGAGAAATGCAGATATGTCATTCAATTTCAAGTTATAGTTCATTAAGATGCATATTCATAGAATAATAGAGTAGACAAATCTAACACAATCACATAATGAACACCAGATTTACGTGAGAAAACCGTTACAGGAGAAAATCGCACAAACCAAGCAAAATCTCTTCATATTACAGTAACTAATGGTTACATACAAAGTTACAGACTATGCTTCCAGCTGTTAATTCACAATATCAGTTTCGGTAGCATAACATTTCTCTAATCAACCTCGCTCTAATTCAATTCAAACAATACAAATCAATGTTACAAAACATACAATTTTGACACAACATTTGTTCAATTACTCATCACATTCACTCTGCATTCTAAGCAATACAAGGAACTAGTTGATTCAGTTCCCAAACAATCTCAACACCATTCAACTATCAACAACACGTCAAACTATCGATGAGACTTTATTCAAGCTCTCTTTAAACTCTCAACATCACATCGATATCCACACATTTTTCCAAATCACCCAGTCACACATCCTTCGTCATCATATAATCCTCGCTCTCTCACTTAGCATCAATCAAGTCCCACCAAGGCACCCGTAGGTTGGCAACTTACACAGTTCTATATATTGCCATATAGATGAGACAATACATTGTCTCCCACTGATATAAGGATATCACTTCAATGAGGATCATACCGCTCCATGTGGTCCCCACTACCATGTCACTATCGTTTACACCAATTACCACTTCCCCGCAAGGAACTACTTGGGTCCTACCACAAACACCGCAGGTTAGCAGGGACTCACACAACAATCATCGGCTCATCGAAGGGACTAACTTCAAAGTCTCGGTGAAATTACAAAGTCCCACTAACTAGAGTCCCTCAACCTCCCATCAGCATGTCGAGGGAACAAGACTTAATGTCTCGGCGACATCACAATGTCACCCTGGATACAATCTCATCGGAGTATCGAGGAGATGCAAAAAAGACTCCTGCCAAAGTGAACAACTCCCACTGATAGAATACATAATGCCAAAGAAAGAAGTGTTATTAGTCCATCGAGGAGACTATGAATAATGTCCCACCAAAAATGAATAGTCAACATGATGAAGAAATAAACACACAACACTACAAATAGAATATCAAGCCATAAATTTGAAAATACATAGGAGTATCCTAAACTTAGCACCATCCCCGATAATGGCACCAAAAATGTAAGGCCTCTCTAATTTCTAATCAACTTGGTGCTACTAGGTGTTGTTGTTGGGGGTGATATGTTTTCTATGGCCCTTTCTCTCATGTGCATGTCGTTGGTTCTTCTCGTGGCCTCCCCTGTTTTTTGTTGTACAAGGGTTGTTCCTTCAAGAGTGGTTGTTTGTGTTCCAGTTTGTGGTGTTGGGGTTGGTGCTTGGATTTCTTTCGGATGGTTTGCCTAAGGATTTTGGTGGCCTATTATCAGACCCTGACTTGCATGTAGGGTTGGAAGTGGTTCTTTATTGTTGTGCCTTCTCTCCTCTTTCTCTGTTTGTAGGCTTTCCTGGTTCCTTCTGGCCTTTTGGGGGATTTTTTCCTATGGGTGGGGGATTTAATTGTGTGGGGATGACGTTGTTGGTTTTCCTGATGTGGAGCTTTTTGTGGAAATTTTATGGCATGTTTTAGACCCTAACTAGCATGTAGGGTTGGAGGTTTTTTTTCATTGTCTTGCTGGATTTTTGCATTCTCTGCTTGGTGGTTTTCCTCACCTTTTCCTCCTTTTTGGTCCCTTTGTCTCTCATTTGGTGTTGGTGTTGGTAGTGGTGCTTGGAGTTCTTGCTGAGGGGTTGTTTGAGGAGATTTTTGGCCTTATCTCATACCTTAGCTGGCATGTTGGGCTGGAAGTGGTTTTTCTTTTTTGTGCCTCCTCTCCTCTTTCTCTCTCAGCTGGCTTTCAAGGCTTTCTCTGCCTTTTTTGGGGTATTTTTGCCTCTGTTAGGGTGTTTTTGTTGCTTGGGGTTTCGGTTGTTAGTTTTTCTCTTGTGGAGTTGGTTGTGGATTGCTTTTGGCATGTTTCAAACCCTGACTAGCAAGTAGGGTTGGAGGTTGGTTTACATTGTCTTGTTGGCTTTCTTCCCCCTTTGTTTGGAGGCTTTCTTTTCCTTGCCCCTCTTTCGAGGCCCGTTATCTCTTTGTTGGTTCTGGTTACTTGTTTTGGCTAGGATTATGCTACTCTTTGGCTCATGTTTTGTTGTGGTGTTAGTTTTCTTTCTACTCTCGGTGGGGAGTGTTTCTCTTGGTATGGGGTTTTTTATTTGGTTGTCTTCCTGTTGGTTTTGTTGAATGCTTTTCTCTCCCTCGTTTGGTTCTTCAAGTTCAATTTTAAGGTTGGGGGTGTGTTGTATGAGGAAGGCTCTTTTTATTTTTCTCTGCTCCAGTTTACTTACTTGCCAAAGGATGTTTTGGTGGTCCTTGATATGGGTGAAGCTGCTTTCCTTCATTTTTTCAGCTATGGTCTTCTTTGAGGTGGATACTTCTCCTTTGGAGGTGGAGATTGCTCCTTTGGAGGTGGAGCCCTCTTCTATTGAGGTGGAGAGTTTTGTTGTGGATTGTGTGGGAAGCTCTCTTTTTTATGGATTTGGGTTTCTTCTCATCCTCTCTTATAGAGGGGAGCCATTTCCTATTGAGGTGGAGGCTGGGTTGGTGCTATGGGTGGATTGGTATTGTGTGCTTGCTAAGACTCTTCAGTGTTTTTCTCATATTCTTAACTCTCCTATTGAGGTGGAGGTTGGGTTGGTGCTATGGGTGGACTGGTATTGTGTGCTTGCTAAGACTCTTCAGTGTTTTTCTTAGATTCTTAACTCTCCTATTGAGGTGGAGAGGTTAGTTTTATTGGATGGTGCTAACAAGTATTATGCTGCTATCTAGTTGGTTCAGGTTGGTTACTTGGTTGTCTCTGGTTGTGTGTTGATGGTTTATGTTGTTAAGCTTTGTGCTACAGTCTGGTTGTTTCAAGCTAATGGTTTTCTGGCTGATTCAGGATGTTCTTGGGCTTATATCCCTTGTATCTTGTAGTTTTTTTGGGCTTGAAGTTCGCGTTTTAACCTTTGTTGGTGTAGATTTGAGTTTTAAAGCTTATATTTTGTAATATTCTTTTGGTTGGTTGTTGGTTGTCTATGTTTCATTCTTTAGCAACTTGTTCTCTTTGTGCAGGTTTTGGGTCCCCGTCAAAACCTACTTGTTAATGGTTTTGGTTCCATTCAAAACTTGTTGTTAATGGTTTTGAGTCCATTCAAAACCTATTTTTCCCCCTTAATCAAAACCTTATACAGTGTTGGCACAATATATGCATTCATGGATCATAAAAATGTTATATATTAATGGAGTATAGGTTATTATACATGTTCAAAAGAATGCAAAAACTGGAAAATAAAATGAAATGATAATTAATAAAATAGAGGAAATAAATATAAACCGTTTCATTATGCTACGGGTGCCTAACACTTAATACTATAACTATCAACTACTAAAGAACTGTAACTAATTCCTCTAGAGTATGGAACCTACTGCATGAAGCTACAGAATTCAATCCAAAACTAGGTAATGGAATTCATGAATTACACATGCGTCTATCTTGGAAACTACTTAACTAATTTCAACTATGCATCATTTAACATCACAATAAGAAATGAAATGGAGTAGTACCTCTAGTGGCCCTTGCTTGAGTTGTTTCTTCCACAGAATTTTTCAACACCTACTTACTTGACTCAGCAATTCATGATATCAACTAATTCTCTTTATTGCATAAAAACCATGAACTCTTACATACAATCTAACAAGAATTTTCTAGAGATTTATTATTTAATCACACATATCTATTGTTGTAACAAGTAACAAAAAAATAGCTAACAATTAATGAATAAGAACAATGATCAGCAACTAGATTTACTCCTTGACAACAGATCCCACTATATAGGGTTTGTGAGGAGTTTTATTCCTCTAGGACTGAAAACAAACTCATAAAGTAGTAGTCCACTCTTTCTCAAAGATAAGAAGAGGACTTATTCTAATAAAAATAATAATAACTATGAAGCAAGAGTACAAAAACTAATTTAGAACTTTGTGCCTAACGATTAACTACCATGACAGAGACGTGTTCCTAAGGATAGTCACATCATGAGTTAGTCTCGTTCAAAACAAACTTCTTCTCCTCTTGATAGTCTTATTTGATGAGAAAAAGTATGATGTGGTGACTCATGGTTGATCATTTAATGATCACCCCCACTCTTTGCTAGAAGTGTCACACTATGGCTATTTTGACCTCTCCCCTACAACCATCCATAGTCCTTATTATGTGGGTTGGAAGACTTGTTGTTGTGGGTTAACAGTCTCTCTTGCTTCAAGATGTTAGTTTCATTCCTAAGGCATCTGCATTATTAGCAATCATAATTAAACATAAAAACATACTAAATCCCATAGACATACATGCATCCATACAAGCATATATCAACATAACTCATTTCTAATTCCACATACTTAAGTCTACTTTAAAGTGTATGAAGAGCATATAAAATATGTATAAAGTCTTGGTAATATCTGTGAAACTTAGCAAATGAAAGTATAGAAGCATAAAATAGTAAAGAATACTAGCCATTAATTGGACCCATCAATTTGTGCTTGGTAATAACCCATATCTCGATACTTTGTTTTATCTTATTATAGTGTGGATTATTGTTAGTGGATTATGATTGAAAGATGTCAAGACATCATTTGAACCTAGTGGATTGTACCCTATTGTTGACCAACCATGTATGTGATGGTTCAAGCTCAAGTTGGTGAACTACAAAGCCTTTGATTTCATTACGTAGGAAAGCCTATCATGGATGTGCGCCCGAGGTATAGCTATTTCCCTCATCTCTTGCCCTTCCATAACTACTTTGGAATTATTATTGATTATTTTATCTTGATGGTGAAACTAATGGAGTATCTAGTTTTACAAGTTTCTTGTGGGTACAAGCTATGGGAATCCAGTGGGTTTCTAATTACATTGTGAAATGAAGCAAAGCAAAATATGGTAAGATATGGTCATCCATACCATTTTATTAAGTTAGAAAAAATATAGAATGATAGATTATAGATAAACAATGAGATTATTACTTGTTAAAATACTCAATGTAATGAAATGTTGATACACTTTAGTATGTTAGATGAATGTTTCATTATATTCCATCAATATATTGTGATATATTTAATTTGCATAACATGTGACCTAATTATGTTTTCATATTATAAATGTGTTAGTAATTTTAATTAGTCTATATCAACATTGTGATTCCATGCCTCCTTTTGAAATCCAACCATGATTTTCAAAAAAAATTATTTAATTAAAGATTATAATTTATTGGTACATGCATTAGAAACAAACTTTTGTGAGTTAGTAAAGTGTATGTCATCAAAATTTGGAATTTGTGTCATGTCCTTAACTATGTTTTGGTGTAGTGTTTTGGGCATGCCATAATAGAAATAGGAACCTAGAAGTTTCTAGTTTTCTATCAAGACCTAGGGTTCGATCAGAACCTAAGTTAAGTGTGCAGGCCAAACTTTGGGAGGAAATTGGTAACTAGAACATAAAGTTCTAAGTTCTTGTCAAGTCTCAAGGTTTAATAAGGAACAAAAGTAATTCTAAGTAGGAGTTGGATTGCAAAAAAACATGAAACTTGGAATCCAAAGTTCCAAGTCCCTTATGAGACCTGGGGTTTGACAAAGAAGAAGGGATAAAAACAATGCAATAAGCAAAATGTGGGAGGGAATTGGGAAAGAGGAACCAAAGGCCTAGTACAAATGTTCTCATTGGTACCAAAGGTTTGACAAGAATCAAGGAATATAGGAAAAGGGTTGACCCTAGGGAGGAATGTCAAATTGGAACCTTAGGTTCCAAGTCCACATCAAGGCCTAGGGTTTGAAAGGAATTGTATAATAATAAACACCTATAGGTCTTTGAGAAAAATAATCATCTCCAATATTTTATAGTCCCAATAGTGGCTATAGCTGGGGACATGTTCCTCTTGTATGTATAGTGAGAATCCAAAGAGCTTTGATGGTATACCATAGCACACATCAAGGAAAATGAGACCATAACATACCCTTTTGACCAATAGGGGTCAATACCACTCAAAAAAAATCAAGAAAAATGTGGAAGATATAACATTTCACTCACCAGAAAAATTGCACTTTCATCACTTATGAAAATTATTTTTTAGATGGTGACCAGGCATAATAAACTCCATTAGTTCTACATCCAAATCCATGAGTTTATAGACATTAAGTTCATACCTCTTAGCTACTCCATAATAGCCCAACCAAAAAAAATCAAATTTCCCATGCTTTCCATTTTCCTATAACTTGGAATTCCATAAAAGAACCATATCACCAACCTTGAACTCTCTTGGTGATTTCTTCATATCATGGAGATGCTTCATTTCTTGCTTATGTTGCAAGTTTATATCTTGTGCAAGTCTGCATTGCTCATCTAATTTAGCTAACTCCATGACCCTAACAGACACCACATCATATTGATCATCATCAATATCTTGTAAAATTTGGTATACAATAAACTCTATGTTGATAGGAGTTATAGCCTCTACTCGATATACCAATTCAAATAGGTTGTGTCTAATGGCCTACATGATAGTAATTATATCAGCCCAAAGAGCATACTTGAGCTTGTCATCCCACCTCTTCTTATTTTGGCCCAAAATCATTTTTATGATCTTCATTAGGATTTTATTACATGACTAAAC
>VDFB02072274.1:69941809-69993988 GCA_007258455.2 Sequoia sempervirens
AATTCATAATTATGTTTTATTTCATTTTCATTGCTTTCATAACTAGGGATTTTTCAATTATAGCAATTCTAGGATTAGTATACGTTTTCAAATTTGACCCTAAACTACTCATTGACAGTGTACAGGAGAAGTTGTCTTAAGCTTAAAATAATATTTGTATGTGGAGGTAGAGAGACTCTTTGGAAAGGTTTCTCCCCTCGAATCAATAAAAATTTGAAGATATTAGTATAAGAGAAGGACCAATTGAGGGAATCAATGATATATAACTACCCCTCACACCAATACCTACTCCATACCAAGGGAGAACTCCTATAAGGCATCTTAACATTATGGAAGAGGAAGTGGTGGATAATCTAACAGAGCCTATTACATTTGAGTTTCTAATTACAAATCAAGAATGGGCAGTAGCCCTCAAGAATATACCCTTGTTGGCCTTGGCCAACTTCTATGGATTGATCACAAAATATTTGGACACATTCCTATTTGAGTTTGATGTTCTATGCAAAATATATGATTACACCATAGATTCTCATAGATTAAAACTCTTCCTAGCCACATTGAAAGATGTTTCCTTGTGTTGGTTCATGGGGCTAGGCAGAAATGTAGTACCGAATTGGGAAACAATGAAAGAAAAATTCTTGTAAAAGTACCAGGATTATTGTCATGGAGCAGACATGAAGAGATATGACATCTTTAGGATGTCCCAAAAGGAAGAAGAACCATTTGAATATTATGTAGAAATTTTTCAATTCTTCTTGAAAAATTCCCACCAAAATAGGCTCTCTCTAGAGTCACTAAAGCTAGTATTTTTGTGAGGAGTAAATGAAGACTACATGGATGCCTTAAACCTCATAGGAGTAGGGGATATTTCTCAATTGTATTTTTATGAAGTATTCCAAGTATGTAGAAATTATTCAATGCCATCTACGAAGAAGACCATGGGTACTAGAGCCTTCCCTTCCACTAAAACATTCACGAGTGTTGCTTGTAAGGAAGCTAAAGTAGCAGAACAACTTCCTACACTAATCTTGAGAGGAGGATAATGCAAAACTTTATAGATCTTTACAACAGTTACAGAAACTTAAATAGAAATAAACATAAACATCACACATACCACATACCACAATGAAATGATTTACATGGGTAAAACCATTTTGAGAGAAAACCCCACACTCCAAAATCTACCCAATATATTATTCAAAAATCACAAAGATTACAATATACTTGCAGAAAAATCTTCTCATAGGAGTATCACCAACCAGAGATCCAGGGGCAATATGACCTATATCAAACTTTCAAAATAAATCACAATACACAATTGTAATACAACACCCTCATAAAATAGGGTTGTCTTCTAGGGAAATTCAAGCTAGCAAAATATCAACCATTAGATATAAGACCTAATGATGAATGGTCCATATTTAAAATAATACAATATACATAAAATTTGGCTTTTGAGGGCATGATCCCTCAAACCCCTCATGGGGGGTACCCCCCTTGTGCTTTCCTATCAACAGTACCTTATGTAATTGCAAGGTTGATACAAATTTTTTAGACATAGCACAATTGAGAGGGGGGCGAATTTTTTGTATATTAAAACCTTCAAACCCTCATTAAACTTTAAACCCTTATTAAGCATCAACATGAATGTAAAAAAATGAAACATCAACACAACAACAATCATACACAATAGAACACCAGATTTTACGTGGAAAACCCTAATTAGGAAAAAACCATGATGAGGATTAACTCACATATATATGAATATCAACAGGATTACAAAAGGCTCACTGTCAAAAGGTCTCACTGCCCAAAGGACTCACTTTCCAAAAGAAATAAGGGCCCACTGCCCAAATAGTAAGACAATAGAAAGGAATTGTTACAAGGAGGTTCACTACCTCTGAACAACAAGAGAATCCACCACAAAAACTCTTCACCATCCACAACCTTTGGCTCACTGCCTCCAGCAACTTCAAGCACACTAAAATGTAGACACCTTTTACTCACTGCTTCTGAAAGTAATAAGCGTTCATGCTCACACTCTAATCTCAAAACTTGATCACATATACATCATTTCGCACCACACAACACACCACATACTTCTCCAACAATTGACCTTGCATATATATCCTTTGCAACCTCAAACAATCTTCTCCAAGTTAGCCACAGTGAAATGTATGCACCTCAAATATGCAACCACAAAATAGGTCGGCACCAAAGACCTCCGCAATGGAAAGAAGTGAAGGTGCACCACACCAAGGGTTAACCAAGACCCAAATCTTCATTGACATGCTACATTACGCTTCTACAAACAACAAAGCACATATGCAAATAGCGCTAACATGTAAGGTTAGCCAAATCAGCATTAACACTAACAAGAAACCACAAACAACACTTCACCAGGTCTAGAAACATCTTGCAGACCACATAGAAACATTACAAAACATCCTTGAATATTCCAACACAAAAAAAATACTCAAACACACTATCACAAACACCTACAACTGAGAATACTATCATCTTGTGCAACCAGTCAAACTACCATTGAGACACAACACATAAACCAAGCTTGCGGTACAACTAAACACCAAACATTACAAGGGAAGATAGATACAAGAATCATTAGCATATTCCTAGATCCACAAGACAAGAAACTTTAGTGTGAAGAAATGCGGAGTAATTCCATTTCTCCCAGACAACCTTCTTCATAGTCCAACATACTATCAAATACATCTTCTATTGTCGCATGATCCAGAACTTGAAACTCTAGATATAACACCTTCAAATACCATTGATCACCACATCCAAACTACACAAGCACATCTTCAAGCATGAAAAAATTTGGAGCACAATATAGGACACATCCATGTCACCTTATACACTCTATACATTTTTTCTCAAAAGCACTTGGAAACTAAGTGACCATGTTGCATCTGCAACACCTTCTCAACACCACAAACACCTTCTCATCATAACCACACTAGAGGTTGACATAGGTTGACATAAATGACAACATAATGCAACAATATCCTCCTTTTTCATTGATGGAAACAACTGTTGAAAAACCATCAACAATAAAAGCAACTCTACATCTCCAACACTCAAGTAGCTCTCCTCCTTCATCTCTCCACTACTCTCTCCTCTTTCTCTTGTGTTTTTCAAACATCACTCTCTCCATTTTTTTCAATATTCTCTCCCCCTTTGACATCAATGGCAAGGGGCAACACCTGCACACTACACTTCTCTCTCACACACTTTTAGGCACAACATATGATCCCCTGACTGCACCAAACCAATACACCACTGCCTACTCCCCCTAAGAGGTAGCCTTCATTAGTCCAGGACAAAGAATTCATTGTGAATTGCACCCTTGGACAGATGTGCCATCTTATGCATCTAGTTGAAAGGAGGGGCAATAACCCCTAGCTTGTTTCTGAGATACTTAAATGTATCTTTTGGAAGAGCCTTTATAAAAATTTCTAATATTTGATCCTTTGTAGGCACATACTCCAACTTTATTTCATTCTCAACAACTTTCTCTCTTAGAAAGTGATACAAGATAGAGATATTCTTTGTTCTTGAATGCATTACTGATGCAGGGGCATCCTTGATGCACCTTTTGATACAAATTATTTTCATGTTACAAGACTTTTATTTTTGATTGGTTTTGGGTCAGTAAGGTCATGTAATACTATTTGGGGTCATTTAAGTCTATTTTATGATGTTTTGGTGTAATGATGTCAAAAGTTGCAAATGTTGCAATATGTTGTCATTATTGTCAAAAACTTGCAAATATTGTCATTAATGTTAACCAAGGATGTTAGTGGTTGGTTTGGAAGTTTCCAATGGTTGTAACATGATAAATATGCCATGTAACCTCGAGCACAGAGGTTGGAGAGAATTTTGAATGAGAAACCAATTCATTTTGCACATTCATTATTGCATTTTTTATGAAATTTGATTGTAATTTGCATTGTATGGATAGGTACAGTTTGGTACGGTCCTAGAAAAAATTGGAGAAGTTGGAGAAGGATTCTATCTTTCAAATTATTTTGATTTGGTAGGATTTCATCAAGTTTTGTGCAAGATATTGAAATTTTGGTGAGTGCAGGTCTAAACCCTACCTAGGGTTTCCAAGGAGCAAAATTTAATCATGGGAAAAGTTTTCACCATCCAAAAATCATGAAATTTGGTGGGAAGCTCTATCCCATGCCCAAACACATTCTTGTAAGATGAAAACTCATGTTTTTCACATGTGAAGGAGATATGTTTGATAGTGTATGCAGAATTGTAGGGGGACAGTTCTAAAACCCTAGGTTCTTTGTTGCTTTGATTAATCTATGCATTGTTTGTTAATTGAGGGTGATGAATCATGGTGGTATGTTTTAAGAGGTTTGTACAAGCCTAGGGATTCATAGGACAAGTTTTCTTTTCTTTGTTTAATGTCATTGCATAGGGTGCACCTAGAGGCAGCAAGTCTTTGTTTGCAAGAATCATTGTGCTAATCACTTGGTTGGGACATATATATTTGGAAACCACAAGAATGTGTTCAAATAGGTCTGAGAAAATAAATTTTCCCATGTTTCATGTTGGTTGTCTCTTTTTGGGTGCCAATAGGCTTTAGGATCAAATTTCCAAGAATGAGCAAACATTTGCATCATTTGTGTTGAAACCCTGTTTAGAAAATGTCAAGGTTGTTGTTGAGAGTTCTTCCTCTACATCAATTACCACATTTTTTGAAATGTTGATAGAACTTGTATTATCACACAAGACAAAGATAGGTTCATCATATGATACTCTGATATCTTTCAATGTTTGCTTCATCCAAAACACCTATGTGTAGCAAGGTGTTGCAACAATATATTGGGTGTTGTCACAATAATGGGTTACAATTTCTAGAACATCTTAATTTTTTCTTGAAATCACATATTTTTAGAAAATATAATGATTTAAGCCTTGAAAGGTTCCATTTAAAGGATTTTAATTGAAGAGGGTTTGATCAAACCCCCTTAGATCAAACCCCCTTGGATAGAACCCCGCTAGTTTTAAACCATACCTATAATGGAGTCTCCTCTACACCTATCAAAATGCTAACAAAAAATCACTTTTGATTTACCTTTTGGGGGATCAAATGAATTCATTTAAAATTTATGTTTTTTTAGTATGTAGTCCTTATTATAAGCTTCCCAAAAAGTATAATTTTAATTATTTAATTTGATTATTATATTTATTTTGTATTTCTTGTGGATGTAGGTTTTTCAATGAACATCAAGGTCTTTGTTTCAAACATACGAAAATATAGGAAAATAGAGAAAAAAATTCTAAAAAACACATGTTCTCTAGGTATTGATGTTCTTATTCCAACAAAAAAATGAATTTTGATACATACAAAAAAGTTATGCTCCTAATAGTACACCTATGTCTAGATTGTAATTGGTTTGACTTCAAAACTTAATTAAAAAATATTCAATAAAATAATATGAAACCAAATGCATCCTCTAGATATTGTAGTTACAAAACTAAATTCTAAAAAATTATAATTTTATCCTTCATAGAAAAAAAAATTATGTGTTTATAGTACACATCACTCTTTAAAAATGGCATTTATTATTAAAAACTAGTTATCCAAGGAGATGGAAAAATATATGCAATTTGATTCCAAAAAATTAAAATATATGTATTTAGAATCTACAGACAAAATTTCCCAAATCACTAGTTTGCATCATCTTCAAATTCCTCGGTTTCGCAGCCATAGATGCCTATAAGTGAAGATTTAATTCAAAATGTTCATTTCAATGTCAAGTTTAGCCAAAAAGTGTAACCCACTATTGTGGGATAACCCTCTTCTACCTTTGCAGTAGATAATGATATTGAATCCTACCTCTTGCTCAACCAAGAGACTAGTATGTTTCCAAGAAATAAAGCACCTCCCCTTGTACTTCTATTATCTGTGCAACCTGCCCAATCTACATCTATGTAAGCACTCAAATAAAAGTTAGTATCCTTAGAATACCATATAGACCATAGTCCAGGGTGCTCTTCAAATATCTGAATATCCTTTTGACTGCTACCACATGTGATTCTCTAGGATCTTCTTGAAATATTGCCACAAGACATACTACATGCATAATATCCAGTCTAGTTGTAGTTAGATATAGTAATCCACCAATCATGGATCTATATTTGGTCTTATCTATCTTAGGAGATTCATCTTTTTTGTTCAATTTACAACAAGTAACCATGGGATTACATACTGGTTTAGATTCATCCATTCCAAACTTCTTAACATTTCCTTAACATATTTTTGTTGGGTAATGAATATACCTCTTTCTAATTGACTGATTTGTAGCCCAAGGAAGAAAGTCATCTCCCCAAACATTGACATTTCAAAATCCTTTTGCATCTCCTCTACAAAATTTTTACACATTTCCTCATTTCATCCAAATATTATTTCATTAACATACAGAACCACAATTAGGATTTGATCTCTCTCAACTTTGAAGTAAAGATTGTTATTTGTGGTACCCTTTTTGAATCCTTGTTACAATAAGTACCTGTCCAATCTTGTGTACCAAACTCTAGGAGCCTATGTGAGTCCATACAATGCTTTCTTCAACCTGCAAACCATATCAGGATCTTTTGATAACTAACAACCTTCCATTTGTTCAATTTATACCTCTTCTTCTAACTCACCATTCAAAAATGCAGACTTTACATCCATCTGAAACGCCTTAAAGTCTTTGTGTGCCACAAAAAACAAAAACATCTTAATAGCCTCGATTCTTGCTACATGGGAAAAAGTCTCTTCAAAATCCATTCCTTCCACTTGTGAGTAGCCTTTACACACAAGACTAGCCTTGTTTCTAATAATTTCCCCATTTTCATTCAACTTGTTCTTGAAAACCCATTTATTTCTTATCACATTATTGTTTACTGGTCTTGGGACCAGTTCCCATGTTTGATTCTTCTCAATCTACCTCAACTCTTCTTCCATATATTTGATCCAATTTTCATCCTTGCAAGCTTCAATAACTATTTTAGGTTCTATCTCAAAAAGTAAACAAAATTTTACCTATTCCTCATCTACTTTGACACTTGCACTCTCAACTATCTTCTTTAACCTTTTGTTGTAACACTTGTATGCCTTGCTCTTTATAGAATATCCAAGGAATATTCCTTCATCTGATCTTGCATCAAACTTTCCTAAGTTCTCTTCATTTCTCCTGATATAACATTTACTTCCAAACACTATAAAATATTTCATAGTAGGAGTTTTTCCATACCATAGCTCATCGAGGGTCTTTGAATTGTTCACTCTTGCTTGACCTCTATTAAGAATGTAGACTGAAATATGAATAGTTTGTCTCTAGTCTAGAAATCCAGTAGATTTTCTTCCTTCAACATGGTTCATACAACCTCCTAAACTGTCATATTTTTCCTTTCCACAACTCCATTCTATTGTGGAGTTCTAGGAGTAGATAATTGTCTTTTTATCCCATGATCTTCACAAAAACTGTTAAACTCATTGGAGGTGAACTCACCACCTCTGTCAAACCTCAAACACTTGATTTTCAAATCTATTTCATTCTCAACCATAGATTTAAATGCTTTAAACTTATCTAGAGATTTTTTTTTCTTTGAGGAATGTTACCCGTCATTTTAGAGTAATCATCTATCAAAAACATAAAATACATGTCACCTTGAGAGCTTCTTGTTCTAGTAGGTCCACATAGGTCTGTATGCACCAACTCCAAAGGTCCTACAATAGAATATTCCTTAGTCTTGAACCTCTTCATTGTCCATTTTCCATCCTAACACAATTTGCAAATTTCATTGATAGGCTTTGTAATTCTTGGCATGTCTCTTATAGCATGAGTAGAGTTGATCTTCACAAGGCTATCAAAATTAATGTGACGCATTCTTCTATTCCATAGCCAACTTTTATCAAATTGAGTCATAAAACACTTACCACCAGCACCTTTGATTTGATAAACATTCCCTTTTGTCCTTATTCCTGCAACAACCAAAGTTCTAGAGCTTCCTTTTCTAATTTCACAACCATCATCTTGAAACACTAGATTATATCCTCTGCTACACATTTTTCCTACATTGAGAAGATTATGTCGGAGACCCTTGACATAAAGAAGATCATTTTTCTTATACTTTCCATCAAAACCAATTGAACCTTTTCCACAGATCTTAGTAAATGTATCATCACGAAACTTAAAAATACCACGATCAAATTTTTCAAGTTTAAAAAACTTACTCTTATCTCCTATCATATGATTTGAGAATCCATTGTCAATTATCCAGTAGTTTCTCTCCTCTCTTGCATGAAAGGTAGTTAACATAGTTCCTTCAATATTGTGACCTATTTTTGAAGCAATTTCCTTCACACATATTTCAAGGTTAGTAGAATTAGTTCCAAAATTCAAATCCATGAACAAGCATTCATCACTTCCATCATTTCGATATTGTGATTCCTCATCATCAAATATACCATTGTCTTTTTTAACATAATAACTCTTCTTGAAAGATTTACCTTTATGATCTTTATGTTTGTCATTTGAAACTTTTCTTGGGCATTTTGAAGCATAATGACCCATCTTTCCACAATTGAAACATTTGAAGGGTAACTTACCTTTGTATTTGTTAGTGCCCTTTTTCAATCCTATTAAAAAATTTGCTTCCACCTCATCTTGACCATCCGGATCAAATTCATCATTCCTCTCCTTCTTGCTAACTTTAAAAGAAAAATATTTTCTTGAAACATCTTGGTCAAATTCTCTTAATTCAAAAGTATTTAATGCACCAAACATTTGATCTATAGTATATTGATCCAAATTTTGAGCTTCTTCAATAGCAGAAACTTTAGCACTATAAGTTTTAGGAAGGGTTTTCAATACCTTTTTCGCAACTTCACTTTCTTTCAGTTTCCCACCAAGACCATATATGGCATTGATAATTCCATCCACCCTTAGCATGTAGCCTACAATATCTTCATCTTTTGACATCCTCAGGGTTTTGAATTTGGCTTTGAAATTTTGCATCTTTGCTTGCTTGACCTTAGCATCTCCTTCATAAATATTTTACAACTTTACCCAGACCTCTTTAGTAGTTTTGTAGCTTATCACCTTCACAAGTTCTAAATCCAAAAGACCACTCAAGATAGCATTCCTTTCTTTTTCATTATTCTCATAATCCTTGATATCATCTTCACTTGTTAGAGCAATAGCAAGTATAGTATATCCATCTTCAACTGACTTCCATACACCAAACCCTAATGAGACAAGAAAGGATTCCATCCTAGCTTTCCAAAAGGCATAATTTGTTCCATCAAACATAGGAGCTTTGACACCATTCATGTGTACCATCCAAATCTACGTCAAGTGGTTAAGCTTCTTCTAAGGAACCTCTACTTTGATACCAATTTTTAGACACACAAGACAACTTAGAGGGGGTGAATCAGTTGTATATAAAAACCTTCAAACCCTCATTAACCTGTAAACCCTTATTAAGCGTCAACATGAATGTAAACAAATGAAACATCAATACAACAACCATACACAATAGAACACCATATTTTATGTGGAAAACCCTAATCAAGGAAAAACCACGGTGAGGATTAACTCACATATATATGAATATCAACACTAATTACAAAAGCCTCACTACCAGAAGGGCTCACTACCCAAAGGACTCACTATCCAAAAGAAATAAGGGCTCACTGCCCAGATATAAAGAGAATAGAAAGAAATTGTTACAAGGAGGTTCACTGCCTCTGAGCAATAGGAGAATCCACCATGACAACTCTTCACCATCTGCAACCTTTGACTTACTACCTCCAACAACTTTAGGCACACTAAAATGTAAACACCTTCTGCTCACTGCTTACGGTATTCATAGGTTTCCATGCTCACGATCTAATCTCTACACTTGATCACATACACATAATTTTGCACCACACAACACACCACATACTTCTCCAACAATTGACCTTGCATATCCTCTACAATCTCAAACAATCTTCTCCAAGTCGGCCACAATGAAACATATGCACCTCAAATGTGCAACCACCAAATAGGTGTTGGCAACATGAGCATGTTGATATATGGTATTGTCGTTAATGGAAACACATTGTAGAAATGTAGAAGTGTTGGTCTGAAGAAGACTAAGTGTTTTGGAGAATCGACTAAGTCCCAGTGTGCATATTTAGTGTTCAGAGGAATAGTTTTGTGGTCCGCATTGCTTCGCTATGCAAAATTGGTGCAAGAGCACCAATCCATTCCAATGAATTTTCTCTAGTTTTTTCTTGAAAGGTTGAGTCTAGGTTGATTGGAGTGTTCGAGTCCAAATAAGGTCCATTGAGACCATTTTGATGTAATTGGAAAATTTTGGTGTCTTTTGGGTCTACATTGTAAAAGTTGCAAAGCATATTAAAATGTTGTCAATTTTGAAAAAAGTTGTCAAGGAAGGTAAGGTGTCATTTTTCTTATGTGAGGTCATGTTCTTAGGTTAAATAAGGTCATCTTGACCATTTCTTGATGTAATGGGTCTATTAGGTGTCTAGGAGAGTCAAATTGCAAATTATGCAAAAAGTTGTCAACATAAACTTGTAAAAAATACAAAATTTGTAAAGGCATAGAAGCCCAACAATGATAAGTTTCAAATACAGTTTTGTACAATTGGGATAGTTGTTCTTGGAGGGAAAACAAGTTAAATATGTAAGGAAACTCATTGAAAGGCTTCTTGAAGATTTTGGAAGGAGAACTAAATCAATTATCTCAGTTTTTCTATATTTTTCTGGGTTTTCTCATTGTTTTCAGCCTGTGATAGGCTCGTCTTGTTGAAACTTGTCACATAATTGTTTGGAATTATTTGGAGCAATGAACTAACCTTCATTTGGATCTGATTTGGTGAGGTTTCATTGAATCTGAAGCTTTTTAGGGGCAGATTTCATAAAGCGGGTCTATATACCTTGTTTAAGGGTTTGTAAAACAAAAAATCATGTTTTAAGGGACCATTTCACTTACTGTATAGCCTGTGACTAGTGAAATGGGTCCCATTGAATAGGTTTAGATGTATATTTCTAGAATAAAGTAGGGAGTAGTGTTGGAAGATATTTTTTATGACTGTCCTCAGGGATTTCTAAGAGAGTTTGCTTGAAAAAGGAGGTTTTAGGTTTGATGAATTAATGTTGATAGTGGTTTGGTGAATGTTTTTTAAGCATATACATGAATAATGAAGAGTGTTTGAAGCGGTGGCTTGGAGTGTTTTGGATTGTAAGATGGTTTTTCAATAAACCCCCATGTAAATGTCAAGGAAAGAGGGTTTCATGGTTGAGTGCTTTGGGAAATGTGTATGTGCAAATAAATTGTGAAATTGGGTGTTTTTATGTCTGTTTAGTGCTGCCCCATATAGTTTTTGGGTAGGCAGTAAGTGAAAAGTGGTGACCCTTTGTAAAAGTGGCCTAATTCAAGGCCTAGGTCAGTGTAGAAGCCAAGTTTTGAGGTTAGTATTTCAAAGGAGTTGTATAAGTTTCTGAGATATGTTATAACATACTTTAAAGGGTGTCTGAATGTGTTGGGAGATGGTTGGTTGTGAGAGTTTGATGTGAGTTAGGTTCAAGGTTTTAGGTCTGCAGACCTACTAGCAAAGAAAGGTGTTTGAGTGAAGAATTTCCCTTGTTAGGGTTTGAAGTTTCAAATACTTGTTGAATAGTGTTGGATTTGGTGTTGTTTGTTTGGAAGCCTCCTTGATTTCTATCAAGAATCTTGTCATGCGGTTTTGAGGTGTTCATGGTATGTGTTAGACATGTCTAAATACATTTTTTTTGGTTTGATGTCTTCCACAATTGAATATATCAATGATAGTGTGTTGGGCTTAGTAATGGTAGAGTTACAGGTGTAGAGTTCATGTTGGAATGCTCTACATTCCACCACAGATGAATAGTATGTTGTGTGGTTTTGAAGAAGTGTTGGAAAGTGTTAGATATTTGTGCACTCCAAGTGGCGAGTGATTTGTTGGTTTTCCTGTTGAGTTGTGAATGAATAATTGGTTCATTCGGTTATTGCTTCACCAACGGTGCCGACCTAAAGGTTTTAGAGTCACACAGAGTTGAGATGTGTATAAACCATAATCATGGGAATTTTAATAGGTCATGCTAACCTATTTTGGTGTGATACACATTTTTTTCTTTCTGCAAGGCGTGTGTGATGGATTTTTGGGTTGGCATGTCATGGTGTTACACGGTTCATGCAATTAGGCTAACCTAATTGATGTTTTGTTTGGTTGTGGTATATATAAAAGTTTAATTCAATGTTTTGGTGATGATATGAGATGTGAATGAAGTGTATTGCATGTAAGTAAGATTTTTTGTGATATTTGATGTAGTGTGAAGTGCGAAAAGTGATAGTGGTGAAGTATGAAGGGTGTTAAGTCAATTTTCTAAGTTTAATTGGAATTGTATCTTCAGCATGTTGCAAATGCATTGTTGGAAGTTTATCTTTGGTAGTGAGCCACCCCTTCTTTTATATTTTCCTATTATGTGCAATGAGCCCTTGGTAGTGAGTCATTCTTTCTTTTTGGATAGTGAGTCCACCATTTTTTAATCTTCATTGTAACCGGTTAAATATATTGTGAGATAATCCTCACCATGGTTTTTCCCTTTCAAGGGTTTTCCATGTAAATTTGGTGTTCATTTGTTATGTGTTGTGATTCATGCTTTAATTGTTCCTTTCCATTTCTACAAGTTTTAGGTGATTCTTAGAATGGATGTTTAAGTTGATGAAGTTAATGAATTTTAGTGAATACTTATTCACCTTCCCTCTCAGTATTTTGGGTGTTCAACAATTGGTATCAGAGCTTGGTTCCTTCAATTGGCTTAACCGTTGAGGTAGATATTGGAGGTTGAACACATGGCAACTAGGAGATATCCTATTCCTCTAGAAGAGATCATCCCTGAAGGGTTTACTAAAGAAGACTATGAAGTTGATATGGAAGGAGAAATCAAATCAGCCCTTGATGATCTAGATAAAGCAAAATGTGTGAATAGAGATCTAAAAGAAAATGTTAAGCAAGTAGATGATTACATCAAGACGTTGAGGGAGCAACTCAAGAAAGCTAAAGAAATGTTCAAGTAAACAAATGAGCAGCTCAAAAAATCAAATGATACAATCACTAATTTGAAAGTGCAAGTTGAAGAAGGAAAAAGAGTTGAAGACTACCCGAATGCCAAATTGAAAGACAAGTCTGCAGAATGTTCAAAGCTTGAGGAATAAGTTGTGACTCTAAGGAAAGATCTGGAGAAAGAAAAGATTCAAGAAGAAAAATTCAAGAAAGGCTCCACTTTGGTTGATGATATACTTGCAATTCAAAAAGACTCAAAGGACAAAGAAGGATCAGGGTTTGAAAAAGGAGAAAGTTCAAAGGAAAATCAGACTTCAAACAATGTTGAAAAGAAGAATGATGAGCTAAGGAAGATTGGAGATAAGAAGAGCAATATCAGACAGAAAGATTTCAAAAGGCCTCATATTAGACATCCAATTACACAAATGTATTCATCTTTTAATAGTTACTGTTATTCTTGCAATAAATTTGGACATAGAGCAATAGAGTGTAGAAGCATAATGAATCAAAATTTTCAATCATTTTTCGTTCAATACTATAGATGTAATAGATTTGGTCACAAATCTAGTGAATGCAGAAGTTAGATGATGCATGGTTATAATAATGGTATGATGTTCCAATAATTCAAAGTTTATTGTTATACATGTAATGGATTTGGGTATAAGGCTTTTGAATGCATATCTGAAATGGAAAGAAGTAAGTTTGTTTAGCAAAAAGGTGTCATATGTCACAAATGCAATAAGCTAGGACATATAGCTAAGTTTTGTAAAAGAAATAATGTGAAACCCTCTTATTCACAAAAGAAGGTTTATCCATGAAGAAGATTGATCCAGTGGAAATGAAGAATGAAATGAACAAGATCTAGAAGAAAAAGGAAGAGAATGAGGTGAAGAATGAGTCTATGCCAGCTCCTAGTATAGATGTTTCCTCCAGAAACTAGATATAGAGCTTTTTCTTAGGGGATTTTTAGTAGAAAACTTTCCAACCCCCTATTGAAGGTGAGATGTTGATGTCTTCAACATACTGGTATATGTGTAGATTTTTATGCTTGATCTTTTGGTGGTATCTCCGATATGAAATGTCTTGTTGCAAAGATTTATGAAGTGATTGAATGTGCATGTGACAACAAAGAAAGGGTTTACCAACTTTTTGACCTAACCTTTCACTTTTGAAATTAATACATATTAGATCACTAGAAAAGGGTTATATTTCATTTTGAGTTTGTTGAAGTCATTTGTGGTTGAGCATTTGAATTGGAGAGTAGAGAAAATAAGTGTTGAAGAAATTCTCAAGTGTTGTTTGAAACCCTATGAACGAATTCCAAAGGTATTTATCATTTTCTTTTAAACCCTAGCTCTATGAAGATTCAAAATGTTTACTCCTCAAGTGATTGATTTCCTCAAGTGACCAAGACCTAAATTTAAGAAGCACCCATATAAATCTATGGAGATGGACCTTGAAGGAGCATTCCCTAGGGTTTCGAGCAGCGTAATGAACACAAAGGATGTATGGATCTACATTCATACAAAGATGGAAGAGTATGATCATTTCAAGTTGGTGAAATATTGGGAAAAGGTGTTGACTAGAGATTACTTTGAACTAAAACCAGAGTATGAGAGTCTAATAGAGAAGAAATTGGATGTATGGAATAATTTCCCCAATTTTTGTTATGAGGATGAATGGGTAAAATATGTTCTGAGCCAAATTCACAACAAGTTCATGTGGTTGGGCATGCCACATATGATGAACAAGGAAGCAATCAGGGAAGTCACCAGTTTGTGCTCTAATAGACCAGTTCCAGCATTGAAGATCATGAAGAATGAAATGGTGATGAAGCTCACTAGAGAAAATTTTGATAAACAAGACCTAACAGTGAATCATATTGATGACCCAATGGTGAAGTATGCTTCAATGGTGATAGGCTACAAGATCTTTTATAAAATCAAAGATGACTCTATTTTGGCCACCATAACTCATACAACTCACTAGATAGTGAAGGATGGTGCAGAAATAGATTTGTGTGAGCTCCTAAGACACCAGTTGATGGAGAATTTGTAGAAGACCAAAGAATCAAGGTACCCCTTCTGGTATGGTACCCTAATTATCTTGTTGTTGTTTTACTTTCTTAGAGAGGTGTTTGGAACAAAGAACATCACATGGTTAGATAATATTCTAGTTTTTGTTCAAATAAGAGATCATTTGAGAAGGTTAGGAAACCTAGAAACCTAGAAATCTATCCTATGGGGTTTCTTTAAGATATTTTAGGACAAAATGCAAGAGAGGTACAAGATTTTGGTAAGTGTTGTTGATGGGTATAAGAATGACATAACATTCATGGTTAGAAGAGATTGTTTCTTTATGGAAGTAGTGGAACCCAGAATAGTTTGGGTTTTGGAGCTTGGATATGAAGTGACAGAAGCAGAGCTCACCAGTCTTGCAAAAGTTGTGCTAAGTAAACCTAGAGATCATGTTGTTGAAAGGTAGTACAAAACCTAGATATCATGTTGTTGAAAGGTATGGCACCTATGAAGAGAAAAAGAGTCAAGTAAACCTTGAGAGGAAGAAGAAAGACATTGCAGAGAATGTAGAGAAGATGAAATATTAGTTGGAGGAGATAGTGAACTCACCCAAGGGTTCTACGGAGAAATCCAAAGCCACATCTGCTCTTTCGCAGGCTACTCCAAGTACAAGAAGGTCAGTTAGGACCTCTACCCCCTCCCCTGATGTTCCTAAGTCCTCCAAAACAAAGCATGTAGGGAGTTCCAAGAAGAAAGAAATTTCTAGCACCCTTGAATTACAGAAGACTCCTAAGAGGAGAAGGAAAGAAAAGGCTATCAAGGATAAGTACATCAGCTATGAATATGAAGAATATGAAGAAGAGGAGAAACCACAATTGATCCGGAAGAAGAGGTCTCAAGTATCTCAAGAGACCAATGAAAAAAGAACAAAAGTCGATGTGGTAGACACAAAAACCAAAGAGGAAGTTGAAAAAGAAAATAAACCTTTTATTTTTTGAAGAAGAGAAAAGAGTAAGAAATCTGAGAAGACCCATCCGGTTAGGGAGCATAGTCCCATGAAGTTTGAGGCATTGTTCAATAGAATTTTTGTTTGGTATGCTAAAGGAAAATGCTAAAAAAAAATTGGATGTTGATGATGAAGATAAGGCAACAATTGAAGAGGCTATAGTCAAGTATATGGTAACATTCGACATTGGCCTAGATAAGATAGAAGATCAATTTTCTGATGATCTGAAAAAATGTTTTAACTACAAGAAGACAAGAAGCTATTGAAGAGGATGCAAAGATAAAGGCATTTGTCTTGGAGAATATTGGTTCCATACTGTCTTAAGAAGATAGATGCAAGTTGTAAAAGTTGTATAACAAGAAATTCAGGACAAAACAAAGAGTTAACACTCTTATGAGCAGAGACAAGGAAGATATTGAGAGGCTAAGGAAAGAGACACAATAAAAGGTTGAAGAGCTTACTAAAGGGTTGGGAGCTCCTTTGGGTAATGAAGATAAAATGCAACAAAATGTACCCCTCCCAAAAGACAATGTGTCTGTTGCAGAACATGAGAATGAGCTTGGATAGGAAGACATACTAACAGATAATACCCCTCCAATTATGGAAAATATTGTTGAAGAAAAGGAAGATGATAAGAAAGATGACCCGAAGAAGGATGAAGCTCAAGTTGAACAAGATTTTCCCTCTCCAGGTATGGAGACAAATGCCGAGAGAAATAAAGAAGACATGTAAGATCTCCCGAAGAAAATTGAAGTACAAAAAGAAGAAATTTTTCCTCTGATAGATGAGAAGGTTGTAGAAGAGTTCTCTAGAAGTGGTGATAAGGAGAATACTGAGGCACAAAAAGAAGACACTTCGCCTCCTCTGGAAGTAGAGAAGAATGATGAAGAATATTTCGGTAGTGGAGAGAAGGAGAAGATTGAGAAAAATGAAGAAGAAAGTGCAAAAACTAGTGGTGAATCCTTCAAAACCTCTAGAGATTCACTAAAAGATCTATTGGATATGCAGTTGCAATTTAAACCAGTGGTATCTGCACAACTCCTACAAATTCCCATGCAACAAGCTTAGGTGGACCTGAATAAAATTTCCCCTTTACAGAACTTACAACTTGGTGAAGTATTACATGCCTCCACAAAGAAGGATATTCTGCAAACACACCAGAAGAGTGCAGAGTTGATAGATGAAGCAATAAATGTGTTGCAAGAAGGTATTCCCAGAACAATTGTTGATGATTTTTTATCCGGTGTATAGAAATTGAAATTATTGCTTGATTCTTTTAAGGATTATTCTACTAATTTAGAATAAAATATTGAGAAGGAAATGGAAAAGAAGGTCAATGACAAGAGATTAGAAGAAGTTTCTGATAAATGTAGTATTGCACATGGTAAGTTTCAAGGCAACTTAGAGGATGTCAAGAAATGTTTGGAAGAAGCTAAAAATTTATTTCAGTTCTGTTTGAAATGGTCAAATTCTACAAGGAGCATCAAAGATCAAATGGACTCTATTGAGTCACAAATTGCTCAGGCCTCAGGTGCATATGATCTGGGAAATGATGCAAATGGAGCTACAAGATCCATTATTGAAAATTTTCCACACCAATTCTTTCTATTGCAAGAACAAAAGAAGAAGATAATAATGCAGTATGGACAGCTCAGAGATATGGTAAGTGCAAGGCTTACCCATTTAACTAGAGTTTTAGCTGATGCGGAGAAGGTTGCACAAATGAATCCAGTGCCTAGTTCTTCAGAAGAAGGAGAAGAACTCCACATTAAATTTGAGAATCAATGCCATATGCTTGTGTTTGCTAAGGATTGGGAGGTTGAAAAGAAAGACTGGGAGGCACACCTTGCTAAATTGAAAGAGTCTTATAAGGGATAAGTTGTACATTTTTTCTTTGTATATACATTTTTTTTAATTTCAATGTACATATGCGGAAGTAGTTGATGGTGTTGCGATACAATTTTTATCATTTTTTATGAATAACATTGTTAGGGGGAGCCACTTTGATGTAAATATTTCACTAAGGGGGAGATGGAGGTTGTTGCTAAAGTGTGTTGAGTATAGAAGAGAAGTGTCTTTTTGGTACCCTTTTCCCTTAATGTCAAAGGGGGAAAATGTTTTGAATGGTGTTTTGGAAGAATGTGTTATCATCAATGGCAAAGGGGAAGATTGTTGGCAACATGAGCATGTTCATATATGGTGTTGTCATTGATGGCAACCCATTGCAAAAATGCAGAAGTGTTGGTCTGGAGAAGACCAAGTGTTTTGGAGAATTGACTAAGTCCCAATGTGCATATTTAGTGTTCAAAGCAACACTTTTGTGGTCCACATTGCTCCACTATGTAGAAGCTTGCCATGGAGTTTTGAGTTGTTCATGGTATGTGCTAGAAATGTCTAAATCCAAAGTTTATGGGTTTGATGTCTTCCACAATTGAAGATATCAATGACAGTGTGTCGGGCTTAGTAATGGTAGAGTTACAAGTGTAGAGTGCATGTTGGAATGCTCTGCATTCCATCATAGATGAATAGTATGTTGTGCAATTTTGAGGAAGTGTTGGAAGGTGTCAGATGTTTGTGCACTCCAAGTGGCAAGTTATTTGGTGGTCTGTGTGTTGAGTTGTGAATGAACAGTTGGTTCATTTAGTTGTTGCTTCACCAACGGTGCCGACTTAAAGGTTTTCAAGTTGTGTGGAGTTGAGATGTGTATAGAGCGGAATCATAGGAGTGATTATAGGTCATGCCAACCTATTTGAGTGTGATGCACATTTTGGTTCTTTCTGCAAGGCATGTTTGATGGATTTTTGGGTTGACATGTCACGGTGTTACACAATTCATGCAATTAGGCCGACCTAATTGATGTTTTGGTTAGTTGTGGTATATATAAAAGGTTAATTTAGTGTTGTGGTGATGATATGAGATGTGAAAGAATTGTATTAGATGTAAGTAAGAGAGTGTGTGATATCTGATGTAGTGTGAAGTGCAAAAAGTGGTAGTGGTGAAGTATGAAGTGTATTAATTCAATTTTCTAAGTTTAATTAAAATTGTATCTTCAACATGTTGCAGATGCATTGTTAGCAGTTCATATTTGGAAATGAGCCACCCCTTCTTCTATATTTTTCTATTATAGGAAGTGAGCCCTTGGCAATGAGCCCCCAATAGTGAACCATTCTTTCTTTCTGGAAAGTGAGTCCTTGGACAGTGAGTCCACCATTTTTTAATCTCCATTGTAACTAGTTATAATATTTTGTGAGCTAATCCTCATCATGGTTTTTCCCTTTCAAGAGTTTTCCATGTAAATCTAGTGTTCTTGTGTTATGTGTTGTGATGCATGATTTAATTTTTCCTTTCCATTTTTTCAAGTTTTAAGTGATGCTTTGAATAGATGTTTAATTTGATGAAGTTAATGAGTTTTAGTGAATATTGATTCACCCCTCTCTCAGTATTTTGGGTGTTCAACAATGAGTTGGCACCAAACACCTCTGCAATGGAAAGAAGTGAAGGTGGACCACACCAAGGGTTAACTAGGACCCAAATATTCACTAACATGCTACACAAAGCTTCCACAAACAACAAAGCACATATGCAAATAGCACTAACATGCTAGGTTTTCCAAACTGGCATTAACGCTAACAAGCAACCACATACACACTTCACTAGGTCTAGAAATATCCTCTAGACCACATAGAAAAACTACACATCTTAGAATATTCCAACACCGACAGAATACTCACACACTACCACAAACACTTGCAACTGAGAATACTATAATCTTGTGCAACCAATTAAACTTCCACTGAGACACAACACATAAACTAAGCTTGTGAAATAGTTGAACACCAAACCTTCCAAGGGAAGATAGACACAAGAATCATTAGCATATTCCCAGATCCACAAGACAAGAAACTTCAGTGCGAAGAAATGCAGAGCAATTCCATTTCTCCCAAACAACCTTCTTCACATTCTAGCATATTTTCAAACACATCTTCTACTTCCACACGATCTAGAACCTAAAACTCTGGATATAACACCTTCAAATACCACTAATCATTACATCCAAACTGCACAATCACATCTTCAAGAATGAAGAAATGTGGAGCATAATATAGGACACATCCCTGTCACCCTATACACTCTCTATACAAGTTCTCAAAATCACTTGGAAACCAAGTGACCATGTTGCATCTACAACACCTGCTCAACACCACAAACACCTTTTCAACATAACCACACTAGAGGTTGACATAGGTTGACATCAATGACAACACTATTGACAACATAGTGCAACAACATTTTCCCAACATTTACAGTTTGGAATTAATCAACCTTTTGTCCAACATGAAGGAGGACATAATAAGTCATCTAACTACCCAATTGGATACTCTGCACATCAAAAACAAATGACAGGAGGAAGAGGCTCTACTCACTTAATATTTTCCATATTGTCACCAAAACAGGGTAAACTATAATTGTAAAAAGATTGCCAACATTTCTGAAGAGAAGCAAGGGAAACTTAAATTTTGTACCCTGGAGGATGAGGAAGGACAAGTGTTCTACATTACTCAGTGCAAGACATAGCAAAAAATACAAGGTATTCCTCAAGATCCCTTGTCTTATAATATGTCCTTTCTTGTGGGTAATTCAAACTTCTCGAACTAAAACAATTAGTCCTAGATAGCATGCAAAATCAATCATGGCCAATGATCAAATCATCTAATTGGGCTCCATAGTAGTGTATGTGGCCACCACAACCATACCAAGCCTCAAAGTACAATTCTTAGTGGCAACCCCTACAAAACTAATGGCCACCACAATGGCATGGGAACCAATAATGGAATAATCAAAATATTAACTACCCCCTACCACAACAATCTCTCCAGCAAAAACAACCCACCATAATATAAAATCTAACCATAAAAGCCTCAACACAACCAGGAGCACCTTAGTTGCCAGCTCAACCTACACTAAACCCTAACACTAAGCATGTTTAGTGAGCTTATGCTAATGACTCCCTCTAGTACCAAACCTATGGAGTTGAGCTAAGAGATTTCCACCTTTGTTCAAGAAATATGTTTTTTCGGCCATCATCCCCTCATATCACGCAACTCACAAATGAGGAAACAACAATAGAAACCATCAATAATTCAATAAAGTAACCTGAACAGGGTAAGACACATCAAGACACCATAAATATGGAACCACCATTTCCAAAAAGACTAACAACACAAGAATCTCATTCTAAACCTGAATTTGATTTCTTGAGCCAACTTAAAAATGTTTGTGTAAAGATACCCTTTATTCAAGCCATTATAAAAGTATCGATATACACAAAAACTGTGAGAGTTGTTCCTCAAAAATTCAAGCAGAAAAAGGAAAGACCCCCAAACTATCCATGTTCTAGGATAACTAGCTAACATCATGTTAGGCAACATAGTTGTCCTAAAATATGCAAACCTAGAGAGTCTTATTGTAGATGTAAAAATTAATGGCACACTTATCAAGAACACTCTGATTGACTTAGGGACAACTATCAATGTAATGACAAGAGACAATGCAACAACTTCAACTAATGGATCTCCAACCTACACCTACTATTCTACAATTAGCAGATAGGTCAACTATCAAACTAGAGGATATTATTCAGGATTTTGTCATCACACTGTATTCATGGGAATATCTAGTAGACTTTATGGTTTTGAAGCCCAAAACCAACCTTGCAAGATACCTCTTAATCCTAGGAAAACCATGACTATCCACTACAAATGCATTTATTGGATGTAGGTATGGTAACATGATAATTTTCAATGGGAATGTGACCAAAAAATTAGTCATCTACCTACCTACACAACCGCATGCAAACTTAGAACAAACTATATGGCCAACCCTAGAGGAAGATGACCAATACTCTCTATAAAAACTCATGACTATACAACATAGCCTAATGATTGAAATTTAGGATGAAGATGAAGTCCTTGCTCAAATTATGCAAAACTCTTATGGTAGAGACCCATAACAACACTACTATCTAGCATGCTTACACTACCCTTCACACAATATCATACCTACAAATGTCTCTAAGTCCACTTCTTGGCTATTTCATACGCTACTTCCACAAATTTGCAACCTCAATCTATCAGGACTAGATGTTGCTTTTGTCATGACTTCTGCCATAACCATGTCAATGTCAATAATCAATTGGCAATCTCCTAGCAATCCGCATTACTTACAATATTTCAAGCTCATGCAGTAGCATTTTCTTGGGAATATAATGATATGAAGGGCATAATCCTAGTCTATGTATGCATAGAAGATACATTAATGAAGGATATAAACCAGTCAAACAACCATAGAGAAGGATGAACCCAGCTGTGCGAGATATAGTACAAACATAATTTCCAAAAATTTTGGATGTAAGGTTCATTTATCCCATATCAAATAGTCAATGGGCTTTCCCATTAGTAATTTTACCAAAGAAAATAGGTAAATGGAGAGTGTGTGTAGATTATAGGGAGCTAAATGCAGCAAAAAGGAAGGATCACTTTCCTCTTCCTTTTATCGATCAAGTATTGGATTCACTAGCAGGGAAGAAATACTTTTCCTTCCTAGATGGGTTTAGTGGATACAACTAGATAAAGATAGCTCCAAAAGACCATTACAAAACTAACTTTACCTATCCATGAGGTACATATGCTTATTTAGTCTTACCATTCAGATTGTGTAATGTACTTGCAACTTTCTAAAGGGGAGTCCTAAGTATATTTTCAGACTTTGCACATGACTCCATGGAGATTTATATGGATGAATTTGCCACTTATGGAAACACTTATGAAGAAGCATTAATATATTTGGAGAAAGTCCTTTAAAGGTGTCAAGATCACAACCTCTCATTAAGTCATGAAAAATGTTTCATGATGATGATTGAAGGAGTGGTCTTGGGGAACTTTGTGTTCAGTAAGGGAATTTAGGTAGATTCAAACAAAATATAGGTAATTTCAACTCTACCTATTCCCCAAAAGCAAAAAGATGTCAGGAGTTTCCTTGGCAATGCAGGGTACTACGTGAGGTTTATTAAAGATTTCAACAAAATAGTAACCCCCTTGTTTGTTTTTTTATCTAAATACAATGAATTTAATTGGACCACTACCTACCAGGAAGCTTTTGAAGCCCTCAAAACAACTCACAAAGACCCTTGTTTTGAGATGCCCTAACTAGACAATTCCTTTTCATATACATACAAATGCTTCTAATTTTTCCATAGGAGTTGTTCTAAGACATAAATAATGAAATTTGGAGTATACAATTTACTATATTAGTAAAAACCTTCAAACTATTGAGCTCGAATACACCATTACTATAAAAAATGTTAGTAGTGGTATATGCCACCAACAAGTTTGGACACTATATCACTAGATATTTAGTCTTTGTTCATACAAATCACACAACAATAAGATACTTGATGAACAAACCAGTGGTTGGAGAAAGAATTGTTAAATGGCTATTATTACTGCAAGAATTTGATATAACCATTGTGGATAAACCAAGGAAAGAAAATGTAGTGGTTCATTTCCTTTCCAGATTGTAAATCAAATCAACAGAAGTAGTAGATGATTCCTTTCTAGATGAACATTTTTTGTTCTTTTTGTGCAAACACCTTGGTATGAAGACATAGCTAATTACTTGGTTGTAGGTAGAACACCCCCACATCTCTCACCTAGAGAAATGTACCATTTGGTAGAACGCAACTTCCCTTATTCTTGGGTGGTTGGTTATCTATTTTATACAGGGTTAGATAACATAATGAGATGTATCAAGGAGAATGAAGTATATGATATCCTTAAGGCTTTTCATGATAAGCCTTGTGGAGGTCACTTTGTAGCTAAACAAACAACTTTAAAGATCCTAACCACTGGCTACTACTAGCCTAAACTTCACAAGGATGTATTCAAATATACTAGGAGATGTGGTAGATGTCATAGGATGGGTAGACCTACGAGGAGTGATGAAATGCCTCTTTGGCCACAATTGGTCATTACACCATTTGACAAATGGGGATTGGATTTCATTGGTCGAATAACTCCAACATCTAACAATAAGGAATATATTTTGATCCGCAGAGGCTATCTCACAAAGTGCATGGAGGTTAAAGCACTACAGTTTTCTAGAGATGGAAATGTTTCCAAATTCCTTTATGAAGACATATTCACTAGGTATGGTGTGCCTAGAGAGATAGTAACATACCAAGGACCATAGTTTAATTCTGATTTGATTGCAAAGTCAGTAAAGGAATATAAAATTAGACAAGAAATCAACCCCCTACCATCCATAGACCAATGGGAAAGTAGAAGTCACAAGCAAGGAGATAGAAGTCATTCTATCAAAGATAGTTCAACTATATTAGAAGGATTGGGCAACAAGATTACCTGAAGTTGTCTAGGCATATAGAATGACATGGAAGACCACAACAGGTTTCACACCATATAAATTGATGTATGGGAAAAAGGTTATCCTACCAATTGAATTTGAGCATAAAACACTTTGAACAACAATACAGCTTGGAATGGACATGTCTGAAGCTCAGAGGGAAAGATTGCACAATTTGAACACTCTAGGAAAATAAAGGATGGAAGGAGTCCATCAAACAGAAATTGTACAACAATAGAGGATCAGATGACATGATAGGTTTATTAAAACAAAAGAATTCAATGAAGGAGATTGGGATCTACTTTATGACTCACACTATAAAGACCACAAAGGAAAACTATAAACATAGTGGCTTGGATCTTATTAAAGTAAGCATGTTTTTTAGAATGGAGTGGTTCAGCTAACTACCATAGATTCATTCTAATTCTCCTTAATGCTAAATGGGAATAGATTAAAGCTTTATAAAAATCCATTATATAAGGAGTTTCTACATAATCTATAACAATAATGTATTCCAAATACAGATCCATCATTGCATGTAAAACATGCAAACAAGGTCGAAGCATCAAGTGATACATATATGGATGAGCCAACTAGCTCATCTGCTGATGAGTAATAGGTATACTCTCTCTAAATAAAATCTCACATGCACACACATGCACTATGTAACATCATCACTAGTTATTTTTGAATGCGCACAAGTTCACGGGACCTGTAGTAACAAACCCAAGGTGTTTTAAAAAGGGAAATGTTCTACTACTACTCATAGCACTTATCTTCAATTCATGACAGAGTAAAAGCACAAACCTGTGTCACAATTTTGGCCAAATAAATAGTTCTGAGTGAAACAGTTTTGACCTAAACAGTTTTGGTCAAAATAATTTCACCTGAACTACATGGCACGTAGAGTTTCAGGTGAAACCCTTTCACTCGAAACTATAAAATTTGAATTTTTCCCTTTATCACTTTAAAATGCAACTCAATTTATATGTAAGTTTTCGATTGAAAGGGTTTCGGGTGAAAGGGTTTCTATTGAAACAGTTTCACCTAAAACTATCTATGTGGCATCCTTATTGGCAGCCACCTCATCTTTTTCATAAATTTTTGAAACTTTCCACCTGAACATAATATTTATTTAGTCAAAATTATTTCTTTCAAAAAACTAAAAATAGACTTTTGTAGAGCTTAGAGTTAAGAATTCAAATACATAATTTGTTTTGATATTTTGATTATTTTTAATATGTTTTTTATTTAAAATAATACAAGTAGGTTGTTAAAATTAAAAAATGAGGCTAATTAGAATATTTTAAAAAAAAATACTAAAACATATTAAAATTTTGCAAAATATATGGTGCACTAGAGGAGAGAACTTTCTTCAAAAGGGTATAATTTTTTTTTTGAAAATGATAAAAAAAAATAGACAATAGTCAACATCAAATGAAATATATCAAATTATGGTATGTTTGATTTTAAAACGTTGCTACGAGGAAAATATACATCAAAATCTTTATTTTTTTCTATGCACTAGATATTGAAGTTATTGTTTGGGAAAAAAAATCAAAAGAAAATAAAATTGTTTACTATTTTTTTCTTGACGTCAACTCAACATCACTTTTTCTTGAAATTTTCAGCAATCCAAAATCTGCTCTTAAATTTATAAAAAAAAATTCAAAAAGTTTGAAAAATTACAGGAATAAGCTTCATCAAGAGTTCTACATTTCATTAGTTTACATCATTTCAAAATTCAAAACATAAAGACCACTTTTATGTGGTCAAAGTTAAGAATTTTTGTTTGTGTTGGTTGATTCCTTTATAAAGTGTGACACAGGTTTAAACTTTTACCCTACCATTACACCCACAACCACTCCACCATACATCCCATGTAGCATCACGTCTCATCATTCATAATCTCATACTCACCACAACTTTCCTTTCCAATATTCAAACTTTTCAAACACATGTCATCAATCTAATTAACTCTTAATATGGCACATCTTCCTGTAGTACCTCCATGTAATTCTATCATTTCAAATTCTATGCTAAATAATTGCATGATGGCACTCAATTCACCTCACACGTGCCATCTTTCCATCACGACACACTTTCAGGTACTTTTTTTGTTATTAACTATGATTAACATTCAATCCTGGTAATTTTCTTGAGACTTCACGATCATGCACACATTAAATTTATATCATATCAAATATCTTCAATGATTTGCAATCCATATTCTTTGTCCTTTTTCTACCTTGCTATTTGAGGACAAGTAGCAAACTTAATTTTGGGGGGAGAAAATTGTTTAGTTGTCATTTCTAAAATTTCATGAGTTCAAAACTTCAACAGAGCTACATACAAGCCTTAATTTCCTTCGTAAGCTCATCTCGACATGTAACAACTCACTCCACCATGCATACCATGCAACATCATGTCTCATCATTAATAATCTCATATGACAACTTTCCTTTAAAATATTCAAACTTTTCAAACACATTCCATCAATCCAATTAACTCTTAGTACAACACATCTTCCTGTAGTACCTCCATTTAATTCTATCATTTCAAATTATATGCCAAATAATTGCATGATGGCACTCAGTTCACCTCACATGTGCCACCTTTCCATCACGACACACTTTTAGGTACTTTTCTTGTTATTAACTATGATTAGCATTCAATCTTGGTAATTTTCTTGAGACTTCACGATCATGCACACATTAAATTTGTATCATATCAAATATCTTCAATGCTTTGCAATCCATATTCTTTTTCCTTTTTGTACCCTGCTATTTGAGGAAAACTAGAAAACTTAATTTTGAGGGGAGAAAATTGTTTAGTTGTCATTTCTAAAATTTCATGAGTTCAAAACTTCAACAGAGCTGCATATGAGCCTTAATTTCCTTCATAAGCTAACAAGAATTTACAGAAACATAGGTAGTAGCATTCAAAAAGAAACAAGTATACTAATCACTAAGCAAACTAATGGATATTTTGAAGTAGAATTTACTTAATAGAGGGTACAAAACTACAAAATAGGAGGTGAAATTGTTAGGAGAGAACCAACAACATATAACTTGATATTGGAAGACCAGTAGTGTCTACTAATCTTTCAAGAAGCTAGGTGGTTAGATCATTTCCTCTGTCTAATAGAGTACAATGAAGTTATGACACAAAAAATTTCCAACACATTGCAAAATGATGAGGCTACAATTAGAGGGTTGAGAATAGATGCCTCAGAAGTAGCAATAGCAGAATTTTTTGGGTTACCCAAAATAGGAGAATAATTCCCAATAAGAGCGGATGCAATCGCAACAAGGGATGATTTCACATGGCTAGGAGAAAATTTAGACTCCTCTGCACAAGGTACAAAAATACTTTCCTTGCCTTGGTTATGGCATTCTATTGCCTCTTATATAGTTAAGTATTTAACCTACGATGGCAGGTAGTACCTTTTATATATAGTGCATTTTAAACTTCTAAGTCGCCTACGCCATCAAAGACTAGTGAAGGTGCCCAATTCCTTGTATAATTTATTTAAGAGGATTTCTACTAAATACAAAAGGAAAATGAATCAATCTGCTTTGTCACATTATTGTTTAGTCACCCTGTTGATCAAAAGGAGTCTCATAATTCAATTCCCCAATGTGTCTTGGGAAGAATTTTTATCTTGCAACAACATTAATGATATTCTTGTGAGGCTTGGAGTAGAGGAAATAAACAAGGGACAAGAGGTGAATAAGCCTTCTATGGCTGCAAAAGAGGAATATGCACCCTCTTATTCACTCATTGCATCACCTACCCACAACATTGGTGAGCCAACAGAGCCAGAGGTGTAGGAGACACGACCCGCAACTTCAAGCGAGCAGCCTGTAGCATAAGAGGAATCAAAAACCCTTGCCTCTACCAGAAGCCCTTCTAAACCTAAGCAAAAAGAAAAAGAAAAAGTGCAGCCTCCACCTCTGCACCCAAGAAGAGGCAGAAAAGGTTAGTACAACCCAAAAGGCGATCACACCATCTCAACAAGAAGGGCCTTGCAAATGGGAGTTCTAAACCTTAGAAAGAAAGGGTTGTTGTAGTAGAGTCTAAAATAGATTCACAAAAGGAAAATGAACCCAGTGATCAAGGATAGTCTAAAACATTGCAATATATGTATTTGAGCAATAGCTCAGAATTTGACTCTGAATACTTGTTTACAAATAGGAAAAAGCATAAACCACAAAATAGCCTAGCCTTTGAAGATGGATTTGCTTCACTTGTTGAGGCTGATGAAGAGATATTCTTGGAAAAAGAGGAATAAATGTTTTTAGAAGGGAAAGATGAGAAAAAGAAATTGCAAGAAGCCTTGCAAAGGATAAAAGAATTAGAAGAACAACTCAAAGGATATCAACAGAGGGAAAATAGACTGGATAGTAGGATTTGAGAATTAGAGAAAAGGTTGCATGCTTTTGAGAAGCAAGGATCAAGGTTGGAGAAATTGGCGCAATTAGCCATTTTTGAGATCAACAAGAGGACTCCACAACCTATGAACCAAAATACCTACAACCCTTACTGTGGTCACCCTTGGAGTTGAGTTGTGGAATAAATTAGAGGATTTTTCTCAACAACAAAAGAACTGGGACAAGGAAAAATCAAAATTCATGTCAGCCCACACTAGAGAAATTGAAAGGAAGGATTCAAAAATTAGGAAATTAAAAGTAAAAATTGAAGAGATGGCCGACAAAACAATTCAACTCCTTAGATGCAGACCACCTTCTAGAGTTTACACCCTATATTTGTAGGAGAAATTTTTAAGTTTTCAATTTAGTCAACTAATCATTGATCTTCCAATTTCATTGTCATCACCTACATTATTTCTGGAAGCATACCAACAATCCACCCTAGACATGCAAGACCAATTATGTGAGTTTTACTTGCATAATTTGGCCATTCTTTATGACTCTTCTTGGAACCTACTTATGTTTGTGGGAAATGTTCAAATTAGGGAAATGGCCTTATTTATTAGGGATGAACATCAGAGGGGACAACTGCATAGAGACTACACTGAAAGGGAGAATTCATTTCCCCTTCTTATTAGAGCAGAAGCAGAACATCCTAGAGGGATAGTAGAAGAATGGATTAACCTGGTAGAGAGAAGGTGGTAGAGAAAAAGATTCTAGAATGCAGGGAAGACTATAAAAGTTGTTAAGAACTTGCAGCAAGAATAGGGAGAGAAGCACTTAAAACTTCTCTCAAGACAGATGGAAGGAACTAACACCAAAGCTAAAGAAGAAGGAACCCCATTCAATCTTCAACTACTTGGCAACAATTAAGAGATCTCACAAATATGTCACTGCCTCCCTTGAAAATAATATCGCCTGGTTCCCTTTAAATTTTCATCCTCCTCTTCTCTTGTTTCCAATTCCATATTGGATAGGAAGAAGAGAGGAGATAAAGGCAGCAGAGCAGACTAGATGGGAGAAAATAATAGATCAAAAAGGATTCTACCTAAAGCAAGGTGGAGGGGTCACTAGTATAGTAGATTACAAGGAAGTTGCATTGTAATACAATTAGAGATTCTAATCTGCTTAAGGACAAGCCAAAAGCCAAGTTGGGGGGGAGGGATGATGAGTCCTAAAAATGTCCAGTTCCTTGCTTTATTTTCATATTTTTTATCTCATTTCTCCTAAGTTTCAAAGATATTTCTAAACCTTTCTATATACTTTAAGTATTTAAGAAGCATTGAAGATGATATGTTATAGTAATGAATGAATGTGTGATTTTTGAATGTCTATGAGATTTAGTAGAATTTTACGATTGATTATAGTTCTTAATAATAAAAAATACCTTTTGAAATAAGACTAACCCTTTATAGTCAAGAACTTGTCAACTCGCATCAAAAGGATTCTTAACCCATAGAAAAAGGATGTTGGTTCAACACGGCTAAAGGAGGTGACCAATTTCAACACGTAAATATATGTCTTGAAGATTATGCAGGCGGTGTTCTAAGGGTGTGGACACAAATATCCATGTGTCATTTCATCCTTTCAATAATTGTGGAGGAAGAAAAGACATTCTAACAAGGGATGGCAGTTCATAATAGATACTATCATGTTAGGAATGTTCTCTAGTTACAATAGTCCTCTTGATTAGTATAGAGTCCTTATCAAAAATTTACACTCTTTCTTCCACATGTTATTTTTCTGTTAAAACAAGACCTAGTCCTCTTGCTACGTTTTTGGAAGAGTTGACAATTGTGCATAGTTTGTTTACAATTTTTGAATAAGAGGACTCTCACAGACCCTATATGTGGGGATACTCTGTGAGAGATCAACTAGCTAGATTTTTGAATGAAGTTAGATTGAATATCAGATTTTTTATACTCTATTCTGAAGTTGTGTGTATGTGTGGATTACAATAAATAAGGATACTTCAATTGATTTTTTTTTTGAGTTAGTATTTGAAAGGAGACATTGTGGATTGCAGCAACTCAAGCAAGGGCCACTTGAGGTAATACATAATCCACATTAAAGCTTAGATGATTAGTTAGATTATGGATTGTAATTTTTGAGCTATAGTTTCTAGTTTGCATTATTTTGAATGCTATATTGTAATTTTTGAATTAAATTTCTAATTTACACTCTATTCAATGCTATTAATTGATTAGTTGAACAGGTCACGTTGCAGCATAGGGAGTCACTAGTTATAGGCTATGAAAAGATAAGTACCCATAGTGGTTACTAAGGTCATTTAGAGTAGCTAGTATTTGCTTACCTTGTTCTCTAAATATGAGTTGATTCAAGTTAGGAAGCCTTTAGATAAATTTGTTCTTGTTCAATTACCTATACTCAGTTGATTAAGAAAGTCTAGGATTTTCAACTACATACATAGTATTAGCATTATCTCAAGTTTACGATTCCCTGGTTGATTATTTAATGAAGCCCCCTTTTGAATGATGAATTGTTTAATTTGGGATATTTAGGTCTATTAAGTCATATGTATGTTATCTACATCAATTAATTATACATTAGGGGAAGCTCTACATGCATGATAGTTGCATCAATGATGGTTTTGATGTCCTCATCTAATGGCCTCATCCTCTTGTATAATTACATCATGTGAACCTTCAAATGCTTGAATTCATGAGTTGGTAGTTCATATTGTCATTGATCAACATTACCTTTACATTGAAAAACTTGATCATTCGTATCAAAACCATCATAATATGTTGCATCCCTTACTTGACCATAGATAATTTTATTGAATTGGTCAATATTGTCCTCATAATACTCAACACCACCCTCCTCATTTTGAAATCCTTCATCTCTACTCAAGGAAAGTGTGACTGCATAATTCAAAGTATCATGATGAAGGAAACACAACTCACACCATAAATTTTATTCTTTAAATTTTGCATGCTCCCTCCTTAAAGGATCTGAATGTATCCTTTTCATGTTGCCTAAAGTTCGCACACTTGGGAGTAGCTCCCCTATCATCTTGTTATGGTATTTTGGACGAATCAATGTTGTATTTCCCATTGTGCAATCTTTTCCCTTCATTGAAATGTGTGGATACACCTTGAGTTGATAACCCCTTCTCGTTTTGTGCTACTTTATAAAAAAAGTATTTCATGGCCCCAATTAGTTTATCCAATTTATCCTCAATTGAGAGAGGTTTATTCATAGCTACCCTATCTGGTTGTGACAATTTTACATCTACTCTTTTTAATTGCTCACTTGATGCCCTCATATTTCTTTCAATATTGATGGTAATTACATAGGATTCTCTAAGTGTTTGAGGGTCCTATATCTAAAAAAATACCTTCTTAGAATCAAAAGCACCACAATATAGCACAAGACACATTGACTCATTAGGTTTGATATGCTGAGATACATTTCTCATAGTTAGGATTAACCAAATGTTGAAGTTTGTCACTATCTCATTGATTCTCTTATTGATGGTGTTGAGCTTGTGGATATAGAACTATGGGTCAATCATGTCCCAATATTGCATTCTAAAAAACAATACAAACTCCTCCCAAGAGGTAATGTTTTTGTTTGGTAGATTCATATACCACTCTTTATCACTTTTATTAAGAGAGTATACGCATAGTTTCATCATTACATCCTCATACTCATCAATAATATTGATGAAGTAGATTAGGTTCTCTTCTCTCGTCACTACAACGTTTCCTTGAAACTTTTGGATATTTCCTTCTATCTCACTCAAGATTGAATTGGGATAGTTTTGGATACCAAAAAGGTCAATTTGCATGCACCTTTTTGTTCCCAAAGGTTTTCTAAATTTTGCAAATATTTGAGCTTCTTTGTGAGATCGATGTGCATTATTTTACACATTTCCTTCCAACTAATTCTAAAAAATATATTTTTCATGTCTAGGAACATGTCGCTAATTTATTTATTTATTTTGTTCAACATTAGCATAGGATTGAATTATTTTATCATGTTCAGATTGAATCTCTTGTCTTCTTCTTAATACTTGATCAATTAAAGTCATCTCATCTTTTAGTTCCCTCACCATTTTATCAACATCACTTTATATCTATTAATCAACATCATGGAAGGTCAGATGAAAATGAGACCTATGAGAACCAATAGGTGAAAATTGGTGTTGGTCAACCTAGTGAGCATCCATGCCTTACTCAAGCATACCATACATTCTCACATCTACATTTTCAGGTTGACCTCTTCCTATTCTATCAATTGATGCATTGTTACGTCTCACATAATACTCATCCACATTAATCCTTCTACTTCTAAGTAGTTGATTAATTTCATCATTAGAAGTATATTGGTATCAGTCCCTCAAATCCACAAAGGAATTGCCTCTACCTAGTGTGCCTACTTACACCTAATCAATTTGTTCAAAAAGACCACTTCCATATTTCATTTTCCACCTAGTACATTGATTTATCATGTTAGATGAATTACCTCCTTGTCTAGGTTGATTTGTGTTTTGTCCTCTTCTTAGGTTAGATCGGTGGTAATAAATTATCTAGTTTGGTTCCAACAAATTCAACACTTCCCAAAATGCAAAGATGAAAATTTTCTTGATAAAATCACTACTTTCAATTAAAACCAATAGTTGCAAACACAAATAGTCATTATTTTACAATGATTTTATTTGTTTCAATTTTGTACCTGTAGCACTGATTCCATTCTCTTGGGTCCCAAAACCCCAGCTCCATTTCCTAGAACAAATACTTCACTCTCAAGGCTAGGGTTGTCATCATGGTAGTGAAAAATGCTCATCCATAGAATATGGAGAGTTCAAGGCCAACCTGATGAGAATGGGTTTCATCTCCTACTCTTTGGGCTTAGCATTAATGAGCATGAGGGTGTTCTTAGAGGTTTAAATAAAAAAATGGGTAACCAAGGTAGTGGTATAGAAACCCAATATGTTGTCTTGACTTCAAATGTTGTCACTAGACCAAGAAAACTTAGTTGCCTTAAAGACCTCTATATAATTGATTTGAACACTAAAGTAATGAGTGAATGGTGGAAGGAAAGACACATAATCAATAGTGTAAAATACTAATGAATGTTCATAGGAATTCCGACCTTGTTTTGTTTTGGAAAATTAGTTGCACTAAAACTTAAAATGTTTTTTAATGTTGGTTTGTTCTTTTATTTGTTTGATTTTGTGTGATTGAAATGAATACAGACTAGACTAGTGCCAATCCAAGGGGGTATAAATTCACAACTGACAAGGAGAAATGGCAAGAGATAATAATAAACATAAATTTGATCTAACATCTAAATTTAATCAAAATACATTGTTCCAAGTTTAATATACCTAGTTATCCATTAATGATCAGTTGGACAAGTTCATATGCAAACATAAAATGATCTATTATAAGAAGTTGTGATTGATAGGTTTATAATTTTGTGACATTCATCAAATAATTTTTACATTCACAATAGAAAATGTGTTGGAGAAAACATCTCACAATAGACTTTTTTTGAATCTACCCTACATTAATGGAGACATAAAATTGAACAAGTATACAATAACCTTTGGAAATGCTCTAACATTGTACCTACATCCTTGTAGCTACTTTATAAAATGATTTATCTTTGAAGTCATACCTTTTTGAATTATTCATCTAGTATCCTTTTTCCATGTACTTTCCCATGATCAAAATGAAATCAAAACCCTCCAAAATACATAATAGGATGAAACCCTAGCCTATGACATAGTAGCAATGTCAAAGTTTGTGGTTGAGAAAGAATATTTCCCAAAATGGATGCATAAGGTGAAAGAGAGAATAAAAATTCATTATTGGTAGTTGGAAAAATTAATTTGCAATAATGACAAGTAAGTGGAAGCAAACGTTGATTCATTACACTTTGGTGGGCCCAAAAATCCTTTTTGAAAAAAATCACTTTATTATCTCTTTCTTGGCGGGGATTGAGTTTTGGGAGGAACCTAGAAACTGGGATGAAGGAAGATCCATACAAGATTTGGTTCCAGAAGGAACCTATAAAGTGACACCTAAAAGTAGAAATCCCCATCGAGTTTCAAGTTTCAAGAGGAACCTTGAACCTAGAACATAGCATGAACTAGTTGGTGTTAGGATCAAAGAACTTGGAAACAAGAACTTGTAGGAGATCGATGGATGGAAAGAGTAGGGGAGGAATTGGAACCTAGACCAAAAGGTGGAGGGAGTCGATTCTCAAGTCAAAATAGAAAGTTGGAACCTTAAGTTCCAAGTCACAAGTGAAGTCTGAGATTAATGGGTATTGTAGCATTTGGGGGTGGAGAGGTAGTTGGAACTTGAATTTAAGGTCTCAAATTCCAACTGAGGTTTGAGGTTCAATGGGTGAAGAAGGTGTCAAGGATCAAGATCCAAGAAAAAATGGGAACCTAGAACATTCCAAATTCTTGTCAAGACCCGAGGTCCAATCGAATCCTAAGATAAGCATGGAGGTTAGACTCTAGGAAGAAATTAGGAACTAGAACATAAAGTTCCAAGTTCTTGATAGGACCTAGGGTCCAATAAGGAATGGAAGCACTACTAAGTAGGAGAAGGGTTTTGGGAGGAACTTGGAACCTAAAGTTTCAAGTTCGAAGTCCCTTTTGAGACTTGGGGTCCAAAAAAGAAGAAGAGATAAGAACATTGTGGGAAATGGAAGACGAGAGGGAATTGGGAAAGAGGAATCGAAGTCTTGATGTAAATGTTCCTATTGAGACCCCAAGTTTGATTGGCACCAAGGAACATAGGTAAGGGGTGGACCTTGAGGAGGAACTTGGAACTAGAACCTTAGTTTTTAGGTCCACATCAAGGCTCAAGGTCCAAAAGGAACTATAGAATAAGAAACAATCTCAAGTCTTTAAAAAAAAAAATCTTTTGTTGCCCCAACATATTGTTATTATTTTTCTTGAGTTCCCTCTAGTTTTTGCATTTGTTAGCCCATTATTTATAACTTATCTAGGAAATTTTAGATGGGCCTTTGTATTAATATGAATTTTTCTCCCATGTTTCCTCCCACCTTTTGCTTCATGACAATTGTCCAAGCTTGCAAAATAATAATTTGGCTAATTCTTCCATTGTTAGCACTTTATGGAGGTTTCAAAACCTCAACCTAACATGGTTTTTCTAACTTTTCAAAGCATGATGGCAACCTTAAACTTATAAAGTGTTGTTCCATTGGTTGAGATAATTGACTCAACAAGTAGGTGGGTCCAACCTCTTTAGATTAAAGAAGATGAGGAGAGTGTGTCAAAGAGACACTTGGCATGACTTCCCTACATTTGAGAAGGTATGAGCCTAACACATTTCCCTTGTTGTGCCATTTTCCAAAATAGATGAGTCATCAATTATGTTGTCCTTACATGAGAATTTCCTTTGGTAATATTTGAGGTGGTTTTTGAACCACCTTTGATTTCCAATAATTGTTCAAGCACTAACACCAAGTGCCAATAGATCCTAATATTTCACCAAAGTTAATATTTGAGGAGAAAAAGTTGAGGAACTAGAGAAGAGGCATATTGCATGCATTGAGGATCTAATTTGTGTTACAACCTTAGCGTTGATAAGTGCTCAATGTACCAGATAAAGCAGGAAAAGGTGCGATGAGGAAGTAGGCAACCTGTGTCATCATAAAGTGCATTTTAAAAGGGTTTTGAGCGCCAAATGTAATAGAACTCCATTTACTCACCCAACTACCTATTTGCATCTTCCACCTACTCTCTTGCCCCTCTTGGACACGATTAATGTATATTCCATGGCTCACTCAACCATTGGAATTGATTTAAACCACTTTCATGCCCTTTGTGGATGCCATTAATGACTAAAAAGTGACACATGTTGAAGGAATATTGTTTCCCATACTCTACAAGCACATCAGGACATGATTAGTACTAAGATTAAAGTACAAAAATGATGGAAAACACAAACACGAATGCATGTTTGTCACCAACAACTACAAAAGATCATGTATTTTTAGGACCCACGAGCAATTTTGCATGTTTCCCATTCTAGGTGACCTACAGTAGGGGTATATATTCATTTCAGGAGAAACGGGGAATGAAATTAGACTGGAGAAGAATGTGGTAGAGAGAAAAATCTTACGTAGAAGAATCAACTTGGGTTCATAGTTTCCAAGTCTAGGTATTATAATTTTACTATTGTACTGATCTAGGTTCATCCTAAATTTGAAATATGAGCATGTAACCTTTGTAGATTGAATTATTAATGGTAGAATCAACCTTCATTGAGTGTATCCATGTGTATGGTAAGTATTTATGGATGTGTGTTTTTAGTTGGTCAGTCAGATGATTATAAAATCCTTGCAAAGCTTTTACAACGTATCTTTTCAAAAAAAATAAAGGAAATGTATGGGTATGTTCATGGATTACTAAGTAGACTCACTTAATATTACCTATCGATTGCTTTTTGAATATATGTGTAGAGCCCAAATTTCTTGTGAATTTTGGAAGGCATGGTCTTTTATGGTATCTTTATTAAGGTATCACCTTCATTTCAATTATTGTATGTTTTGTATAAATTCAGAGACTTTGTTGCCTAACTAGATAAAGGCATTGGTATATTACTAGTTCCTTCTTCCCATCATCCTCTACACTCTCAAAACAAATCAATATAATCATCCTTTTAATTTTATCTTTTCAAGTGTGTTCCAACTTCCATGTTTGAATGTATGTAAATTTGTAAGGGATTATTTTAAAACACATTCATCGACATTTATGTGGTGGATAATTTATTTCAATATAGTGCTTAACCTTGAATTCTCCAAACTAGCATGCAAGCACAAAGTGACAACTGAAATAGGAGTGCACTATGCAATGGGTATGGTTTGTGTCAAGGCAAGTGGCATACTTTCATGGTGATATCTATTGCAATATATTAGGGAAACCCCCTTGTCCTTGTAGATCCAGAAGTGAAGGAGGTCGTACCCACCTCAATAATTGGTCTTGAATTTCCCAACTTTAACAGAGGTTTTGTGATACTCTTCTCAGGTTTGACACCCCTGTCACATGTAAGACTATCCAACCTTAGGGATTTGGGGTCCACAACATAGATCACCAACATAATCAACTCCTCCAAAATTTGCAAAGCCCCAACATTCCTTTTGACAATATTTATTCCATTCAAATTTGACATCATCCTTTAAAATTTTAGTGAATGATAATGTTGGATCTATTAGTTGTGCAATAAAATACCTAATAGCTTAATTTTTTCCCTTAAGGATGTAGATTTGTAAAATATTAATAGGTAAATACATGTTAATAATAGAACATTTATCTTTTTGAAATTAACCTCAATATCTTGCCTAGATAAAATGAAGCCTAATAATTAACTATTGTTTATACCAAATACACATCTCTTAGTATTCAATCTAACTTTGTATTGTCATAGGCACTCAAAAATGGTTCTCAAGTCATGGATATGGTGAATAACTTTCTTAGATTTTCTAAAAATAGCATCCACATGATCTTCTACATATTATGCATCAAATCATGAAAGATTAAGGTCATAGCCCTTTGATAAGTAGCTCTAACATTTTTCAACCCAAAAGGCATGCCAACATAGAAAAATGTTATATAAGGAGTGGTAAAAGTAAGGTTATGTTGGTCTAGGGAATTTATGAGAATCGATTTATCTAAAAAATCCATTGATAACATCTTATGCCTAGTAGTAGAATCTACAATCATATCAATATAGGGCAATGAGAATTCATCCTTAAGAGACGATTTGTTTAAGTGTCTAAAGTTGTTATATATGTGAATATGGCTATCAATTTTTTCCATAGACACTCTATTGGAGATACATGAACAATAATCAATTGATCTAATAAACTTGATTTTAACATCTTTTCATGTTTATCTTTTACTATCAAAGCAACCTTTGGATGCATCTTTCTAAATTTTGATTTGACAAGTATAGCATTGATATCTAAAATAATATAATATGCAAAACAAATGATGACCCAAGATCTAGTGCAAGAAATAGAAACTATAAAACTACAAATACAAATGATCAAAGATCAAAATATCCTTACAAAGTTAGAATCCAATGAGAAAAATGTAAATGATCCAAAAGGAAAAATGTCATTAAGAGAGCTCAAAAAAATGAGTATACATGAATAAAATACAATCAAGGAGAGTGAATACATACAGACTATGTGATAGGGAGGATGTGGTCAATACAACCAATATGGAGATTCCATCGAAAGTATAAAAAATATGAAAGTGTAACTCTTATGTAAGATTTTGACAACTCACTCCACTCACATTAATACCCACTTTATTAACCTAAGTAAGGTTATATAAAAGTATATGAAAATTTTGTAGTAGGAAAATAAAAACCTACACTAGCATCCCTAAATATAGCTTAGGTGGATAAAAATATGGGCCTAAAAAAATGAAGCCCAATGAGGCACCCATGTACTTAGAACTCCTCCCACAAAGAAGAAACCCATAGAAATTGGAAAATAGGACCCCCAAATAGAGAGAGAGAGAATATCCCTCTCCCACACACCTAAACAAGAATGTCATCACCCATCAAAATAGTAGAATAGAATAAGGCTCCAAAGATGTGAACTCGCGTCAAATGAATCCATATGGTATGAAGCACCCAAATCAAGAACCCAAGTGGATGGTGTAGAAACAACTGTTACAAGTACCTTTCCCTTTCCTTTCCCCTTCTTATTATCTTTAGCCTTTGTTGACCCCTCATATGAAATTTGTTTTATTAACATAGGAATATCGATATTATTTTTCTCTAGAATACGTGTCAAGTGATCTATCTATTTCTTTGAAAACTTTTGTTCATCATGACCAAGCCTTTTGCAATAAACACACTTGACCTTCTCTTTCTTAGGTTTTTCACCTTTTGAAGAAGAGGTTTCTAAAGATGCTTTTGAGGTAGCGAGTTTCTAATACATTTTCTACTTGTTATGTTTGTTTTTTTTTTTTAAATTGACATTTGATTACAAAACAAAAGAAGTTTGGTAACAAAATTTACTTACAGACTACAACCATTATCACCCTGCTCCAAGGGTTACATTCAAAATGGAGCATACATTAAAGCCAGTTCATATAGTATATTATATATCAAGCTTTACATATATCATTAGCCATCATTTTGCGCACTATTCTATGCCTTTTTGTTGTTATAATTCTTGTTGAGTTTATAAGAATCAATTCTCGAGAAGGTACCCAAGGGGGGAGACACCCATTCCCAACCACTGTTTCCAAAGTTTTTACATGTGGTTTTCAGTTTTCACATGTTTGTTCTTATGTTTCTTATCCTTATTACCTAATCCTTTATTTTCTTTCGTGTCTTGGTTGGCAATCCAAGCATGTGACTTAGAGGATTTGAGAGTGCCCATTTGGATGAGCTTATTTTGTTCCTTGGTGAGAGAGATGACAAAGTTATCTAGAGATGGCATAGTGAACTAAGTTCCTAGAACACTCTTGGGGGCATGGAAGGTAAAAACAAAGGCTAAATAGTTAAAACCAAGCTTAGAGTAAATATGAAGGAGGTCAATCATTCATCTTTCTTTCCAATTCCACATTATTTAGATCTAATATTAGTCATTTCAATTTGGTAAAGAAATCCTTAATAGTGTCAAAAAAATTGGGCTCAAACTAAGATCTCATTCTCCAATGGATGGCCTCTCATGGAACCTTGAGCCCCAAACAAAGAGTCCAATTTTCAAATATTAGAATAATCAAGTTGGACTAATCACTACATCTAAAAAATTATTGCTACATATGTTTAGACTAGACCCATTGTCTACTAAATCTCTTTTAACTTGAATATCTTTGTATTTAACCATAATATATAATGGTATAAATTCTTTGAACATGTGAGAAGGATGTAACTCATAAAGTGCAAATGAAATATTACTGTTATTTTGAACAATAGGCTCAAAGATGGATGCTAAGTCATTGAGGTTAATGTTGAATGGAACATTGATTCATGCTAAGGCTTGCTTGAAAATGTTTCAATATGTTTCAAAAGAATGCATTATACCTAATCATGAGTAATTTTGTGGTGTAACCAAGGTATGAAAAGTAGGATTAGCACTAGACAAAGATGGTTTAAGATGAAAATTAAGGCATGAAGAACCATAAGCTTTATTGACAATAGAAACATTATGACACTAGAAAGAATAACAACACAAGGTTTCATGATGTTATATGTAGATAAAGTAGATGTTCCCTCGTCACATAAACTACCATCCATAGGTGTAGCAATGGAGGGTAAAGGAATGTCTTCAATATTCTTCACAATAGATGTATCAAGAATCGAATCATATGAAGGAAAAGTGTTTAAAGGTAAAGTATGATTTTGCTAAAATACATATCTATCACTATCCATGGAAGAGGTGGAAACTAACATGAGAATCATGGATAAGTGAAATGTGGGTATCTAGAAGAGAAGGGAAATCAATGACAAAATCTGTGAATGGGGAAAGGTACATAAATGATGAAATACTACCTCCATAGAAAATGCACACCCCTCCTTATAGTAAATAGTCATGAGTGAAGTAAGGATGAGAGGATCACATGTCACAAAGTGTGTAAACACATCGAAATTTGTAAGATAATTGTAAATAACAATCAAGGATAAGGGACCATCAGAATCCATTATGGGAGATAAAACGAAGATCAAACTAAGGGTGGGTACCAAAAGATTATGCAATAAAGGCCTAAAACACTAAAACAAGTAGGTAAATGGTATAGAAATGAAGTGAGTTAAAATGTCAATAAGAAAATCAATGAAGAACGAGATCTCAAAATAAAGGCCTAAAACCCTAAAGACCCCAACAAGGGTGGGTAGGGTAGGTGAAAGCAAGGTTGCACAATAGAATTCGAAACATAAAATAAAGATGTATCAATTAAGCTTTGATATAAAAGGAGAATTAGACCCTAACTAGATTTAAAGAGTGATGAAGGAATCAAAAAACATAGATTTGAAACTGTAAAAGAAATGAAAGTATAACCCAAAAGACAAACACTTGGAGCATAAGAGTATATGGGTTTGCCAAAAATTTAAATGTGTAAAAACACCACATAGACTAATATAGGCTACTAAGTACATGCAAGCAATAAAGCACAATTAACATTAATTAATTAGAGCTAGGAATTTGATCATTTGAAAAGTTACTTTTAGAAATTAAATGAGAATGGATATGACACTTAGCTTAGGGAACAGTGATGAAGAACAATGTTGATGTCATGCAAAATCCACTCACCAATATTGATATTCTCATTTTGCTCACTCTCTCAAACTCTGCATAAACACTCAAATATGAGTGGCTCAAGGTCAATCCCAAGTGGTATAAAGCTATCATGTAACTTGGAGAATCAATCTAGCAAACTATGGACTTTTGAAACTAGCTTCACATCGATCTCTAATATCTAAACCAACACAAGGATAGATGACATTTAGAAATACCTTGGGGAAAGCTACAAAATTGTGAGGATTAGGTTATCCTCAATCAACTCCCTTATTAGTCTAACATTATGGCCTTGGGTGAATGTTGGAGAGAGCATTAAAGTGGCCTATACACAAATTATAATCCTAATTTAGATGCATTCATTTTAAACTCCAAATCAAAATGTCTAGAATGATTTCTCCTTGTAGTCAGCCTATAAATTAATTACACATTGGATGTCCTTAAATACCAAAACATAATAATTGGTCATGTAAACATGTACCAAGTCAACTCCCAACAATTGGTTGGAAAAGGTAGGAGTCATCAATTTAAATTCTAGACATTAGAATTTGGGATCAATCCCAAGCACTGCAAGGTTGATCCAAGACAAGAAAATGTGAAATCTCAAGATCTAGGACAAGTATGTGAAAGTCTAGACTAATAATGAAGCAAATGTGCAGGAACATATGTAAATAGGATTAGGATAATGTTGAATGTATAGAAATGTGTGTAAAAGGGCATAAATAAGGATGGAAAAAAATTAGGGAACGAACCAAGTTTAGCACAAGATTGCACCACAAGAAATGTGTGTACACAGGCATAAATAAGGATGGGAAAAAATCAGGGAATGAACCAAGCTTAGCACAAGAATGTGCCACATGTTGCTATGCAATTATATTAAGTCATTCCATCAAACTAGACCCATGAGTATACAAATTTCACCATTACAATTATAAAACTCCAATTTGCATGTCCCCTTTTAATTTTCTATGTTTCCCAAAACATCCCTTTCTTGACATCATGAACATTATAAAAATATAACTAGAACCTATGATCTTCACTCTTGTACTTTTAAATTGTAAAAACTTCTACACAATTTTAATATAAAAAAAAAAAAAGCAAAACTGTGTTTTTGCTATTATGAACTGTTAAAATCTAATGTTCTTAATTACTCAACTTATCTCACGAAATCTAGATTAACTTGTTTGTGGGTTATGAGACGAGCCTATGATGTGACGAAGGGATGCTTCAGACTTCAAATTACACATGGGAAGGCTTCGTGTGTGAATTTTCCTCTTTCATTTTGAGGGATGCTTCAGTCTCCACATTACACTTGGAAGGCTTCGTGTGAGAGTTATCTTCTTTCATTTTGTGAGTTTGTTTTGTAGAAATATGAAGGTTTTGAACTTTAGCTGGGTCATCTTCTTACCTTTTGTGACCCTAGATTACTGTGTTTGTTTAGAGGAGTCAGATTGCCCATTTTTTTCCTTCTTCAAATACTTGTATTGTAGATTGACTTTCAGTGGCTTCTTCAACTCCATTTGATGGTCTATAGTGATGTTCTCCACCTCATTATCCTCTTGTGAAGATAAGGTTTGAAAGGGTTTGTCATTGGTGCCTTGCTACTATGATCGATATCATTGATCTCAAGATGGTTGAGTACCTTAAAAGGGATTTTAAATGTGGATTTATTTGGCTGTTTAAGTGCCTCAAGGGGGTTTGAATTGTTGATCTACTTGGCTGGTTGAGTTGATGGATTGCCTTTTCATGTGTAGCCTCTTTGGAATTCGTCCTCTCCCTTAGCATGTGGTATTTGGCTGGTTTTTTTCCATATATCGATGCTTGATTGAGATTGTCTTGCTGGTCCCCTTGTACCATACTCTTCTCTTCTTCTCTTCTTGTTTCTTTTTGTTGTTTTGCTCTTGATCTACTGGTTTAATCTATTCATCGTCTTGCGTGGTGGGGCAAACTCAACACAAATGGCCATGTTGATGGCAGACCTGAAATTTGAAAGGGGATATTCTCATTCTATTCTTTGTCCCACACAATTCCTTCCATTTCCAGTAGTATTTTTTCTGGTAATGGGTTCCAATCAATATTAACATGGATTTTGACGCAATTGAGAACACGCTTTGCTTTGTGAAGTCAAATATTGTCAAGTACCCTCCAATAACACCGCCTACTTTTTTTGGAGTGAGTACTCTGCTATATTTACTTGAAAGAACTGGAAGTATTACCCAAACTAGAACCATACTTGGGAGGTCTTCAGCAGGGTTGAATGCCATGATTCGTAAACCACCGTCAAGCTTGTCGGCCCTGATCTTCCGAAGGGAAGATGGCCCTGAAACGCCCTCTTCGTTTCCAATTGGTTTTCAATTTTCTTATACCCATAACCTAATTGTTTTGAGTCAATGGAAAGCTCCCACGAACCGGCATATTAGCGCCTTCTCCTTGAGTAATGATAACCTGTCACCCAATCCATCTACCGAAAATTTGACACAGAGTGGGGCTTCCATCTTTGGGTAGCAACCAATTTCTTTTTTTCGGTGGGAAAATTTGGACAGATTACTATTCAATAAGCACAGCGGCGAATAAATTACAGCAGGTTGTCTTTGCAGATCAGAATTTTGCTATTAGAAACAGCGGTTCTGAAATTACATCCTAATTGGGGAGGGGATTGGCTTTGTGTGGATGCCATGACCACCTCTCCTAAGGAGACTATTTCTTAATCCAGTCAGCCTTGTGGCCGGTTGGTGTATGACTTTGATGGCTAGGGTAGCAGGTGAGGCCTGGTGTGAGGGTGGAGAGGGCACGGACAGGGAGGTTTTAGGTGGAATATCTTTCTTTAAACAACTCTTGAATATCGTGTTTCGCATAGACCACTATTATTGAGCTTTTTTCTTTACAGAAGAGGTATCCTTTAGTCTTCTCTTTATAGCAATGTGAAAATGATATAAGGGATATTTCCTGGTTTTATAAAGCAAAATTTCAGCTTCAGGCCCAATTTTTAGAGATTTTACATTAAGTATACCTTAAAAATGATTTTTTGAAAATCATAGAAAGATTTAAGCGAATCTATTATAAATAAGCATAATATTCTAAATCAGTTTTTCATATTAAAAATTAAAAACATATTTTTTATATTGAGAATCAAATTTTAGAATGGATATCAATATTTTTTCCAAACATCATTTTTCAATTTAATCACTAAACTTTTTATCAGTATATAATTCTATAGTCTAAATTTTCTCTCTCAATATATAATTCTAAATAAATATACTGAAAGAGGGTGAATGGTAAATAAAAATAATGCGTTATAAAATGGAAAGATTAGAACCCAGATTTTTATATACAATCTCTGAACACTTACAAAGAACCAAATGACTATATATACCCACTAAAAAATCCCTTATTCCATACTGTACAATATTTACTCATACACCCTCAACAGTTACTACCTAAGTTGCCTCGGTATAGAAGCGTCAGCAGCCCACAATAAAAACAGCAGATTAATAGATTTTATGTAGCTGATTACTAACTTCTGTTAAGAATTTTCCTCGTGTGATTTTTTTCTCGCATTAAAATCTGGATCCTTTGGAATACATGAGGAGCTTTTCATTGCTGCACTTTCTTGTCTTCATGTATTCTCTTGCGAATTCTTCCTTACAGCCATTATTTTCTGTCAACTAATTATTTAAGGAAACAGGCATGTTGTTGCCATTCCAATGGGAGAAGTGGACTTCTTGTGATTCAACTTTGATTTGCAGTCTCCTAAATCTGCCGGGTTCGAGCTTTGTAACAATGGAACAACCTGAAAGTAAGGCACCATTTTCAGTACAAGATAGCAAAAATTTGGGTGCAGATTTCAAAATAAGAGATGCTCCTTCTGTTCATTTTTCATCGTCGAATAAACAGGAGATGAACATGCACCTGATCTCTGTCTGAGCAGCTAATACTTCCGAATTTCATTTTCTGCATCTTGGTTAGCCTATCAGTATGATTTCTTTCCAGTTTTATCATGTCGTCTCCTTTATCTGTGCATTAAATTTTAATAGCATCAGCCATAAATAGATGTGAGAAACATTTATGTTATACACAATTACACAGAATAAAACAGATGGTTCAAGAAGACTTTCTTGGAATCGATTCCCTTAAAGATATCCTGTAAATATGTATGTAATTGCATTTCAAGTTCGCCCAAAATGAAAAAATGCAAGCTATGGTGAGAAAACCCTGAATTGTAGAAGCAGTCAAAAGAATCAGAGCAGTCATATGCGCATTGTAATTAAATTTGAGCAGCTGAATGACTTTGATTAAATTCTTAATCATGAAGCCCATTGAAGGGCTTATTTAATCCGTTTTTTTTAATTTTTAGGATTTATAAGAGTTAGCTACCAGCCCTGAGCCGGATCCTGCAGACTGCTTGACCTCTTTTAAAGGCGATACAGTGGCCATAAACTAATTTTGATTTATCCCGCACTTAGACTGGCACGGTGAAGCAGAGTAGTCAGCTATCTGGAGGATGATAGCTCAACTATAAGAACAGCTGTTAATCTTAGTTTTTTGGTTTAATGATTAATCCTGTGCAATTATTTCGCATTGCATCTCTCAATTTCATTGTGTAGTATATCTTTGTGCATAGCCAGAATATTATTTTTCTATCATGGAACCACAAAATTATCTTGCATCATACTGTTGTTCTTCAACTAGCTTTATTTCCTTACCTATTTCCCTCCTATTTGTGTAGGTTAGCCAAATTTGGGTCAATCATGGATCTTAGACTCTCAATATCCTTTATGCTCTATTCACAGCCCCACTTAGGGCTGTAGACTATCATCGTCAAATAGAGTGGGACATCTAAAATAGCCTATGCATTAGGTCTTACAGGTTCAACTAAGGTCAGTTGCTCTTATAAGACCAGTCATAAGTATGGAGGTGATGAGCACAGGTTTATACTCGGGTGAATCGATATAAGACAATCTTTTACTTTTTTAGAACTTAACAATCATAGTATTGTCAATTACACAAGATCTAACAATTATGCAATACAAATCTATTGGAGAGTCCAATCCTCACAACTGAGCACCAACTCAGTAGGAGACGCCAATCTCTTCTAAATTGGAAAGCACCAACCTCTCCAATGTCAGCTCCAAAACTTCACTTATTTCTGCTCCAATTCTACCTTTATTTTTGCTCCAAATGACCCTTATATCTCTGCTCAAGTTCACCTTATATCTCTACTCTAAATCTTCCTTATATATCTGCTCAAGTTCACCTTATATTTCTGCTCCAAAATGATGCAATTTCTTATCCAAATTTTGCTCCAACTCAGGCACAATGTCTGCTATAAATCTTTTTGACAGGTCTGGTATAAATCTGCCTTACAGGTCTGGTATAAATCTGCCTTAGATCACCTTGAAAGGTCTGTTATAAATCGGCCTTAAATAACTTAAAACATCTGCTATAAATCTGCCTTAAAACACCTTCGGGATCTGCCATAAATCTGCCTTAGATCTGCCCTTAAGTCTTTTTTGGAGGAAAGATATTTGTTAAGCGCTTACATCTTACTCCAACTTACCTTCTTTATACCCCATCAAACCATTTCACCCAAGAGATGTGACTCTCCCAAAGAGGTCAATCAAACTTTAAATATAATATTTTATTTTAATTCCCCAAAATAGGCGATCGCCATGAGGGGTCAGCCCTTTAAGATGATATATTTATTTATTTTTAATTCTCCAAATTGGGTGCCAATCTAAGGTGGTCAGCCAGCATTAAAACTCGGGATAAATAATAAATATTTCTTATATCTTTCTCATGGATCAGCCACTTAACAAACATGAATTTAATCGAAATTCATCGCTGCCATATTTTGAATGAGGTCAGCCATAATTAGAGTGCTATCGGCCAGCAATGAATGTCTAATTATTTATTTAATCCCACTCTTCTTTATTTCTGCCTTGTGACAGTCATATGAGGATCAATTAGTGGCCTTTGGCCTTAATGATTTCCTCCTCCAACATTGGACATCAATGACAACAATTTTCAACAGGAAGCAATACTATACCATGGTTGAGAATCAACGAGCTTTGTGTTGGTGATTGTTTACTAGTGATGACAAGGCAAGACACTACACGCTAGATTCTGCAATGTATGCAACACTTACGATCATCAATACTCCTATTACAAAACCAACTTTTCATTCCAACGAACGAATGCACATACATACATAGCTCTGTTATCAACATTGGCATTAGTGTTGTGAATAGAACTTTATGTGTCTCAATTGTTTGGATCAAAAAGCACATGTAGAGAGAAAAATTGGTCTTTTGTGTTGGATGTCATATAATAGGAATCTCAATTGCTTGAATCAAAAAGCACATGTAGAGAGAACAATTGGTCTTTTGTGTTGGATGCCATAGAATAGGAAGATAACTGTTATGTAGCAAAACAATAGTATAAGATTTGGAACTCAAATCAGAGAGAATAATTGGTCTTTTGTGTTGGATGTGTCTCAATTGTTTGGATCAAAAAGCACATGTAGAGAGAACAATTGGTCTTTTGTGTTGGATGTCATAGAATAGGAATCTCAATTGCTTGAATCAAAAAGCACATGTGGAGAGAACAATTGATCTTTTCTGTTGGATGCCATAGAATAGGAAGATAACTGTTATGTAGCAAAACAATAGTATAAGATTTGGAACTCAAATTAGAACAAGTTATGTCATTTACAATGTAATTTACAATAGATCTAGGGATATTAAGTCAATCAATTGAAATTTCTACTAAACCATTACAGTAAGGAAAGAGTTGTTGGATATGTGTTGTATATTTTACATGTTTTTCACCCTTTATAGATTAGGTGCCCCATCACAATTAGTGGGGTCTAGTGGTTTACCCCAATTAAGTGGTATAGGAAGCAACCATCATCCGTACACAAATTTCAGGATGTAGACTTGTGAAAAAATATTTTGATAATTTAATATTTATTATAATACTACTTAACACAGTTTTCTGTCTATTATGATTAAATACAACTGTATTATATAATTTATATAATAAATATTTATTTAATTAATTTTTTTCTTGAACAAATTTCCTGAAATAAATTTTTTAATTAGATGTTGAATGTGTCATTATTTTTTTCACCGTATTTTATTAGCATCAGTACTACTTCTCTTCGTCATCACAAACATTCTAAGTTTTACGAATCCTCAAGGTGGATGCCATTGAACTTTCCTACAGGAGGACTTATTCCTCTATCGCCTTAGAACTCTCCCAACCATGGTGCTTAAAAAAATAAAACCATAACATAAAGGCAACAGAGCATTTCATGTCAAACCAAATGTTTGGCTTCCCCCTTCATATCTGGCTGAATTTCCACAACCGATAACAAATACCTTCTAGGCAACACCTAGAACTATATATTAGCCATGCGTGATGACTACCAAAAAAAACATGTAGACACCTAATATGAAACCACAGAAACTGTATGCAGAAATTGTATGTGCACGGTTATACTATGAAGCCGGCACCATGGGTGTTAAATCAGTTATGAACCCTAATTTTTGCTGGCCGGGACAATATGAGTGAGAATCGTGATTACACTGCTAGGTGTTATACTATGAATATCTGAGGAAGCGAGTAATAAAATATAAAATTATTAATCTAATGGATGGATATGGACAAAAGGAGGTAATAAATGTATACATCACTCACAATATGACATGGGCCACCAGAATTTAATAAGACACTTAACCAGATTTAAAATGTTAAACGATTAACCAATACCATGTTTATTGATTGTATCGTGTATGGCCGAGTGTTAAAAATAAAATTAAGGATTTGTTAAAAAAAAAATTGGTTAGATGTGATATTGTAAAAATAAAGTTTAAAACTGGAAGATTGTGGGTAATATTGAACACATTGTACATGCAAATGCACTTTGTTTTCTTTCACCTCATTCTTCTAATCCATTTTACGCATCCACTTTTGCTTCTTCCTCATCTAGCCCCTCCACATTCTTTAAATTCCCCATTGTCCAATCACCCCTTGTCCTCCATCTTAGCCATAAATTGTTGCAACTGCTTGTACAACTACATTCCCCCTTGTCTCATAGCCTCAAATCCATATTCCAACAACTTCCCAACCACTGATGCATATTCCCATCCTATTACAAATGTAGGCCCAACCTTCTCTCCCTTTCCCTTCTTATGAACCTCACACTTCTATTGCCCCATCCCTTCCATTATCATTTGCATTCTAACCTATCTCACATCATAATCCCATCCCCTCCTACACTAACCCATCATTAGCCACCTCATCATTCCCCATACCTCCATTTAGCAACCCTTTTCTATTCAATACTATTTTGTCACATACCGTGTCTACATTCCGTCTAATTTCTTTTGATGCACTCACCACTTTCCCTACATCTATGCCTCCAATTAATGGTTCTTCTCTACCCTCATTGCTTCCTCAATTCTCACAATCTTCTAATCTTGTTATGCCTCATATCCTTCATCATTTGAGGATCATGCATCAAAAATTGGATGTCCTCCCTTCTAATTCTCAAAGGCCACTATGGACCTAGACCATAATTCTCTCTCGCTAAAGAGTATTTCTCATATTTTTCCACTAGCATTTATGGCCCCTTATTTCTATGTATGAAGGTTAAGGAGACCCCACCAGATGTGTGAATCTTTAATGCAACCTATATTGACTTAATATACAACAATCACAATTGCATAAATCTTCCCATGCACATTCAAGGATCATGCACTTGAGTGGTTCTATTCTTTGCCTCACTCTTCTATAAGGGCATTTAATTAACTAGCACAAGTATTTATGTCACTTTCAAGTGCAAATCAGCTTGCAAGTTAATTATATTGATCTAGTTTATTACAAACAAGACCTTGATGAAAGGGTGAGTGACTTTGTGTTGTGCTTCCAATCCATTCTAGCTAAGATGCACTTACTAGACATTGATATACAATGGATTTTTATGAAGAATGTACTAGCACTCATCCAAGATAAGGTCTTCTTTCAATGTTACACAAACTTTGCCAACCTATGGGCTAGTCTACAAGATTATGAAACAATTTGAAATGGTAAATCATTATTCTCTCTACTTCCTCTTTTATTCCCTCTTCTTCCTCTACTCCTAACTTTTTCTTCTTCCAAGTTCTCCAAGAGTCCAAACAACCCTTTAAAAAGAATAATTTAACAACTTTAATAATAAGGCAAATAATAAGCCTAATGTTATTTTTTTCAATTTGTCTCCTAACTAGTCCTCTTCTAATGCTATCTCATTTAAGCCACATACTAGCTATAAATTCACTAGGTTAGCTAATTAATTACTTTTGATTATTATTAGCAGCTAAACTTTTGACTCTTCCTCTTGTGTGGCCATTGGATACATCTCTTCCTCTACCCCTTGAGTATATGACTCCAAGGCATTTTGTCAATAACATCATGTACCTAAGCATGACATAGAATAAAACATAAAGTACAAGAATTGATAGATTATAATGTTATTCATGTTGGTAGGCTTAATGATAAAGGTAATGAGTTTGTAGCTACTCCTAATCATAACCAATAGATTTACACAAATTATTTTCCTTAGCATGCCCAATCTAATCATACACATTCTACCCCCACGGTTGTTGCTTCTTCCCTCTCTTGTGAGGAGCCTTTGTTTAACCCACCAAAGGATATTTTTTCCTCCACTATGCAGCTTCCCACATTATTATCATGATATTGTTGACACTCTTGATGACCACCCTATTTATTCTTCTTCTACTTGCCTCATCATTTTTTGTCGTGTTGAAATTTCAAATAATGGTGTTATCACAAACCTTATTATATTGTAGCATCAAATTTGCATAAGATTATTGATGGGCTTCTTATAGACCTAAATTGTGCC
>VDFB02072274.1:69994088-70059232 GCA_007258455.2 Sequoia sempervirens
CAAATGGTGTAATGACCAATTGTGGCCAAAGAGGCATTTCATCACTCCTCGTAGGTCTACCCATCCTATGACATCTACCACATCTCCTAGTATATTTGAATACATCCTTGTGAAGTTTAGGCTAGTAGTAGCCAGTGGTTAGGATCTTTAAAGTTGTTTGTTTAGCTACAAAGTGACCTCCACAAGGCTTATCATGAAAAGCCTTAAGGATATCATATACTTCATTCTCCTTGATACATCTCATTATGTTATCTAACCCTGTATAAAATAGATAACCAACCACCCAAGAATAAGGGAAGTTGCGTTCTACCAAATGGTACATTTCTCTAGGTGAGAGATGTGGGGGTGTTCTACCTACAACCAAGTAATTAGCTATGTCTTCATACCAAGGTGTTTGCACAAAAAGAACAAAAAATGTTCATCTAGAAAGGAATCATCTACTACTTCTGTTGATTTGATTTACAATCTGGAAAGGAAATGAACCACTACATTTTCTTTCCTTGGTTTATCCACAATGGTTATATCAAATTCTTGCAGTAATAATAGCCATTTAACAATTCTTTCTCCAACCACTGGTTTGTTCATCAAGTATCTTATTGTTGTGTGATTTGTATGAACAAAGACTAAATATCTAGTGATATAGTGTCCAAACTTGTTGGTGGCATATACCACTACTAACATTTTTTATAGTAATGGTGTATTCGAGCTCAATAGTTTGAAGGTTTTTACTAATATAGTAAATTGTATACTCCAAATTTCATTATTTATGTCTTAGAACAACTCCTATGGAAAAATTAGAAGCATTTGTATGTATATGAAAAGGAATTGTCTAGTTAGGGCATCTCAAAACAAGGGTCTTTGTGAGTTGTTTTGAGGGCTTCAAAAGCTTCCTGGTAGGTAGTGGTCCAATTAAATTCATTGTATTTAGATAAAAAAACAAACAAGGGGGTTACTATTTTGTTGAAATCTTTAATAAACCTCACGTAGTACCCTGCATTGCCAAGGAAACTCCTGACATCTTTTTGCTTTTGGGGAATAGGTAGAGTTGAAATTACCTATATTTTGTTTGAATCTACCTAAATTCCCTTACTGAACACAAAGTTCCCCAAGACCACTCCTTCAATCATCATCATGAAACATTTTTCATGACTTAATGAGAGGTTGTGATCTTGACACCTTTAAAGGACTTTCTCCAAATATATTAATGCTTCTTCATAAGTGTTTCCATAAGTGGCAAATTCATCCATATAAATCTCCATGGAGTCATGTGCAAAGTCTGAAAATATACTTAGGACTCCCCTTTAGAAAGTTGCAAGTACATTACACAATCTGAATGGTAAGACTAAATAAGCATATGTACCTCATGGATAGGTAAAGTTAGTTTTGTAATGGTCTTTTGGAGCTATCTTTATCTAGTTGTATCCACTAAACCCATCTAGGAAGGAAAAGTATTTCTTCCCTGCTAGTGAATCCAATACTTGATCGATAAAAGGAAGAGGAAAGTGATCCTTCCTTTTTGCTGCATTTAGCTCCCTATAATCTACACACACTCTCCATTTACCTATTTTCTTTGGTAAAATTACTAATGGGAAAGCCCATTGACTATTTGATATGGGATAAATGAACCTTACATCCAAAATTTTTGGAAATTATGTTTGTACTATATCTCGCACAGCTGGGTTCATCCTTCTCTATGGTTGTTTGACTGGTTTATATCCTTCATTAATGTATCTTCTATGCATACATAGACTAGGATTATGCCCTTCATATCATTATATTCCCAAGAAAATGCTACTGCATGAGCTTGAAATATTGTAAGTAATGCGGATTGCTAGGAGATTGCCAATTGATTATTGACATTGACATGGTTATGGCAGAAGTCATGACAAAAGCAACATCTAGTCCTGATAGATTGAGGTTGCAAATTTGTGGAAGTAGCGTATGAAATAGCCAAGAAGTGGACTTAGAGACATTTGTAGGTATGATATTGTGTGAAGGGTAGTGTAAGCATGCTAGATAGTAGTGTTGTTATGGGTCTCTACCATAAGAGTTTTGCATAATTTGAGCAAGGACTTCATCTTCATCCTAAATTTCAATCATTAGGCTATGTTGTATAGTCATGAGTTTTTATAGAGAGTATTGGTCATCTTCCTCTAGGGTTGGCCATATAGTTTGTTCTAAGTTTGCATGCGGTTGTGTAGGTAGGTAGATGACTAATTTTTTGGTCACATTCCCATTGAAAATTATCATGTTACCATACCTACATCCAATAAATGCATTTGTAGTGGATAGTCATGGTTTTCCTAGGATTAAGAGGTATCTTGCAAGGTTGGTTTTGGGCTTCAAAACCATAAAGTCTACTAGATATTCCCATGAATACAGTGTGATGACAAAATCCTGAATAATATCCTCTAGTTTGATAGTTGACCTATCTGCTAATTGTAGAATAGTAGGTGTAGGTTGGAGATCCATTAGTTGAAGTTGTTGCATTGTCTCTTGTCATTACATTGATAGTTGTCCCTAAGTCAATCAGAGTGTTCTTGATAAGTGTGCCATTAATTTTTACATCTACAATAAGACTCTCTAGGTTTGCATATTTTAGGACAACTATGTTGCCTAACATGATGTTAGCTAGTTATCCTAGAACATGGATAGTTTGGGGGTCTTTCCTTTTTCTGCTTGAATTTTTGAGGAACAACTCTCACAGTTTTTGTGTATATCGATACTTTTATAATGGCTTGAATAAAGGGTATCTTTACACAAACATTTTTAAGTTGGCTCAAGAAATCAAATTCAGGTTTAGAATGAGATTCTTGTGTTGTTAGTCTTTTTGGAAATGGTGGTTCCATATTTATGGTGTCTTGATGTGTCTTACCCTGTTCAGGTTACTTTATTGAATTATTGATGGTTTCTATTGTTGTTTCCTCATTTGTGAGTTGCGTGATATGAGGGGATGATGGCCGAAAAAACATATTTCTTGAACAAAGGTGGAAATCTCTTAGCTCAACTCCATAGGTTTGGTACTAGAGGGAGTCATTAGCATAAGCTCACTAAACATGCTTAGTGTTAGGGTTTAGTGTAGGTTGAGCTGGCAACTAAGGTGCTCCTGGTTGTGTTGAGGCTTTTATGGTTAGATTTTATATTATGGTGGGTTGTTTTTGCTGGAGAGATTGTTGTGGTAGGGGGTAGTTAATATTTTGATTATTCCATTATTGGTTCCCATGCCATTGTGGTGGCCATTAGTTTTGTAGGGGTTGCCACTAAGAATTGTACTTTGAGGCTTGGTATGGTTGTGGTGGCCACATACACTACTATGGAGCCCAATTAGATGATTTGATCATTGGCCATGATTGATTTTGCATGCTATCTAGGACTAATTGTTTTAGTTCGAGAAGTTTGAATTACCCACAAGAAAGGACATATTATAAGACAAGGGATCTTGAGGAATACCTTGTATTTTTTGCTATGTCTTGCACTGAGTAATGTAGAACACTTGTCCTTCCTCATCCTCCAGGGTACAAAATTTAAGTTTCCCTTGCTTCTCTTCAGAAATGTTGGCAATCTTTTTACAATTATAGTTTACCCTGTTTTGGTGACAATATGGAAAATATTAAGTGAGTAGAGCCTCTTCCTCCTGTCATTTGTTTTTGATGTGCAGAGTATCCAATTGGGTAGTTAGATGACTTATTATGTCCTCCTTCATGTTGGACAAAAGGTTGATTAATTCCAAACTGTAAATGTTGGGAAAATGTTGTTGCACTATGTTGTCAATAGTGTTGTCATTGATGTCAACCTATGTCAACCTCTAGTGTGGTTATGTTGAAAAGGTGTTTGTGGTGTTGAGCAGGTGTTGTAGATGCAACATGGTCACTTGGTTTCCAAGTGATTTTGAGAACTTGTATAGAGAGTGTATAGGGTGACAGGGATGTGTCCTATATTATGCTCCACATTTCTTCATTCTTGAAGATGTGATTGTGCAGTTTGGATGTAATGATTAGTGGTATTTGAAGGTGTTATATCCAGAGTTTTAGGTTCTAGATCGTGTGGAAGTAGAAGATGTGTTTGAAAATATGCTAGAATGTGAAGAAGGTTGTTTGGGAGAAATGGAATTGCTCTGCATTTCTTCGCACTGAAGTTTCTTGTCTTGTGGATCTGGGAATATGCTAATGATTCTTGTGTCTATCTTCCCTTGGAAGGTTTGGTGTTCAACTATTTCACAAGCTTAGTTTATGTGTTGTGTCTCAGTGGAAGTTTAATTGGTTGCACAAGATTATAGTATTCTCAGTTGCAAGTGTTTGTGGTAGTGTGTGAGTATTCTGTCGGTGTTGGAATATTCTAAGATGTGTAGTTTTTCTATGTGGTCTAGAGGATATTTCTAGACCTAGTGAAGTGTGTATGTGGTTGCTTGTTAGCGTTAATGCCAGTTTGGAAAACCTAGCATGTTAGTGCTATTTGCATATGTGCTTTGTTGTTTGTGGAAGCTTTGTGTAGCATGTTAGTGAATATTTGGGTCCTAGTTAACCCTTGGTGTGGTCCACCTTCACTTCTTTCCATTGCAGAGGTGTTTGGTGCCAACTCATTGTTGAACACCCAAAATACTGAGAGAGGGGTGAATCAATATTCACTAAAACTCATTAACTTCATCAAATTAAACATCTATTCAAAGCATCACTTAAAACTTGAAAAAATGGAAAGGAAAAATTAAATCATGCATCACAACACATAACACAAGAACACTAGATTTACATGGAAAACTCTTGAAAGGGAAAAACCATGATGAGGATTAGCTCACAAAATATTATAACTAGTTACAATGGAGATTAAAAAATGGTGGACTCACTGTCCAAGGACTCACTTTCCAGAAAGAAAGAATGGTTCACTATTGGGGGCTCATTGCCAAGGGCTCACTTCCTATAATAGAAAAATATAGAAGAAGGGGTGGCTCATTTCCAAATATGAACTGCTAACAATGCATCTGCAACATGTTGAAGATACAATTTTAATTAAACTTAGAAAATTGAATTAATACACTTCATACTTCACCACTACCACTTTTTGCACTTCACACTACATCAGATATCACACACTCTCTTACTTACATCTAATACAATTCTTTCACATCTCATATCATCACCACAACACTAAATTAACCTTTTATATATACCACAACTAACCAAAACATCAATTAGGTCGGCCTAATTGCATGAATTGTGTAACACCGTGACATGTCAACCCAAAAATCCATCAAACATGCCTTGCAGAAAGAACCAAAATGTGCATCACACTCAAATAGGTTGGCATGACCTATAATCACTCCTATGATTCCGCTCTATACACATCTCAACTCCACACAACTTGAAAACCTTTAAGTCGGCACCGTTGGTGAAGCAACAACTAAATGAACCAACTGTTCATTCACAACTCAACACACAGACCACCAAATAACTTGCCACTTGGAGTGCACAAACATCTGACACCTTCCAACACTTCCTCAAAATTGCACAACATACTATTCATCTATGATGGAATGCAGAGCATTCCAACATGCACTCTACACTTGTAACTCTACCATTACTAAGCCCGACACACTGTCATTGATATCTTCAATTGTGGAAGACATCAAACCCATAAACTTTGGATTTAGACATTTCTAGCACATACCATGAACAACTCAAAACTCCATGGCAAGCTTCTACATAGTGGAGCAATGTGGACCACAAAAGTGTTGCTTTGAACACTAAATATGCACATTGGGACTTAGTCAATTCTCCAAAACACTTGGTCTTCTCCAGACCAACACTTCTGCATTTTTGCAATGGGTTGCCATCAATGACAACACCATATATGAACATGCTCATGTTGCCAACAATCTTCCCCTTTGCCATTGATGATAACACATTCTTCCAAAACACCATTCAAAACATTTTCCCCCTTTGACATTAAGGGAAAAGGGTACCAAAAAGACACTTCTCTTCTATACTCAACACACTTTAGCAACAACCTCCATCTCCCCCTTAGTGAAATATTTACATCAAAGTGGCTCCCCCTAACAATGTTATTCATAAAAAATGATAAAAATTGTATCGCAACACCATCAACTACTTCCGCATATGTACATTGAAATTAAAAAAAATGTATATACAAAGAAAAAATGTACAACTTATCCCTTATAAGACTCTTTCAATTTAGCAAGGTGTGCCTCCCAGTCTTTCTTTTCAACCTCCCAATCCTTAGCAAACACAAGCATATGGCATTGATTCTCAAATTTAATGTGGAGTTCTTCTCCTTCTTCTGAAGAACTAGGCACTGGATTCATTTGTGCAACCTTCTCCGCATCAGCTAAAACTCTAGTTAAATGGGTAAGCCTTGCACTTACCATATCTCTGAGCTGTCCATACTGCATTATTATCTTCTTCTTTTGTTCTTGCAATAGAAAGAATTGGTGTGGAAAATTTTCAATAATGGATCTTGTAGCTCCATTTGCATCATTTCCCAGATCATATGCACCTGAGGCCTGAGCAATTTGTGACTCAATAGAGTCCATTTGATCTTTGATGCTCCTTGTAGAATTTGACCATTTCAAACAGAACTGAAATAAATTTTTAGCTTCTTCCAAACATTTCTTGACATCCTCTAAGTTGCCTTGAAACTTACCATGTGCAATACTACATTTATCAGAAACTTCTTCTAATCTCTTGTCATTGACCTTCTTTTCCATTTCCTTCTCAATATTTTATTCTAAATTAGTAGAATAATCCTTAAAAGAATCAAGCAATAATTTCAATTTCTATACACCGGATAAAAAATCATCAACAATTGTTCTGGGAATACCTTCTTGCAACACATTTATTGCTTCATCTATCAACTCTGCACTCTTCTGGTGTGTTTGCAGAATATCCTTCTTTGTGGAGGCATGTAATACTTCACCAAGTTGTAAGTTCTGTAAAGGGGAAATTTTATTCAGGTCCACCTAAGCTTGTTGCATGGGAATTTGTAGGAGTTGTGCAGATACCACTGGTTTAAATTGCAACTGCATATCCAATAGATCTTTTAGTGAATCTCTAGAGGTTTTGAAGGATTCACCACTAGTTTTTGCACTTTCTTCTTCATTTTTCTCAATCTTCTCCTTCTCTCCACTACCGAAATATTCTTCATCATTCTTCTCTACTTCCAGAGGAGGCGAAGTGTCTTCTTTTTGTGCCTCAGTATTCTCCTTATCACCACTTCTAGAGAACTCTTCTACAACCTTCTCATCTATCAGAGGAAAAATTTCTTCTTTTTGTACTTCAATTTTCTTCGGGAGATCTTACATGTCTTCTTTATTTCTCTCGGCATTTGTCTCCATACCTGGAGAGGGAAAATCTTGTTCAACTTGAGCTTCATCCTTCTTCGGGTCATCTTTCTTATCATCTTCCTTTTCTTCAACAATATTTTCCATAATTGGAGGGGTATTATCTGTTAGTATGTCTTCCTATCCAAGCTCATTCTCATGTTCTGCAACAGACACATTGTCTTTTGGGAGGGGTACATTTTGTTGCATTTTATCTTCATTACCCAAAGGAGCTCCCAACCCTTTAGTAAGCTCTTCAACCTTTTATTGTGTCTCTTTCCTTAGCCTCTCAATATCTTCCTTGTCTCTGCTCATAAGAGTGTTAACTCTTTGTTTTGTCCTGAATTTCTTGTTATACAACTTTTACAACTTGCATCTATCTTCTTAAGACAGTATGGAACCAATATTCTCCAAGACAAATGCCTTTATCTTTGCATCCTCTTCAATAGCTTCTTGTCTTCTTGTAGTTAAAACATTTTTTCAGATCATCAGAAAATTGATCTTCTATCTTATCTAGGCCAATGTCGAATGTTACCATATACTTGACTATAGCCTCTTCAATTGTTGCCTTATCTTCATCATCAACATCCAATTTTTTTTTAGCATTTTCCTTTAGCATACCAAACAAAAATTCTATTGAACAATGCCTCAAACTTCATGGGACTATGCTCCCTAACCGGATGGGTCTTCTCAGATTTCTTACTCTTTTCTCTTCTTCAAAAAATAAAAGGTTTATTTTCTTTTTCAACTTCCTCTTTGGTTTTTGTGTCTACCACATCGACTTTTGTTCTTTTTTCATTGGTCTCTTGAGATACTTGAGACCTCTTCTTCCGGATCAATTGTGGTTTCTCCTCTTCTTCATATTCTTCATATTCATAGCTGATGTACTTATCCTTGATAGCCTTTTCTTTCCTTCTCCTCTTAGGAGTCTTCTGTAATTCAAGGGTGCTAGAAATTTCTTTCTTCTTGGAACTCCCTACATGCTTTGTTTTGGAGGACTTAGGAACATCAGGGGAGGGGGTAGAGGTCCTAACTGACCTTCTTGTACTTGGAGTAGCCTGCGAAAGAGCATATGTGGCTTTGGATTTCTCCGTAGAACCCTTGGGTGAGTTCACTATCTCCTCCAACTAATATTTCATCTTCTCTACATTCTCTGCAATGTCTTTCTTCTTCCTCTCAAGGTTTACTTGACTCTTTTTCTCTTCATAGGTGCCATACCTTTCAACAACATGATCTCTAGGTTTTGTGCTACCTTTCAACAACATGATCTCTAGGTTTACTTAGCACAACTTTTGCAAGACCGACGAGCTCCGCTTCTGTCACTTCATATCCAAGCTCCAAAACCCAAACTATTCTGGGTTCCACTACTTCCATAAAGAAACAATCTCTTCTAACCATGAATGTTATGTCATTCTTATACCCATCAACAACACTTACCAAAATCTTGTACCTCTCTTGCATTTTTTCCTAAAATATCTTAAAGAAACCCCACAACATAGATTTCTAGGTTTCTAGGTTTCCTAACCTTCTCAAATGATCTCTTATTTGAACAAAAGCTAGAATATTATCTAACAATGTGATGTTCTTTGTTCCAAACACCTCTCTAAGAAAGTAAAACAACAACAAGATAATTAGGGTACCATACTAGAAGGGGTACCTTGATTCTTTGGTCTTCTACAAATTCTCCATCAACTGGTGTCTTAGGAGCTCACACAAATCTATTTTTGCACCGTCCTTCACTATCTAGTGAGTTGTATGAGTTATGGTGGCCAAAATAGAGTCATCTTTGATTTTATAAAAGATCTTGTAGCCTATCACCATTGAAGCATACTTCACCATTGGGTCATCAATATCATTCACTGTTAGGGCTTGTTTATCAAAATTTTCTCTAGTGAGCTTCATCACCATTTCATTCTTCATGATCTTCAATGTTGGAACTGGTCTATTAGAGCACAAACTGGTGACTTCCCTAATTGCTTCCTTGTTTATAATACGTGGCATGCCCAACCACATGAACTTGTTGTGAATTTGGCTCATAACATATTTTACCCATTCATCCTCATAACAAAAATTAGGGAAATTATTCCATACATCCAATTTCTTCTCTGTTAGACTCTCATACTCTGGTTTTAGTTCAAAGTAATCTCTAGTCAACACCTTTTCCCAATATTTCACCAACTTGAAATGATCATACTCTTCCATCTTCGTATGAATGTAGATCCATACATCCTTTGTGTTCATTACGCTGCTCGAAACCCTAGGGAATGCTCCTTCAGGGTCCATCTCCATAGATTTATATGGCTACTTCTTAAATTTAGGTCTTGGTCACTTGAGGACATCAATCACTTAAGGAGTAAACATTTTGAATCTTCACGGAGCTAGGGTTTAAAAGAAAATGATAAATACCTTTAGAATTCGTTCGTAGGGTTTCAAACAACACTTGAGAATTTCTTCAACACTTATTTTCTCTACTCTGAAATTCAAATGCTCAACCACAAATGACTTCAACAAACTAAAAATGAAATATAACCCTTTTCTAGTGATCTAATATGTATTAATTTCAAAAGTGAAAGGTTAGGTAAAAAAGTTGGTAAACCCTTACTTTGTTGTCACATGCACATTCAATCACTTCGTAAATCTTTGCAACAAGACATTTCATATCGGAGATACCACCAAAAGATCAAGCATAACAATCTACACATATACCAATATGCTGAAGACATCAAAATCTCACCTTCAATAGGGGGTTGGAAAGTTTTCTACTAAAAATCCCCCTAAGAAAAAGCTCTATATCTAGTTTATGGAGGAAACATCTATACTAGGAGCTGGCATAGACTCATTCTTCACCTCATTCTCTTCCTTTTTCTTCTAGATCTTGTTCATTTCCTTCTTCATTTCCATTGGATCAATCTTCTTCATTGGATAAACCTTCTTTTGTGAATCAGAGGGTTTCACATTATTTCTTTTACAAAACTTAGCTATGTGTCCAAGCTTATTGCATTTGTGACATATGACACCTTTTTGCTAAACAAACTTACTTCTTTCCATTTCAGATATGCATTCAAAAGCCTTATACCCAAATCCATTACATGTATAACAATAAACTTTGAATTATTGGAACATCATACCATTATTATAACCATGCATCATCTAACTTCTGCATTCACTAGATTTGTGACCAAATCTATTACATCTATAGTATTGAACGAAAAATGATTGAAAATTTTGATTCATTATGCTTCTACACTCTATTGCTCTATGTCCAAATTTATTGCAAGAATAACAGTAACTATTAAAAGATGAATACATTTGTGTAGTTGGATGTCTAATATGAGGCCTTTTGAAATCTTTCTGTCTGATATTGCTCTTCTTATCTCCAATCTTCATTAGCTCATCATTCTTCTTTTCAACATTGTTTGAAGTCTGATTTTCCTTTGAACTTTCTCCTTTTTCAAACCCTGATCCTTCTTTGTCCTTTGAGTCTTTTTGAATTGCAAGTATATCATCAACCAAAGTGGAGCCTTTCTTGAATTTTTCTTCTTGAATCTTTTCTTTCTCCAGATCTTTCCTTAGAGTCACAACTTATTCCTCAAGCTTTGAACATTCTGCAGACTTGTCTTTCAATTTGGCATTCGGGTAGTCTTCAACTCTTTTTCCTTCTTCAACTTGCACTTTCAAATTAGTGATTGTATCATTTGATTTTTTGAGCTGCTCATTTGTTTACTTGAACATTTCTTTAGCTTTCTTGAGTTGCTCCCTCAACGTCTTGATGTAATCATCTACTTGCTTAACATTTTCTTTTAGATCTCTATTCACACATTTTGCTTTATCTAGATCATCAAGGGCTGATTTGATTTCTCCTTCCATATCAACTTCACAGTCTTCTTTAGTAAACCCTTTAGGGATGATCTCTTCTAGAGGAATATGATATCTCCTAGTTGCCATGTGTTCAACCTCCAATATCTACCTCAACAGTTAAGCCAATTGAAGGAACCAAGCTCTGATACCAATTGTTGAACACCCAAAATACTGAGAGGGAGGGTGAATAAGTATTCACTAAAATTCATCAACTTCATCAACTTAAACATCCATTCTAAGAATCACCTAAAACTTGTAGAAATGGAAAGGAACAATTAAAGCATGAATCACAACACATAACAAATGAACACCAAATTTACGTGGAAAACCCTTGAAAGGGAAAAACCATGGTGAGGATTATCTCACAATATATTTAACCGGTTACAATGAAGATTAAAAAATGGACTCACTATCCAAAAAGAAAGAATGACTCACTACCAAGGGCTCATTGCACATAATAGAAAAATATAGAAGAAGGGGTGGCTCACTACCAAAGATAAACTTCCAACAATGTATTTGCAACATGCTGAAGATACAGTTCCAATTAAACTTAGAAAATTGACTTAACACCCTTCATACTTCACCACTATCACTCAATACACTTCATTCACATCTCATATCATCACCAAAACATTGAATTAACCTTTTATATATACCACAACCAACCAAAAGATCAATTAGGTTAGCCTAATTGCATGAACCGTGTAACACCATGACATGCCAACCCAAAAATCCATCACACACGCCTTGCAGAAAGAACAAAAATGTGTATCACACCAAAATAGGTTAGCATGACCTATTAAAATTCCCATGATTATGGTTTATACATATCTCAACTTTGCGTGACTCTAAAACCTTTAGGTCGGCACCGTTGGTGAAGCAATAACTGAATGAACCAATTATTCATTCACAACTCAATAGGAAAACCAACAGATCACTCGCCACTTGGAGTGCACAAATATATAACACCTTCCAACACTTCCTCAAAACCACACAACATACTATTCATCTGTGGTGGAATGCAGAGCATTCCAACATGAACTCTACACCTATAACTCTGCCATTACTAAGCCCAACACACTATCATCGATATATTCAATTGTGGAAGACATCAAACCAAAAAAAAAGTATTTAGACATGTCTAACACATACCATGAACACCTCAAAACCGCATGACAAGATTCTTGATAGAAATCAAGGAGGCTTCCAAACAAACAACACCAAATCCAACACTATTCAACAAGTATTTGAAACTTCAAACCCTAACAAGGGAAATTCTTCACTCAAACACCTTTCCTTGCTAGTAGGTTTGCAGACCTAAAACCTTGAACCTAAATCACATCAAACTCTCACAACCAACCATCTCCCAACACATTTAGACACCCTTTAAAGTATGTTATAACATATCTCAGAAACTTATACAACTCCTTTGAAACACTAACCTCAAAACTTGTCTTCTACACTGACCTAGGCCTTGAATTAGGCCACTTTTACAAAGGGTCACCACTTTTCACTTACTGCCTACCCAAAAACTATATGGGGCAGCACTAAACATACATAAAAACACCCAATTTCACAATTTATTTGCACATACACATTTCCCAAAGCACTCAACCATGAAACCCTCTTTCCTTGACATTTACATGGGGATTTATTGAAAAATCATCTTTCAATCCAAAAAACTCCAAGCCATTGCTTCAAACACTCTTCATTATGCCTTTATATGCTTAAAAAACATTCACCAAACCACTGTCAACATTAATTCATCAAACCTAACACCTCCTTTTTCAAGCAAACTCTCTTAGAAATCCCTGAGGACAGTCATAAAAAATATCTTCCAACACTACTCCCTACTTTATTCTAGAAATATACATCTAAACCTATTCAATGGGACCCATTTCACTAGTCACAGGTTGTACAGTCAGTGAAATGGTCCCTTAAAACATGATTTTTTGTTTTACAAACCCTTAAACAAGGTATATAGACCCGCTTTATGAAATCTGCCCCTAAAAAGCTTCAGATTCAATGAAACCTCACCAAATCAAATCCAAATGAAGGTTAGTTCATTGCTCCAAATAATTCCAAACAATTATGTGACAAGTTTCAACAAGACGAGCCTATCACAAGCTGAAAACAATGAGAAAACCCAGAAAAATATAGAAAAACTGAGATAATTGATTTAGTTCTCCTTCCAAAATCTTCAAGAAGCCTTTCAATGAGTTTCCTTACATATTTAACTTGTTTTCCCTCCAAGAACAACTGTCCCAACTATACAAAACTATATTTGAAACTTATCACTGTTGGGCTTCTATGCCTTTACAAATTTTGCATTTTTTACAAGTTTATGTTGACAACTTTTTGCATAATTTGCAATTTGACTCTCCTAGACACCTAATAGACCCATTACATCAATAAATGGTCAAGATGACCTTATTTAACCTAAGAACATGACCTCACACAAGAAAAATGACACCTTACCTTCCTTGACAACTTTTGTCAAAATTGACAACATTTTAACATGATTTGCAACTTTTACAATGTAGACCCAAAAGACACCAAAATTTTCCAATTACATAAAAATGGTCTCAATGGACCTTATTTGGACTTGAACACTCCAATCAACCTAGACTCAACCTTTCAAGAAACAACTAGAAAAAATTCATTGGAATGGATTGGTGCTCTTGCACCAATTCTGCATAGCGGAGCAATGCAGACCACAAAACTATTCCTCTGAACACTGAATATGCACACTGGGACTTAGTCGATTCTCCAAAACACTTAGTCTTCTTCAGATCAACACTTCTACATTTCTACAATGTGTTTCCATCAACGACAACACCATATATCAACATGCTCATGTTTTCAACACCTATTTGGTGGTTGCATGTTTGAGGTGCATATGTTTCATTGTGGCCGACTTGGAGAAGTTTGTTTGAGGTTGTAGAGGATATGCAAGGTCAATTGTTGGAGAAGTATGTGGTGTGTTGTGTGGTACAAAATTATGTGTATGTGATCAAGTGTAGAGATTAGATCGTGAGCATGGAAACCTATGAATACTGTAAGCAGTGAGCATAAGGTGTTTAAATTTTAGTGTGCCTAAAGTTGTTGGAGGTAGTAAGTCAAAGGTTGCAGATGGTGAAGAGTTGTCATGGTGGATTCTCCTATTGCTCAGATGCAGTGAATCTCCTTGTAACAATTTCTTTCTATTCTCTTTATATCTAGGCAGTGAGCCCTTCTTTCTTTTGGATAGTGAGTCCTTTGGGTAGTGAACCCTTCTGGTAGTGAGCCTTTTGTAATCGGTGTTGATATTCATATATATGTGAGTTAATCCTCACCATGGTTTTTCCTTGATTAGGGTTTTCCACATAAAATATGGTGTTCTATTGTGTATGGTTGTTGTATTGATGTTTCATTTGTTTACATTCATGTTGATGCTTAATAAGGGTTTAAAGGTTAATGAGGGTTTGAAGGTTTTTATATACAACTGATTCACCCCCTCTAAGTTGTCTTGTGTGTCTAAAAATTGGTATCAAAGTAGAGGTTCCTTAGAAGAAGCTTAACCACTTGAGGTAGATATGGATGGTACACATGAATGGTGTCAAAGCTCCTATGTTCGATGGAACAAATTATGCCTTTTGGAAAGCTAGGATGGAATCCTTTCTTGTCTCATTAGGGTTTGGTGTATGGAAGTCAGTTGAAGATGGATATACTATACTTGCTATTGCTCTAACAAGTGAAGATGATATCAAGGATTATGAGAATAATGACAAAGAAAGGAATGCTATCTTGAGTGATCTTTCTGATTTAGAACTTGTGAAGGTGATAAGCTACAAAACTACTAAAGAGGTCTGGGTAAAGTTGTAAAATATTTATGAAGGAGATGCTGAGGTCAAGCAAGCAAAGATGCAAAATTTCAAAGCCAAATTCAAAACCCTAAGGATGTCAAAAGATGAAGATATTGTAGGCTACATGCTAAGGGTGGATGAAATTATCAATGCCATATATGGTCTTGGTGGGAAACTAAAGGAAAGTGAAGTTGTGAAAAAGGTATTGAAAACCCTTCCTAAATCTTATAGTGCTAAAGTTTCTGCTATTGAAGAAGCTCAAAATTTGGATCAATATACTATAGATCAAATGTTTGGTGCATTAAATACTTTTGAATTAAGAGAATTTGACCAAGATGTTTCAAGAAAATAATTTTCCTTTAAAATTAGTAAGAAGGAGAGGAATGATGGATTTGATCTGGATGGTCAAGATGAGGTGGAAGCAAATTTTGTAGTAGGATTGAAAAAGGGCACTAACAAATACAAAGGTAAGTTACCCTTCAAATGTTTCAATTGTGGAAAGATGGGTCATTATGCTTCAAAATGCCCAAGAAAAGTTTCAAATGACAAACATAAAGATCATAAAGGTAAATCTTTCAAGAAGAGTTAGTATGTTAAAAAAGGCAATGGTATATCTGATGATGAGGAATCACAATATCCAAATGATGGAAGTGATGAATTCTTGTTCATGGATTTGAATTTTGGAACTAATTCTACTAACCTTGAAATATGTGTGAAGGAAATTTCTTCAAAAATAGGTCACAATATTGAAGGAACTATGTTAACTACCTTTCATGCAAGAGAGGAGAGAAACTACTGGATAATTGACAATGGATTCTCAAATCATATGATAGGAGAAAAGAGTAAGTTTTTTAAACTTGAAAAATTTGATCGTGGTATTTTTAAGTTTCGTGATGATACATTTACTAAGATCTGTGGAAAAGGTTCAATTGGTTTTGATGGAAGTATAAGAAAAATGATCTTCTTTATGTCAAGGGTCTCCGACATAATCTTCTCAATGTAGGAAAAATGTGTAGCAGAGGATATAATCTAGTGTTTCAAGATGATGGTTGTGAAATTAGAAAAGGAAGCTCTAGAACTTTGGTTGTTGCAGGAATAAGGACAAAAGGGAATGTTTATCAAATCAAAGGTGCTGGTGGTAAGTGTTTTATGACTCAATTTAATAAAAGTTGGCTATGGCATAGAAGAATGCGTCACATTAATTTTGATAGCTTAGTGAAGATCAACTCTACTCATGCTATAAGAGACATGCCAAGAATTACAAAGCCTATCAATGCAATTTGCAAAGAGTGTTAGGATGGAAAATGGACAATGAAGAGGTTCAAGACTAAGAAATATTCTAGTGTAGGACCTTTGGAGTTGGTGCATACAGACCTATGTGGACCTACTAGAACAAGAAGCTCTCAAGGTGACATGCATTTTATGTTTTTGATAGATGATTACTCTAAAATGACGGGTAACATTCCTCAAAGAAAAAAAAATCTCTAGACAAGTTTAAAGCATTTAAATCTATGGTTGAGAATGAAATAGATTTGAAAATCAAGTGTTTGAGGTTTGACAAAGGTGGTGAGTTCACCTCCAATGAGTTTAACAATTTTTGTGAAGATCATGGGATAAAAGGACAATTATCTACTCCTAGAACTCCACAATAGAATGGAGTTGTGGAAAGGAAAATAATGACAGTTTAGGAGGCTGTATGAACCATGTTGAAGGAAGAAAATCTTCTGGATGTCTAGACTAGAGACAAGCTATTCATATTTTAGTCTACATTCTTAATAGAGGTCAAGCAAGAGTGAACAATTCAAAGACCCCCGATGAGCTATGGTATGGAAAAACTCCTACTATGAAATATTTTAGAGTGTTTGGAAGTAAATGTTATATCAGGAGAAATGAAGAGAACTTAGGAAAGTTTGATGCAAGATCAGATGAAGGAATATTCCTTGGATATTCTATAAAGAGCAAGGCATACAAGTGTTACAACAGAAGGTTAAAGAAGATAGTTGAGAGCGCAAGTGTCAAAGTAGATGAGGAATAGGTAAAATTTTGTTTACTTTTTGAGATAGAACCTAAAATAGTTATTGAAGCTTGCAAGGATGAAAATTTGATCAAATATATGGAAGAAGAGTTGGGGTAGATTGAGAGGAATCAAACATGGGAACTGGTCCCAAGACCAGTAAACAATAATGTGATAAGAAATAAATGGGTTTTCAGGAACAAGTTGAATAAAAATGGAGAAATTATTAGAAACAAGGCTAGTCTTGTGTGTAAAGGCTACTCACAAGTGGAAGGAATGGATTTTGAAGAGACTTTTTCCCATGTAGCAAGAATCAAGGCTATTAGGATTTTTTTTTTTTACGGCACACAAAGACTTTAAGGAATTTCAGATGGATGTAAAGTTCACATTTTTGAATGGTGAGTTAGAAGAAGAGGTATAAATTGAACAACTGGAAGGTTGTTAGTTATCAAAAGATCCTGATATGGTTTGCAGGTTGAAGAAAGCATTGTATGGAGTCACACAGGCTCCTAGAGTTTGGTACACAAGATTGGATAGGTACTTATTGCAACAAGGATTCAAAAAGGGTACCACAAATAGCAATCTTTACTTCAAAGTTGAGAGAGATCAAATCCTAATTGTGGTTGTGTATGCTAATGACATAATATTTGGATGAAATGAGGAAATGTGTAAAAATTTTGTAGAGGAGATGCAAAAGGAGTTTGAAATGTCAATGTTTGGGGAGATCTCAAGAGATCCTACTCCTAGTATGGACAATGGTGCATTAGGCATTGATCATACCACTTCTATGCCTTCACCTTCCCACCCTATGAATGTTGACACACACACTAGTGCAATTCTGGAAGATAAAATCATAAGTATCCATGAAGATTTTGCATATTTACAACAAGCCTTGTCCCTTCAAAACATTTCCACCACTGCCATACCTACCATAGAAAACCTTCATCATTTGATTGAAAGTGATGATGGCTTACAAGTTATGAAGAAAATTGCCGAGATATACAATAAAAATGCTCCTTCCACATCCCAATCAACAAACATAGTTGTAAGCCAAGGAGGATCTCACATGTCTCCCCCTTCAACCATAACATCGATACCAACTTATACCACTCCTCAAGTTACAACAACTATGCCATAGGTTAGTCATGTGGCTTCTTCTTTCACAATTTCAACTAGCATTCCTAGTTCCTTTGTGGCATCGAACATTCCCTCTTCCACCTTCACCCCTTTTAGTGTCCCTTTCACTTCACCCAACATTACATACACCCCTTCTCCATTTTCCCTTCCACCTCATACTCCTTACACCGATCCCATAATTACACAACTTCTTAACACCATTTCATCCATGCAACAACAAATCTCCACCATTAGCCAAGGTCAAAATGCTCCACCTACAAATCATGTCCGTAGTAGTCCATTATCCCTTGAAATCTTACACACACAGATGCCACAAGGAATTGAAATTCCAAAGTTTGAGAAATACGAAGGTAAAGGAGACCCTACTAACCATGTCAATGCTTATAAAGCCTTGTGTAGTGACTTTTTCCTCAATGAGAAGCTATTAGCCAAAAAATCTCCTCTAACCTTAAAAGACACTACATTAGAGTGGTTTTCAAACTTAACCAATCATTCCATCTGATTGTTCAATGAACTTGTAGATACCTTCATAAGTCATTTTCAATTCCACATGACTCCTAAGAAAACAATGGCAGATTTAATGCACTGTAAAAAAAATATCGATGAAAAATTCACTAACTTCATTTCTCGTTACCAGTCATTGTATGCTCAAATTGATGTTAAGATTCCTGATTCACATCTGCAAAAGATTTTTATCGAGAACTTGCATACCCACCTTCAAGATAAATTAACTATGATGAAATTTCCTTTGTTCCTGCACTTATGTACAACCCTTTGTGACTATCACAACTCAATTTCTAGTTGTGATTCAAAGTCCACTTCTAATCAAGCTAAGAACTCTGAGCAATCCACCCACAACACTACACAAAACTTTATAAAACCCAACCGAGTCTTTTTACAGTTTAATTAGCCTTCTCTACAACCACCCCAACCTATTCCAAATCACGTGGCAACTATTAAAGTAGTGGTGCCCTTTTCCTATGGGGACCCGAAGAGACAATTTACTCCCTTACCCGATACCCTTCATAACACAATGACCCAATTACTACAACAACAAATGATAACGTTTCCTACCATTAAACCACTTGATACCACCAAACCTTTACCACCCAACTTCAAAAAAAATTCTTATTGCCATTTTCATTGCCAAAATGGCCATGACACTGAACAATGTAAGTGTCTAAAATACTTAGTTCAAGACCTCATTGATTCGAGTCATTTGTTCATTGTGGGAATCAATGATCAAGGTAATAAGTTTGTTGCACCCCCTAACCAAAATTTACAAATCTTTACCAATCCCATACCTAAACACAATATTTCATTTGTCAAGGCTAGTGAACCTTCAAACCCTCAAGTTATGAACATTGATACAAATACTGAACAACATGATATAACTCCAAATGATACCCAAGTTACTCCTATGGATGAACTTGTGGGTGCAATAGACGTTATTCATCGTAAGGTCCCAACCAACAAAATATTGATATCACTTTTTCTTCCAAAGATATACTTAAAAAGCTTCTTGATGGCCCTCTTTACATAGCTGGATGAATCTATGATAAGCCCACCGACGAGATATTAATAGATGCCGCCTGTGGCGAGAATGTGATCATAGAAGAATTTTTAGTACTACATGAGTTGTATCAAGATGACTATAATAAACCAATTGCATGGATTAAAACACATAATGGCTTCACATGCCCTACAATCAGATCGATCGTACTCCCCTTACAAGTGGGACCTAAAACTTTGGACGTAACATTTTCTATCATTTCACAATTGGACCAATTTTGTTTGCGGCTAGGTCACCCTTGTCTTAGCTTGATGAAAGTGGTCCCCTCTGTTGTTCACAAGTGTTTGAAGTTTCCACATGGAAATGAAATATTTACCATAAACCATAGTGGCTTTAACCCATTGTCCTCTAAAGGTAATTTTTCCCTAGAATCCTTTTGGTCTAAACCTATGGAGCCCATTACCCCTCGTAAGGATTTCTTCTTCATAGCCTATCAAAAGTTCAAAGCCAAAAGCATAGTTGAATTGTCTCTTTGTAACTAGTCCACTTCCACTCCTCCTATCCTGGATGAAACCATGATTCAACCTGAGTCCAACATTGAACAAACCACACAACCTCATGAACAACCACCCATAAACACTTCCCCTTCCTTGTTTAAATGACCAAGAGAAAATGAAACCAATCCTGTCATGCCTCCCCGCATTAAACAAGTGTATAAAGCTAAAGAGAAAGCGATTGACCCATCTTCTTCGGTTTCTTCTATTCTTCCCCCTTCAGAAGAAAAGGAACCTATGATGGATCAACCCACTCTTACACCTCAACAACTTCAAAATAAAATTAAACGCAGCTGCAGTGCTAGAGAGTGTAGGCGTCATCATCGTCTCCTTGCTCATCAAATACAAAACAAAAATAATCAAGACAATAAACCTCTGCCTTTGACAGAAGCAATAGATGATCACCCTTCTCCTCTTGACCTACCACAAGATAACACGATCCAACCCTCACAACAAAATGAACCAATCTAACAGCCACAACTTTTGATCCATCCTTCCTTGGAAATAACCCTTCATCCTCCTATTATAATCAATCTTGATGATGATGAAGACAAAGAGACCACAAAAATATATGAAGAATTGCATAATGATCTAAACTCATTATTTTCATCTACCATGAGCTTAAATGATAAATATTCTTATCCAAGTGACGAATTTGGCACATCTCCTAATTCAGCCCTTGCAATTCTTCATTTGGACAGTCAACCGCCCTCGCAATACACTGAACATGATTGGGATGTGGATGACTTGTTAGATGGTTGACTTGCATTCGCCTTACTAGCCTTTTACAGTTTCCTTTTTCAATTTTTTTTATGTGTGTATTGTGTTCCCTTGTAATGTGTGTTTGATGTTCTCTCTCTTTGTACACTTCTATTAGTACCTCTATTCTTCTATATGTCGTACTTTGTTCTTTTTCGCTTTTGTTTTGTGTTTTCCTTTTGGGGATGTCACAAAGTGTTGAGACCGCAATCTCTCTCCCATGATGACCCAAAAGTTCCCTTTCTTTTTCGCTATTGTTTTGTGTTTTCCTTTTGCGGATGACGCAAAGTGTTGAGACGCCCTAAGTCTCTTCCATGTTGACCCAAAAGGTCCTTTTCTTTTTTTCTTTTGTTTTGTGTTCTCCTTTTGGGGATGATGCAAGGCATTGAGACTGAAATGTCTCCTTCATGTTGACCCAAAAAGCTTTTCCTTTCCTTTTTCCTTTTTATTTTCTTTTTTTGCTTGTGTTTTCCTTTTGGGGACGATGTAAAGCATTGAGACTGCAATGTCTCTTCCATGTTGACCCAAAACAAACTTTATTTTTCTTTTTTTTGCTCTCTTTGTGTCATTCTTCCAGTTCTATGTATTTGGGGAATGATGACAGTTTTGAACTCTCTAAAAACATTGCAGAAACAAACATACTTACCCCAAATCCATAGATCCCTTATGTGTTTGATGTATTCCTTTCTGGGGGGGGAAACCCTCTTTTATTTTATTCTCTTGTTCATTTACATGAAGCGTCCTAACTTAGAAACATATGACTTGGCATAGGGGCTTTCCAAGTTGGCTCTCATGTCTTGTTTTTCCTTTTTGCATCTTCTTTCCTTCACTACTTTAAAGTAATTGCTCTCAGAACAGTGTGTAGCAATTCCTTTAAAGTGGGGGGCATACATTGGCATAATTTCATTTGCATTCTTGCATTCTTAGTGTAGCCTTGTCACTTCATACGATGTGTGTGTCACTTTGTGGATGACATTGGGTATGATGTCCTTCATAAGTGTGATCTATCTTAGCATATTATATTCCTCTTAGTGGCTTGATGCGACAAACTACATCCCCTAAGTTGTGGATCTTCTATTATTTGATTGGTCCTCTCTTGGAGACATTAGACACAATGTTCCCTAAGTGATAAACCTTGCATGAACTTAACAAGACTCCTTTGAACATATTTTGCATTTTCCATTTTACCTTTTACATTTTTTCCACCTTGCATCGCAACTTGCATGCCTCTAGTACCCATTGCATTTGTTCATGAGTTCTAAGCATACGAAGCTTTGCTTGTCTCATGAAGCACAAACCAACATTTTCCTTTGTGGCACCTTGTTAAAGTTATCAGGAGGTATAGCTTTAGTATGGTTAATTGGGAAGCCCATTCTGAGGCATGACTTTCCCCATAGCCACCTATGTTTTTGTGAGTGCATGCCAACTAGCGTATGTACTTCACCTTTTTGGGTTTTCTCACCCAGCGGACCACCATGAGTTTTGCCACCCCAGAGTGAGTATGCATTCTCTTTTTCAAAATAATCAACCTAGATCTAATCCACAATGATTTGGACAGATGATCGAAGCTTTTATTCCTTTCATCATCATGTGTATTCCTTTTGTTCTTATGTTTGGTTTGCTATGAGATCATGATCCTGGGGGCTTGATCATCCCTCTTGGTTATTGTTGTTTCTTCTTACCAATGTGAGTGCATTAGGATCCCTCTCAATGTGCATGTTGGACTACTTTAGCGATATTTTGAAGCAAGTTCATCCTCTCGCTAAAGTGGGGGTTTAATGTGTCACCAAAAAATGTATAGTTGACATTTTTATGCTCACTTAAGTCTTTCTAATGGGATTTGGCTTGATTTTTGCTTGGGTATAATGTTGTAATGTGGTCAAAACATTCACATTAGGTCCTAAACATTCAAATTATGATATCTTTTGAAGGTGTTGTAAAACATTTCTACACTTTTCTAGACTCTATTAATTACAATTCACCTAAAAATCACCTTTCCATCACTTATTAAGTCCTATTTTGAAGTGTTGTAAAGTCTTGTAACAAGATTTCACACTTTTCTAGGCTTAATTTCACCAATTTAACCCTTTCTCATGTCTAAATGATCCCTTAATACACTTTCTGGTCATTTTCAAGTGTGTTGTTAAGGGTATTCCTATTGGACAAGTTTTAATGCCTCAAAATTCCCGACACCCACTTAATTTTCTTAAGTGGGACTAAGTTGCCAATAGGGATGACTTAGTCCTTTTTGGCACAAAACTCAAAATAATTTCAAAATTCTAGCGGGATTTTGTCCTCTAACCCTTGAGGTCGACTTGTGATGTGTTACTTTCAGAAATTTTTGATAAAATTGGGTATAAATAAGGGTTTTTCACCTCATTTTACATCTCCTCCTACACTCTCCTAATTCACAAGCATTCAAGCATTCAAGCATTATTGAGTCAAGCTATTGGAGGTCTTCATTGCACATCTTCAGATTTTGAGCATCAATGGTGTGGTAAGTTTATGAAATTCACACTTACATGTTATCTATTTATCACTCTCTTTTCATATCATTTCATTGTTTAGGGTTTGTTTACCAAAGTGGGGTTTGACCAAGGAAAACCCCTACTCTCTAACCCTCAACCATTTTCCCCCTTTTGCATGTGACTTTTGTATGAAGATTTGTCAAGTAATAGGTGTTAAAAAGTGATCAAAAAGTGCACAAAGTCAACCCTAATTTATGCTTGGAGAAGACTTTCTACCACGTTTTCTGTAGAATCAAGTACAACCACCTATCAGGAAAGAGAGCACAGATCAGAGACTTCCAAATTCTATCCAGAATTCCCCTAGATTTGTAGGAGGACTAAGTCACCACTAGTGGCGAATTAGTCTCACTTTCGGGCCTGAAATCTAATTTTTAAATTTCTGGATACCTATTTGGCAGATTCTCATTCTGGAAAAGTTTCCTGAAATTGGGACATAGCCGCATAGACTGGCCTAAGTGTCCTGGTCTACATTTCAATCAAATTTATAGAATTCCAGAATCTCCCAGCATCATAATTTTGATTCCAGGTGCACCTCTTCCTTTATATTATGTCATTTCATCATTTAATTGCATTTCTTAGGCATTTCTGCATATCACATTGTGTTTTCCAACATTTTGCATTTTCATAGTTTTGCATCATTGAATCATTTCATTTTCATATTAGTGCATTTGTACATCTCAATTAGACACATTTCATCCCTCTTTACATTTATCTTTGAGTGCTAAACAACAATTTTTTAACCCTATTCCTTCCCTTTTAGGTGAAAGATCCTAGAAGGGTAAGTGTCCAATAGGGTTCCTAAAATATTTGTTTACAGAAAGGTATTTGGGTCTCTGTAACAGCCCATAGAAGATAGACAGTGTTGAAGGAGGTATGTTCTTCAAATCAGTAGCCCTTTCTTGGTTGGCTATAGGGAACTCAAATGTTACATGCTTTGGTGGGTCTTCTATTGTTGCATCAACCATGATGCTTATGTGTATGCAAGAAGTCTCCTTTGTGTCTGGTGTAGGTACTAGTGTCAAGGATGATTCTTATTCAAGAATACCCTCACTCTGTTCACCAGTATCCTCTAATGCTTCATTTGTTGAGGGGAGAAATCTTCCCAGAGTGTCTCATTGCCTTTGCATGCAATGGTTGGGAATTTTTAGTTCAACAATTCTTGCACATTGTTAGTAACTCGTGTTGTTGTTGATGATTAAAAATTAATTACCTTAATGTTGAAAACAAAATTGCTAAATTATGAAAGGTTGAAAAGAATTGAAATTACATAGGAGAATCATGAACTTAGCACCATCAAAAATGTAGGGCCTCTATAATGTCTGATTAACTTGGTGCTACTAGGTGGACACACAACTCAGAGGATGGAATCCTAACTAAACAAATCATTATTCACACAAGAGGCTTCATTTAATTATCAACCAGGGGCTTGTAAGCTTTTGAAAATATTGGCACTATTTATGCATTCATGGATTCTAAACACGCCCAATATCAATGGAGTATAGGCGTTTACACATGTACAAAAAACTGTAAAAGTTGGAAAAGGAAATAAATGCTAATTTGCAAAATAGGGGAAATAAACTTAAGCTACTACTTATGTTACAGGTACTTATCACTTAAGTTTGTAACTACTAACTACTAAATCTGAATTGTAACTAATTACTTCCAGAGTATGGACAAACATTAAGCTACGTAATCCAATTCAATTATAGAATCACATTCATGAATTCCACATGCATGTAACTGTCCAAAACTATCTTAACTAAATTAAATAATGCATGAATTAATATAATAATAGGAAATAGAGTTGATAGCGGTACCTCTAGTGGCCCTTGCTTGAGTTGTTTCTTCCACAACAGATGTCAAACACTTACTACTTAATCAACAAATCATGATATTCAACTAACTCCTTAATTGCATGAAAGCTCTAAACTCTTACAATTTGAGAAGAATCTACTAAATATTTCTCATTCAGCAAGGCATAACTAATGTTGCAATTGATAACAAAAAAACTAACAGTGATTAAATATCAATCGGTAACTAGCAAAAATTAACTGGATGACTAGATTTACTCCTCACAACAAATCCCACTATATAGGATTTGGGAGGAGTCTTATTCATTTTAGGGCTAAAAACATAACCATAATGTATGTGTCTACTCTCCCTCAAAGATAAGGAGAGGACTTAGTCTTGAAATAGAAAACCATAATTGAAAAATAGAAGAGAAACTAAATTGGAACTCCGCCCTAACAGTTAACCACCATGACAAAGACGTGTTTCCTGGGGAATGTCACGTCATGGGTTACTCATGATCAAACTTCTTCCTCCAATCGTCTTATTCGGTGGATAATAATGTTCTTGTGGTGACTCACGGTTGACCATTCAATAGTCACCTTTGTTCTCCTCTGGAGCTATCGTGCTTCAACCATTCTAACTTCTCCCCTGCAAATGTTTGTGGTCCTTATGCTACGGGTTGGAAATCTAGTTGTTGTGGGTTACAGTCCTTCTAGCTGCAAGAGGTTAGTTTCATCCCTAAGGCATACACGTCATTAACAATCATAATTTAAGCATAGAATTATACTAAATCTCATGATCATTCATATATTCACACATACAAATGCCAACATATCATATTTGTATTTCCACATACTTAAGTTTGTCAAAGTGCATGAAAGGTATATAAAAGATGCATGAAGTCTTAGGAATGTTTATGAAACTTGGAAGATTGAGATGATAAAAACATAAACTAATGAAGGAAAACTAGCCATAAATTAAGCCCATCAAAATTATATATTATGGGTTGCACTAGTTTTCTTTTTTATGTTGTCACATCTCTTGTAAGGGTTCAAAAGTTGAGTAAACTAGGCAGTGGAAAGTTGATGGATACAATAAGGTTGCATCCATTCCTTGTGGCTAGTTGGATGGAATTTGTATACTATACAAGTAAGATGGGGGAAACATAACAAGTCTTGTGTCTCCCTTGGTACAATATTAGGATAATGGCTTTAAAACGCTCCTTGACAAAACCCTAGAGTCCACTTAAATGGAGCGATGGATAGGATTTTCTTATCTATGTAATTGGAGTTCTATTGCACCCTAGCACCTAAACCAAGCACCATGTAGAATTATCAAAGGAAATGTGGCAAACCTAGCGAACAACCACATATGAGGTTTTTATCATTTAATTGTTGATATTAATCTTTTAGTACATATTCTAAATGTATATTGATGAACCATAAGCAACTAACATGTAATGAAATTGTAAAAATGATGTCCATTGTCAATGCTCTAACTATAGATGCATTTACATATAACATTCATTGTTTACATATAAATGACGCTCTTAGTATGTGTGTTCATTTTTGGAATAGCATATAGGAATTATATATTTGATTTATAACAAATTGTATGTGACTAGAAATTGTTGGTAAAAAGACAAATTATAGTAGTCATGTGGGGTTATTACACATTGCCTCTCCAATCTTAATGTGTCACTATACTTGAAAACAATGTAAGTAATTGAAAGTAAACAAGATATGCAGAAACACTTCCTACACTAAAATTTTGAAGAGAGTGATATGCAAATTTCAATCATTTAATAATTACAAAAAGAAGAAACACATATAAACATAAATTAAACAATATGTCATATCACATATACGTAGAGAAAACCCTTTCGAGAGACAAACTCCACATTGCAAAGCAACCCAATGTATTATTCAATAAACAACACAATTACAATACACTTATAGAGAAAAATTTCACATGAGTGTCATCAACCAAAGATCTAGAGGAATTCTGATAGCTTAACAATATCCATAAAATTTTACACACAATCTCCATCTCAAGCACCTAATATATAAGAGAAAAAATACAAGAAACTATCAAATAGTAAAATTAAAAAATCATGAGCTAAAACCACCTAAAAAGTGGCTTCCAAATCCCAAATCTAAAATGAGTCCACATGTTAAAAATTGTTGGAGAATACCAGGATCAGAGAGCTCAAATTTGATAACCTTCCACAAGTGAAACTATAAACACAATAGCATGTCTATCAATATGATGAAGAGTGCAAAATAAAATTATCAAGTCTTGCTTATATAGGCAAGGATGAGGAGGTGAGAAGGTAGGAGTGAAACTCTAACTATCCCTCCAAAGGTGGGACACGTGTGAGCTCACTTGACAAGTGCGTGATCAAGTGACAATAGGTGTCTCATGTCATGAGGACACATGTTTCAACCATATGAAGTGATACAAAAGCAAAAGAAATCTAAGTAAACTTAAGCTAGGTGTGAATAGGTCAATCTTAGAAAGGTTATTAGCTAACAAGGTATGATAATGACTATTTACACTAACACCCCCCTTAAGTGTAGCTTAGGGAGTAATGTATGCACTAATGATGAGTCCTAGCTATGAGGCCATGTTAGGTACTCATATACAAATTTCTCATAAAGTGGAGTAAAGGAGAAAAACCAATGTGAAATAAAAACCCCTCTCCAAAAGAGAAATGATGCAAAGAAATAAATTGTTTAAGTGAAGAAATGATAGACAGAGAGCTCATGTTGACCCCTCAAGGACTACTTCTAGCACAAAGTAAAATGAATGTTTCCCCCATCGGAGAGAAAAATAGAGGTCATGAGACCCCCCTGGAAAGTGTGAAGTCATGAACTCCATGTGAGGAAATGGTTCCTCCCAAAACTAACAGTAGAAGAGAAATCATGCAACCTCCTCTCAAGATGATGCTTGTAGTGTTGGTAGATGTTCAACACTAAATACTAAAGATGATCCACGATCATTGAACAACATTTCTCCCCTTGGAAAGAAACAACACCACAAATGTGTGCAATATGACTTCTCATTCCGGACAGGAATATGTGGGAAGTATGATGAATGTCTTTGAATGTTGCACATAATCCAAAGACTAAAATGATGCTAATGATTCCTTCAAAGGATGCTCAAAGATCTCCAAGCGAATGTTGATGTGTGATGGATGCTGATAAAATGGATCAGGTACCATAGAAGATTCTGGAACAGGGACCATGGATGTATGGTGATATTTGGACCGATGTGAATCTGGCACTCTTGCAAATGATGATAACTGAGTCAAATAGGTCAACTCATGAATGTTTGCACAATCTGTCATGATAGAAGTCGATGTAGGCAAGGCAAGAGCAATATCCAAAGATGGCAATGGTGATGCAACTTCATCGAAGTTAACATCAAATAAAAGGTGAATGTCCTCAATGGTGTCATCCAAATTTGTAAGGTAGGATTTTATAAACAAATATGTGGTGTCTGGTAGATATAATCCCAATGTGGTGGATCTAGAATGACGATAGCGGTGACCTAATGCAAAGAATCTGTGGAACTCATGAATGATTCAACACCAAATTCAAATGTAGCAACAAATGATACGTGAGATGAGATATCAATATAAGTCATGGGACTACATTGTTCATCCTCAAATGATGGTTTCTCACAAGATGCCTTGCTGAGATTTTTTTTGCAAGCTCCAATAGTAAGTCAATGATTTGATAGGAGACATGAGGAATAAATTCATCCACATGTTGATTGCTCCCACAATATTTGCACTTCTTTTTGCATTTTCTAGACATGGTCTAATTATAAGGAAAATTCAATGTGAAATGCAAGATTAACCCCCCCTCCCCCAAAATGATTACTGCTGATTATACCCCCCTAGAAAAAGGTGCAAGAAAATTTTACAAGTTGTGAATATCGGATACCAAAATATTTCTTTATGACAGATATTTTTACAATTTTATGATAAAATGGCAACTCAAGTCTTATTTTAACATGCAAAATCAAATTTGTTGTGAAATGATGATAGAAATTAAAAAAAAAATTCAAAATTTTGATAAATAGGGTGAAAGTTATGCCCCGTCAAAATTTTCTTATAATGTTGACTTTGGAGCTGGTTAAAACTTGCTATTAAACAACATAAAATCAAAAAAATCTTGACACTAAAATGTTGGTGCTAGAACCAGCTTTCCATCGACTATTCACACTCAAAAAAATACCCCCTGTTTGCAAGTTACGCAAAAAAAAAAACACCCCTCCTTTACAAACATTTGACTATCACCAAATGGTTGATTCTAACCACTAGTGGTGAGTAATAAATGCTAATAGTTAGAAGAAAATAGTGTTAAAAGTGTCTAACCATTAGAAATTTAATACACCACATGGCAGATAATGTGCCATATGGAGGAGGGTTCCTTTGCTTGAGGGAGTCAAACTATTGTCACCAATGTACAAGATTATGTGGAGATAGGCGTCGAGTGGAAGGATGTTGAATTGGTCTTGAGGCTCTATGGAAGATGGTTCTTCAGTCACCACAATGTACCAAATGTAGGCCATGGATAGGAGAGAAACTAGGTTACTGATGTGAAGAACCGTTGAATGGGTCGTGATGCACTAGAAGGCATGGAAATTCCACCACCCTCCACACCCTCGCATGGCAAACAAAGCTCAAATATAGCAATGGTAACCACTATTGAGGGAGGATCGACCAATAACTATGTTGATCTTAATAGCAAAAAGTTGTCATGAGGAGTATGAGGCTCTGTGAAGAAGTCTCTGCCACATAAATGCGCCTTCACACACTACTACCTCCTTATCCTCTAAAGGCGCCTTGCAACAGATAATTGAGAAGGTGGCATATTGAAGGCTATGTGGGGGCACTAAGTCATTGATTGTGGAGAAAACATAAAGATGTATATTAGGCCTAAAGAGGTCGCGAGAGCCGCAACCATTTCCTTGGATTTTCTTGTGCTTCATGCACTTGCAACAAAGTGGAGATTGGTGGGGGGTTGTGTGGGGATTGACCAACGCCACCTCAATGAAAGCCAAACTAGCCAATGACCTGCAAACATCAAATTGACAAGAATTCCATGAACTCTGCAAATAGGCCAATGAGACCACAAAATGTTTACAAACAAGTTGATGAAGGTCACAAATTGCAAAAATAGGTCAGATAGGCCAAAACTCTGCACAATAGGCTGAAATGGCCAAATGTTTACAAAATGCAAAATCTACCCTAACGAGAAAATAGGAAGAGGGAAAATTGGTCCTCTACTAAAAAAATTACTTTTTTTACAACTTTCCGTAAAATAAGTACAGAGGTCGAAAAAATTGCAAAAATTGAAAATTATCGAAATTGACAAAATAAAAATTATTGATTTGTTTCCCAAGCCTTATGGATGCAATGGCGATGTTTGTTTGGCTCTATGATACTCCATTGATAGAGCTATGTGCGGGAGTCACCTCGATTCGAGAGGGAACATACTTTCATGGCTTTGATACTATGTTGGAGAATGTGAAAATCAGAGAGGTCGAATTTGATAACCTTCCACAAGTGAAACCATAGACACAATAGTATGTCTATCAATATGATGAAGAGTGTATAATACAATTATCAAGTCTTTCTTATATAAGCAAGGATGAGGAGGTGAGAAGGTAGGAATGAAACTTTGACCACCCCTCCAAAGGTGGGACACTTAGTGAGCTCACTTGACAAGTGTGTGAGAAAATGTCAATAGGTTCCTCAAGTCATGAGGACATGTGTCTCAACCATATGAAGTGAGACAAGAAAAAGAAACCCAAGAAAACTTAAGCTAGGTGTGAATAGGTCAATCCTAGAAAGGTGATTAGCTAACTAGGTATGATAATGACTCTATTTACACTAACAAAAATAACATATTCTTTCCCCCTATCATAACCTTATTATAATCCACTCATCAAATTGGTTGTGTTCTGTTTCGGTTTTATTATTTCCAATTAAATATGTTTTATGATGTCATAGCACACATCATAAGTTGGTCAACAAGTGTAACTCCCCCTTACAACACTTTTATATGTTCATGTTCTTACATTTCCTATAAAAACTTCTAGAGACCATAACTTTTGATCTGAGGAGTTGATTGGCCCCACCTTTTTGTAATTGTAGAGTTAGAAGAGACCCACATAGTGAGGACCCCCTTGGTGGTGTCAAACAACCCAAAATATTTATTTTAGCCAAAAACCAATTCTTAACCCAAAAATTGAAATTTTTATTTTATCACTTAAAAATTACATTTTTTGAAATTTTATCAATAAGAACAAGGTTAAAAAACATTTCCTAAAATTAATGTTATCCCCCTACATTCACAAAAGAGGTTATTTTTGAAAAAAAAAAAGACTAAATTGAAGAAACACACACACTTATAGTGAGATGGGGGTGAATTAGTATAAGATCAACTTTTTCAATTTATAACTTTGGCAATCATAAAACAATAATCAAGGTATCCACACATGCAAGATCTAACAATAGAGAACACAAGATGCACACATTATTTTACATGGAAACCCTTGCTGGAGAAAACCATGACAAAATATTGCTTTTGTATTAGAAACTTCTTATAGTCTTTGTAGGCAACAAACCATGGGAGACACCAATCCCCTTTAGAAGATTCATAGGCACCAACCCATTGGAGACACCAATCCCCACAACTAGCACCAACTCAGCGAGAGACTCCAATCTCTTTTAATGAGGGGCACTAACCTCTAATGACAGGAAATAGATCTTAAATCTGCTACAAATCTGCCTTAAATGGCTACTCCAAGTGTCTTCAAAATTTGTCTTAACAAGCTCTCAAAAGGTCTGCTCAAACTATATCAACAAATCTGCAATATACCTGCTCTTAGATCTACACAAATTCACCTTCAAAGTTTGCTCATAGGTTTGCAATAATTTATCTTTAAAGTCTTCCCTTAGGTCTATAAATAATTTATCTTCAAGGTCTACCCTTAGGTCTGTAATAATTTATCTTCAAGGCTTGCCCTTAGGTCTGCAATAATTATGCTTCAAGTCACCTTTGGATTTGCTATCTTTGCTTCACAAAATATCCTTAAAAACTACACTTAAATCCTCTTCAGGTCTACACTTATCTCTCCTTTAGATCTGCTCCTATGTATACATTAATTCTCCCTCAATTTAAATCTTCAATGCTCTTCATTTTTTCTCTAGGTCTGCTCTTAATTGGACTGATTTATCATTGTGTTTCTTGTAGAATCCTTCACATATATTTCTACTCTAAATCTTCTCTTCATCTGTTGTAGATCTGCTCTAGAAGTCTGATTGATATTCAATGAATGGATGATAAAATGATCCACAACAATCTTCTATTTATACCTCTTCAAGAGGCACCTTCAATTAATAGTCATATCCCTTCAACAAGGTTGGCCAAGGGAGAAAATGATAAATATTTAATTTGAATTTATTTCTTCCAAAATAGGTGGCATCTTCCATGAGGTGGGCCCTTGCATAATACATAATTTTGTTTATTAATTTTCTTGCCCAAGGTTGGGTGCTTCACTCTTCTAGGTTAGCTAAATAAGGAGAGGCACTGAGTAAATTAAATGGCTTTGTCTCAGGCACCAAAGTATGGGGGGTCGGCCCAATTAGGATATAGATGAAATTTATTTTCCATAAGACTTCGCTGCAATATTATTCAAATTTGATCTCTCCTTTGACTCCTTAATCGTTTTCATAGCTTTTTCATCACTTGTGTCAATGCATGAACTCATTATTTTGTGTGTATGTCTTCATTGATAAGATTATTTCTCCCAAAATACTTTACTATATTAAATCGTTGTGACATTAATTTTCCTTTGACATAAATGAAAACAATATGATGACAGCAATGAATTCCTTTGACATTAATGACAACTTGCAACGATCTTGTTTATTCACTTTGACATCAATGACAACTTTCAACAATCTCCTCCTTTGTCATTGATGGAAACATAATTCTCTCTTTTTCTCTCTTCTTTTCTATATCTCTCCCCCTTTGACATCAATGGCAAAGGGATGTTCATTAAACTTCTATCCACAATTAGATAATGGGAAACGTCCATTCATATACTCATATCCAATGCAATAAGAATATACTTCTTCCCCTGTCAAAGATTTTTGAATGCTCCCCCTTGCTCTAATACTTCTCTTTCTCTATTTCTTGATCCTTTGTTTTCTAAATTGCTTGGGTGACTTGCTTCCTCTATATCTTCAACTCTTCCTTCTCTATCAATGGTTGCAAAGTGAAGATCGTCCTTTTTGATCTTTTTGTGAGAGTCTTCTTACCTTCTTTCTCTTCCTCAAGATTTTTGATTACCATAATTAAGTGATTATCTTTTTTCTCTTTGTTATCCTCTTACATGAGAACTTCATCTTGACATCAATAACATCATTTCCCTTTTTCCATTAACTCTCCCTCTTTTTGAAATCAATGGCAACAAGATGCATATAACCTTCATATGGAATTTGCCACAATGGATCTATCTTTGAATTGTCTTCTCCATGGATCTATAAGATATTGCAATGATTAGCTCCCCCTGAATTCTTGCTTCTCCTTATATCAACAAATATGCTATATACCTGCTCTTAGATTTGCACAAATTCACCTTCAAAGTTTGCTCATAGGTCTGCAATAATTTATTTTTAAAGTCTGCCCTTAGGTCTGCAATAATTTATCTTCAAGCTCTGCCCTTAGGTCTGCAATAATTCTGCTACAAATCACCTTTGGATCTACTATCTTTGCTTCACAAAATCTCCTTAAAAACTGCACTTAAATCCACTTTAGGTCTACACTTATCTCTCCTTTAGATCTGCTCCTATGTGTGCATTAATTCTCCTTCAATATAAGTCTTCAATGCTCTTCAATTTTTGCTCTAGGTCTGCTCTTAATTGGACTTATTTATCATTGTGTTTCTTGCCAATCCTTCACATGTATTTCTGCTCTAAATCTGCTCTTCATCTGCTCTTCATCTGCTCTTCATCTGCTATATATCTTCTCTAGAAGTCTGATTGATATTTAATGAATGGGTGATAAAATGATCAACAACAACCTTCTATTTATACATCTTCAAGAGGAACCTTCAATCAATAGTCATATCCCTTCAACAAGGTCGACCAAGGGAGAAAATAATAAATATTTCATTTGAATTTATTTCTTCCAAAATGGGTGCCATCTTCCATGAGGTTGGCCCTTGCATAATAGGGAGAGGCACTAAGTAAATCAAATGACTTTGTCTTGGACACCAAATCATGGGGGTTGGCCCAATTAGGATCTAGATTGAATTTATTTTCCATAAGACTTGGCTACAATATCATTCAAATCTGGTCTCTCCTTTGACTCCTTAATAGTTTGCATAGCTTTTTCATCACTTGTGTCAATGCATGAAGTCATTATTTTTTGTGTATGTCTTCATTGATAAGATCATTGCTCCCAAAACACTTGACTATATTAAATCATTGTGACATTAATTTTCCTTTGACATCAATGACAATAATGAATTCCTTTGACATTAATGACAACTTCCAATGATCTTGTTTATTCACTTTGACCTCAATGACAACTTCCAACAATCCACACAAATTCTAAGGGAAAAAAGAATAGATTTATACAAAAAATTTAAGAGATAACATAATATATACCCTACAAAACTCTTAAAAAAAACAACCCTCACTATATTAACCCAATCGTTTACAATATAATAAGATGTTTTTCACCTATAATAACCCTAATCCATGTGCATTTATTTACATACACCTCACTATAGGATACCACTAAATGATATTACAAAATAAAATCTTCCAAAAACCCACTTTGAAAGAGACCCAAAATATTATAGATAAGTTTTCAATCCATCAAGGGTGTAAAACATGCAACGTATATAACACATTCCTAACAATTTTGTTTCATATCCCATCTACCAAATTCCACCATTAATAAAATATTCATCAATTAAACATATGATTTTTTTTAAACATTCATTGAAGAGCTTAAAATTAAGAAGATTAATGGCAACTAACTTATCCTTCAATAAGATCTTCAACTTAAAGAAATTCCAATCACTAGGTTTAGTTGCTTTGGGAAAGTCATCAATAGATGGAGAGCTCTTCTCCACCTATTATATCAAGATAATCAAAATAAAATTTAGTTGAAGTCATTGTGGTGCCTAATAAGGAATAGAAAATTGAAGTGACCTACTTTTGCAATGAGGGTAGATAGACCTTACCTCAACTTTAAGTTGTTTTGAAATGGGCTTGAAAGGCATTTAAGTTGTTTAAGGTTTGTGTTTTGTATTGGTTAATAAAGTTGGTATTTATGTTACACCCCAAATTGTGAAGTTACTATTTACTGTTACTAGATAGGGTAAATGTGAATGTAATGTGAATTATGGAGATGAATTAATGATGCTTAAACCTTGTTATCAATATGAATGTTATCTCATTTGATGTTGTTTCATTTGATGTTATCTCAGTTGATGTTATTCATGGTGATATACTGCATAAATGAGAATAGATGGTTATTGAATTATTGTTATTCTAACTTCGAAGATGTTTATATATACTACTTATTGTTGTGAACAATTGGTTGCCAAGGTATGTGCTAGTGGTTAAAGGTAAATTTCCATTTCTCCAGGGGGAGGGTAAGTATCACTCAGGAGAGGAGCTTGGTCAAGTAACCAGTAAAGTAAACTATCTGAGCATACACACACATCACCTTAGATTTAGTGAACTCAGTCAGTTTGTGTGGGTTATGGGTAAGCCATCCTTAGTCGATGGGTCTGCATTTGAGAGTCTTGTTACTTTTGCATGTTGTATTGGGTGATGTTTATCTATTTGAGTTTTGAGTCCTTCCTTTTGACATTGTGTTGATTGTGCTTGGGTTAAGACTTTAGGATTTGTGAATGGTTACCTTTATGTTGTTTCTATAAAAAGTTAAACGTAACATGTTTATAGGCATATACATATAAATACATATACATAGACCATGTATGAAAGCATTGGAAAACACACATATATGTGAGTAGAAATACTCACCGAGGTACATACATGAGGAAACAACTATGCTTGTATATGCATATGTGTGGGAATAGACACTAGGTCATGATCATTCTATGCCAAATGGATTACATGATTATCGTATTACCATATAATGAATATACTTGTATATATATACATAGATACACTTGCAAGCGTTAATGCTTATTGGAGAAGTGTACATATGTATATATATAATACAAGTATATGTGTATAAAAATGTACACGTATTATTATTTGCGGTATAAGATAATAAAAGATATACAACCTATATAACATGGATATTAATATTAGTATTATTATTATTATTGCCTTATGAATTTTCATATATATATATATATATATCGGATGTATGCTAACTGGCTCACGATATATATATTTAACAAATATATATATTATAGTTATATTAAAACATATATATATTTATACCTGTGTATTTAAATATATATTTATATATGTTTAATATATTTAAAACTATAATTATATATATAATAAAATATATAATTATTATCATTCAACTATGGAAATCGAATTATTTCCTAATCAATTGAATATTTATTATTCAAACTATGGAAATTGAAATATTTTATTATTTAACCTTGTGAATCAAAATATTTTTGAATCATATCACTTGAACAATTGACACAAAATATTTATGAATTGATATAACATGTCAATTAAACTATGGAAAATGGACTTTGAAACTCACACGACACTTTCTGAAATCGCGTATCTAGAGAACATGCAGGGGAAAACCTTGAAACACGTCCAAATCTTTTGACTGAGTCAAAATAAAATCCAAACAGTTAAAGAGGCTTGTCAACTCAGCTTGTGGGAAGGCTATGAGTTCAAAAATTTACAATGACTTTTTATTAAAGACCGGCCATAATATGAAATTGGCGCCACATCTGAGAACAATCCTATAGGTGTCGATTGGCATAATTTTTCCATGTGCTTGGAATTAGTTTTCGCTATGTTGTCAAATATTGGAGAACGACTCACCATCTTTAGTGTTGGTATGGCATGGAATTGGTGCCACCTCCAGGGTTGAAAGTTGTTATTGTAGTGGTGTCAATTCACATGCCATAACAATGGGAGATTATTGGAAGCTGGGCTCTATAAATAGTCACCCCAAGCTTCCTAATTGACATTACTCTTTTCATTTCATTCACTCACAGCTTTTCAAAATTCTTCATTAGCCTTGGTTTTTGTCATATGCGTATTATCTTGTGATCTTATATTTTCAGTTTGCAATTATTGATTGAACAATATAAGCAACCAATAATCATAATTCTGAGTGACATTTTATATAGCCATTCATCATAATTCTGAGTGACCTTAGTATTCAAACACTGTTCACATTTTTGTGAGTTACTTTTATCTTGGAGAGAAACGTATTCTACCCAAGGAATATGCCAGCTCTACTACTGATTTCTGATAGTGGAAAGAGGGAATTTTGTGAGGAGTTATCATCTTTTGAGAAATTGGAAACTGGATTGAGCTAGAAGTAAAGGCAGCTCTGACATCAATTTGGAAAAATGTTTACAGGCATGGGGTTTCTTCTTGTTTTCAATTTAAAAAGGTTCACTATATTTTCTATGTTGCATGAAATGTTATTTCTACTTTTGCAATAGAAGTATTTGTGATTGTTTTGAAAAAGGGATTGGAAGCCTTTAGGCTGCTTGTTTAAGGTGTATTTAAGTACTCCAAAATAGGACAGTTTGCTTAAGGTAAATACTTAAACAGTATTAGATATGCCTAAGAGGTAGCTAGACACAAGTATTTAACTATACTAGATATGTCAAAGAAATTACTTGACTAAGGAATTCAACTATGTTACATAAGGTACAACATAGGTATTTAATTATACTAGTTGTTTTTTAACATGGGATGCAACATGTTTGTATTTACTCTATAGTAGGAGATGGATGTTTGTCATCAGTATTATATACTAGGTTTGATTGATCATGTACAACACATATGATACACTTAGCTAAGTTATTAGTTTAAATAGGAAAGCTTGTGTTTTCTCCTAGGAGAGGGCATCCAGTATGGGAGAGGGATTGATATACTTACACGTAAGTTGAGTTATCCAAGTATGTAGGTTATCTAGGATGATGGACTATCCATAGAAGGAATACCTAGCTTGTGTACTTACCAGTAAAGTAGTTAATTCCAAGTAGATTATATGGTGATAGGTTATCTGGGATGACAGACTATCAATTGAAGGAAATACCTATGCGTAGCTTAAGATAGCCTTAAGTCAAATCGGCCCTGAGTAGTGTATGTGATGGATGACTCGCAGTCATTTACTGAATTAAAACTCTTTGATCAAAGTAGTGTGAATGTACAAGACTCCACTCTAGATTGTGTGACTCCTTTCTAGGTTGTGTAACTCTTGAGACTACACTATCAATTCACCGTGATCCCATATTACATGCTAGTTCGAGAGTTGTCGGATTGCACAGGTTCTAGTTATGTAGGACACAACACTATGCTCAGTTGGTTGTCATTATTAGATACTCTACCAATCTCTTCATCGAAGGAAAGGTCCATCTATCGAATGATAGATGTGCAGGGGAATGCATTATGATTCTGTGGTTGGTGGAAAAGCACCCGAGTGATGCTTCTCCTCCACAACAAGCAACCAAAGAACCAAGATTTGAAAGGACGGATTCCCGGACCTTCTTACAACTATTTGTTCTAAAGCTTATTGGAGCTATGTTTGTAAAGGTATGTATTCTTGTTTCATGTTCTTGTGAAGTTATTATAATGAAATGGAATCTTTATTGTAATTTGATGTGGCATCTTGTTCATGTATTATCAATAAAGAAAAGAATTTTTTTATTGAAATGACTTGTTAGCACATTTATTTACTCTTATGATGTAAATTTAGAAATTTTTACTTTACTGAAGAGTTGGCACATTACATGTGGTATCAAAGCTACCAAGTTCTGTACTGAAACCTATGAGCTCATTATGCAACAATGCGTAAACCTTATCAGAAGATAATGGTTGAAAAGTTCTTGTGCCATAATGGAAAGAGAAAAGAACTGAGGGAAGAGTGAAAGGATAATGAGATTCCTAGTAACTTGTCTAAAGTTGGGACTAGCTAAGATTCATCCCTGGAGTAGGAACTCCTAAATCAACAACTTATGATATTACCTAGGATTGCAGAAAATTATGCGATCAAGTTGTGTAGGAAGGTTAGGAAGAATAACCAGTATATACCTTTATCCAACAAAATAGTTTTATGACTCTAAGGTAATTAGAAGGAATGAGATAACCCTTTTATAGTAGCAAACTATAGTTGTTAAGAGTTAGGAACTTTTGGATTTGGTAAAAACACTACAAATCTATGTGTATGCAATGTCAGCATTAATTAGATTGAAGTAGAAAGTTAACGAAGGAGGTATCCACAAGGGTTGGAGAACTCTTGACATAAACCTAATTCTGGTGTAAAGATAGGATCTTGCAAGAAAAGAGTTAGTACCTTAGGAGTAAGAGAAAAAGACAAAAATGGTCAGAAACAAAGTAATCAATGACGTGGGCATGATTCCACCAGCAAAAATCAATAAGATTATTGGATTTTTGATTAAGATGTGAAAAAGAGACCAAACAACCCTGGTATCTCTAAAGGTTATGAGAGAATAGGATTTCAAACATTGGAATAAAGGAATTTGAAAAAGTGACTATGAGAAAGAAACCTATAAAGGTAAATCAAGTTAGCCTGACAAAGGTTTGCATAGTACATAGACTAGTTGGAGTATAAGCTGAACTCACCAACATGTTTGTGAAAGTCAACATTTTTTTAGAAGTTCCAAAAGGAAAGGGAATACAATTTGGCACTATGTGTCAAAACAATAGAAGTTGCAAAGGAAATAATGTTCTAAGTCGAAAAGAACATCAATAAAAGAGGCTTGTGAGCATAGATATTCCTCTACCAAAAAGGATATTGGAAGAGAATTGGAATATCAATGTGTCTCTTAAACTTATAAGTTGCTAATTATTCATTAGATTTCCTAGTGAATGATCCAAGTTATTAAAATCTATGAAATAGAAATCAATGACGAATATTAACTTTGGGAAAAAGTATATTCAAAGTATGTCATTAAGGAAAGAAAAGGAAATGGAAAGCCAACAACAAGGAATGACAAATCCTTTTTAAAGAAGCAAATTTTTATTAGGAGTTCAACTTTGAGTAGATCGAAAGTTGTGGAAACACTAAGGGGGGAAGGAAGAGAGTGGATTGACTCGAGTTAAGTACCCCATCCAACGAAAAACATAGATATGTTTTCAATTTGGAGGAATTAATGACTTCTTCGCAAGACATGATGTCGATAAAGTCATACATTTTATGACCACAAGGAAAAAGGTTTTGGGATTTTTGGAGAAAGATAATTGGAAAGGTCAAGGATTAAGACCTATTATCATCCCATACCTTATATTTATTTGATTGGAAGAATCAAATGATATTGTCATTGCTGCTGTAGAAAAGGATAGACGGATAATTTGAACATGAAAAGGAAGATCATTGCCTATGGGAGTGGCAAGAGAATATCTAGATTACTCGTGATTGGAAGAAAGTGTCTCTACGGTCCTATATACCTTATATGGGGGAATTAGATAACGATGTTATTTCTATACATAAGTAGTAATACTACTTAATATGAAATATATCCATGTCGTAAAGCGACTTGACACTAAAGCTTACTATGCTAAGAGACCTAAGGATGAAAAGGTTTAGCCATAAGCCTTAGAGATGGTATGAAAGATAAAACAGGATGTGATGCTATGCAAATGCATCAATTATCTTTACCTAATTAATCACTTGATCACTACCTTACTCTTTAATGAAACCCTAGGTTTGTAATAACCTAATTGGGACAAGAAGTTCATTTGAATGAAGAGAGAGACTCTAGGTTAAGTTTTAACCTATTGAGTTAGGACTACTTTTTAACACCTATAAGTTGAAAATAACTTATTTAGTTGAGTTGTACATTTGGTCTTGATTGGGACTTATAGGGGTAGAGGAACCTATAACATCGAACTAGTCAACAATTGAGGACTCTATCCTAAGAATTTGAAAGGAATAATGAATAAAGATTCGCCATGGGAATGTGTAAATCACTTGAGCTAATGAAATTCTATATGGATGGAAACATAGGTGGGATACCTAGTGAGCTAAAGAAGCTATTTTACACTCTAGAAAGGAAGTCATATTGTTGACTAGACTCTATTTTAGTGGCCTTTAGAGATACACGCTCAAAGGGAAGCATTCAATTGATATGTCGTGACATCATAGAATTTTCACTTAGCATGAAATGTTGGAAAATTTTACAGAATAAAACATCAGGGTTGTTACTTGTGCTCAAAAAGGATATACCAAAGTTGGACTCTCCTATATGATTAAGAGAATCAATGGAACCAACGAGAAACGTTCACGCTTGGTAATTAGGTATGCAATTAGATTTGATATCTTCTAGGTACCAGCATGATTAGACAAGGATTAATACTCGAAATTAGTACCAAATTTATCGAGAAAATTTGATTGAGTTGAAAGATGATTTACATCTTGAAAATAATCCAAGGACAGAAGAAATCCATGGTATGGATGTCCTAAGATAAATGGGATTTATCTCCGCATAACTTATAACCATTATTACATGGGAATTAAAGATGGTGTGAGATTGTAAAATGGGTTTTAAACTAGTCAAAGAAATAGACTATTATTGGATATAAAAGAACCTATGTACCCAAAATGTTGAAAGATTTAGGAATGGAATGAGGAAATTAATGTCAGAGTTAGGACATCGGAATGACAAAGGGAATTGTCGAATGAGGATCCACTAAAACCTAGGAAAAGATAGAGTATGACGTTGCGCGAAATGTGGCAAGATAATGTCTAGTATGCCAGGAAATGAAGACCAGATGTCATCATCGATAGAACATGTATATTCTCTTGGGATTCCAGAGTGAAAGTGGTAGAACAACTATATAGATCAATTTGTCTATGTCAATAAAACTAACATAATGTTCTAAGTGGACAAACTCATCGAAGAAACCAACGCTTTTTGAAACTTGACTTATAGGATTTTGGTCCTAAATAACATATTGTGGGCAAATAGTTGCTTAATAATCCTAAGAGGTTATTTCAGTTTAGCAAATAATGATAGGGTTGTGTAAACCATGATCATACTATGAAACATTCAGTTGAATGAATGTGCAATATATTATTATAGTCAAATAAGCGAAAATGGCAGACTAAATCTTGGATGATTTATAAACTTCTAACATTTAAGTTTGGACCATTATATAAAAGGAAAGGTTAGAAACTCTACTAAGTTGAAATAGGCTTAGAAATAGGGTAAACGATAGACTTGATAGAATGTCAAAAAGGAGTAATAGATCGAAGTGATCAATGAAACTCTGCCAATACAAAGCTTAAGTATGAAGCAGTATCAGGATTTGACAGGTGTCCAAGAGTAGTGTTATGCTCGAGATGGACAAGTAATCAAGAGAACAAGTACTTTATGGTAAGGAAAATGGATGTGTAAGTGACAGACAAACTCGGTTTATGAGTTGTCTAAAAGTGTAAATACCAAAAGAGAAGGATTGGACCCACGATGAAGTTTACAATGCATCGGCATTCCCTTTCTATTTGGATTATACTAAGGATAAATTTATGGGTCGATGATTTCCGATCACTATGTGTTAGGTGTTATGTATAGTTACTATTATATATTGGATGTGTATATGTAATAAAACTCTTTGGGCAAGTAAGTATGTGTAAGGCATACAAGAATTCCCTATGCGATAGTGAGGACACTTGAAGCAAGGTTCGGGAAGGACAAGAATGCTACATAGGATGAATGTTTATAAATCTTACGTATTTTGAGAATTACAAGTAAAAATTTACTTGACTTTAATTGTATGTTAAAAGGCTATAGATCATCGGGGACGATGATTCACAAGGGGGGAAGTATGTTACACCCCAAATTGTGAAGTTACTATTTATCGTTACTAGATAGGGTAAATGTGAATGTAATGTGAATTATGGAGATGAATTAATGATGCTTAAACCTTGTTATCAATATGAATGTTATCTCATTTGATGTTATCTTAGTTGATGTTATTCATGGTGATATACTGCATAAATGAGAATAGTTGGTTATTGAATTATTGTTATTCTAACTTTGAAGATGTTTATATATAATGCTTATTGTTGTGAACAATTGACTGCCAAGGTATGTGCTAGTGGTTGTAGGTAAATGCCCATTTCTCCAGGGGGAGGGGAAGTATCACTTGGGAGAGGAGCTTGGTCAGGTAACTGATAAAGTAAACTATCTGAGCATACACACGTCACCTTAGATTGAGTGAACTCAGTCAGTTTGTGTGGATTATAGATAAGCCATCCTTAGCCGATGGGTTTGCATTTGAGACTCTTGTTACTTCTGCATGTTGTAATGGGTGATGTTTATCTATTTGAATTTTGGGTCCTTCCTTTTGACATTGTGTTGATTGTGCTTGGGTTAAGACTTTGGGATTTGTGAATGGTTACCTTTACGTCATTTATATAAAATGTTAAACGTAGCATGTCTATAGGCATATACATATAAATACATATACATAGACCATGTATGAGAGCATTGGCAAACACACATATATGTGAGTAGAAATACTCATCGAGGTACATACATGAGGAAATGACTATGCTTGTATATACATATGTGTGGGAATAGACACTAGGTCATGATCATTCTATGTCAAATGGATTACTTGATTATCGTATTACCATATAATGAATATACTTGTATATATATACACAGATACACTTGAAGCATTAATGCTTATTGGAGAAGTGTACATATGTATATATATAATACAAGTATATGTGTATAAAAATGTACAGATATTATTATTTGCGGTATAAGATAATAAAAGTTATATTACACATGCCTATCGGGAAATAAACACGGTGGTGGATTTCTTTGCCAACAAAGGTGTCAAAGATCCGAAAAAGGTGATGTGGCAGGGGCAGGATGAGTTGGAGGTTGATGTTAAAGCCCTATTGACATATGACCATGCTCACGGGAAGGTGCAATTTCCCATTCCATTGAATGATGGTTGAGTGTCCTCCCCTGCAGTCTCGAGACTGTGTTTTAATGATTATTTTGAGTTGGCCGAGGGGTAATTACTTCATCCCCTGGTTGCATGTGATTATTATCGCACGCTTTATGGGAATTTTAGGAGTTTGTTTCTACAGGGTTCTGGATTATTCTATGCCTACTGGCGAAACAATGGGTGGCGAAAGTCGCAGAGTGGAGCCGATAAGCAGTGCATAGCTGAAGAGCAATTCAAAGCTATGGAAGAAACTAGAGAATGATGGCATTACTATTTTTATTGAAAAGCTCCATGGCTGGGACTTGGAGGTAACTAGGGTTTTTGAGAAAGATTGGAAAAATGGTGAGATAAACCTGTTTGGCAGACATGTAGTTATCAATGAATAGCTGATTGCTGAGGTTACTGGCCTCTCGATGGAGGGCATAAAATTCTATAAGGACAGGAAACAATTTGATGAAGTGGTTAGCAAGTTCCCCAAGTCAGATGCTGAGGAGGAGCTACGAAGGACCTCCAGAAGCTACTACGACACGGACATAATTGTTTCACATTGGAGGGTTTTGAATGTGCTGATGGAGTATGTGACTTTGGATGGTCGTTATACCAGAGTCTTTGGGTATCACTTTGCCCTGCTGAATCATTTCAGGCACCAGGTCAGGATTTCTTTTCCGTTTTATCTGGCTTCTTCTCTGAATACCAGTCTAAAAAACCATAGACAAAACCCCATTAGGTATTCTATTCTTCATGAAGGACTGCTTGTCCTAATTTATGATCATTTCAAAGCCATGTTGGCTCTGCCTCACCAGCCACCGTCGCCTAAGGTCAGGGTTGACGAAAAGGACAAGGGTAAACCTAGGGATTCTACTCTGAAAAAGGGCAAGAGAAAAGTGTTGGAGGACCCCTCCTATGATGTGAATGAAGAGGAGTCGCAGTTGGAATCGTTGTCTGAGTATTCCAGCCATCCTGCAACTGATAGAGAAGAGAGACCTCGCTTCCCTATGGACCTCAAGGCAGGGGATCATTATTTTAAGGAGGAACGGGAATTTCCCACTGATGTGCTTGCAATTGCCCGTAATGGGGTGGTGGATAACTTTAGGCTTATGAGATGGGTGTTCTTTGAAATTAAGGAAATTAAGTTAAATCAAAGAGCTATGAATAGCAAACTGGAGAAAGCTACTGATGACAGTAACAGAGGCAGTGGAAGTGGTCGGGCTACTGATTTATGGACGGAAGAGGAGAAGAAGTATATGGTTGAGTGCCTCAAGAAAACGGTGGAGGAATTACAGGATTTCAAAGGCAATCATGATGGAAAGCAGGCGAATATGGAGGAGCAGTTGAGGAACATTAAAAGCTCTCTCCACAAAGTGTTGATTATGAGCCATAAAATTTTAAAATCCACTGCACAGACCATGAATACCATGGTGGAAAACCTGGAAAAATCCCATAAGGTAAAAACTATTGTGTTTCTTGATTTGGACAATGAGGAAGGGTTGTCGGACAGTGGGGGGCCGAGTAACAGGACTAGAGCAAACTTGAAAAGGAAAGCAAACCAAGCCTTAGTCAACATCCAGGAGATCAAGAAGTTTGCACTCAACATGAACAATCTAGAGCAGGAAGTGGCAAAGATCCTTTGGAACCTGGCCTAGAGGCTGGTTGTTTTGTGGCTTTTTGTCGATTTTTTTAACTTTTTTGCCCTGGTTATCTTGTGTGTTCTTCTTTGTGGGCAGTTTCATGTTTTTTGTCTGTGCTCTGTTATTGTTATATCTTACGCTTTGATACTGTTAAGAGTTTTGGGATCCCTCTAAAACCTGTTTGTTCCATACTCAAAAACAATATATATATAAGATTATATGTATATTATAGTTATATTAAAAAATATATATATATATATATATACTTGTGTATTTAAATATATATTTATATATGTTTAATATATTTAAAACTATAATTATATATATATATAATAAAATATATAATTATTATCATTCAACTATGGAAATCGAATTATTTCCTAATCAATTGAATATTTATCATTCAAACTATGTAAATCAAAATATTTTATTATTTCAACCTTGTGAATCGAAATATTTTTGAACCATATCATTTGAACATTTGAAACAAAATATTTATGAATCGATATAACATGTCGATTAAACTATAGAAAACGGCCTTTGAAACTCACACGACACTTTCTAAAATCACGTATTTGGAGAACACACAGGGAAAAACCTTGAAACGTGTCCAAATCTTTTGACTGAGTCAAAATAAAATCCAACGCAATTAAAGAGGCTTGTCGACTCAGCCTGTGGGAAGGCTATGTGTTCAAAAATTTACAATGACTTTTTCTTAACGACCTACCATAATATGAAATTGGCGCCACATCTGAGAACAATCATGTAGGTGTTGATTGGCATAATTTCTCCATGTGCTTGGAATTAGTCTACACTATGCTGTCAAAGATTGCAGAACAACTCACCATCTTTAGTGCTGGTATGGCATGGAATTGGCACCACCTCCAGGGGTTGAAAGTTGTTATGGCAGTGGTGTCAATTCACATGCCATAACAGTAGGAGATTGTTGAAGGCTGGGCTCTATAAATAGTCGCCCCAACCTTCCTAATTGACATTATTCTTTTCATTTCATTCACTCACAGCTTTTCATTATTCTTCATCAGCCTGGGTTGTTGTCATGTGTATTATCTTGTGAGCTTATATTTTCAGTTTGCAATTACTGATTGAACAATATAAGTAGCCAGTAATCATAATTTTGAGTGACATTTTATACAACCATTCATCATAATTTTGAGTGACCTTAGTATTCAAACATTGTTCACATTTTTGTGAGTTACTTTTATCTTGGAGAGAAACGTATTCTACCAAAGGAATACGTCAACTCTGCTACTGATTTCTGAGAGTGGAAAGGAAATTTTGTGAGGAGTTATCATCTTTTGAGAAATTGCATGGGCTTTCTTCTTCTTGTCAATTTAAAAAGGTTCACTATATTTTCTATGTTGCGTGAAATGTTATTTCTGCTTTTGCAGTAGAAGTATTTAGGATTTTTTTGAAAAAGGGATTGGAAACCTTTAGGTTGCTTGTTTAAGGTATATTTAAGTACTCCAAAATAGGAGAGTTTGCTTAAGGTAAATACTTGAACAGTATTAGATATGTCTAAGAGGTAGCTAGACACAAGTATTTAACTATACTAGATATGTCAAAGAAATTACTTGACTGAGGAATTCAACTGTGTTACATAAGGTACAACATAGGTATTTAATTATACTAGCTATGTTTGAACATGGGATGCAATATGTTTGTATTTACTCCATAGTAGGAGATGGATGTTTGTTATCAATATTATATACTAAGTTTGATTGATCATGTACAACACATATGATACACTTAGCTAAGTTATTAATTTAACTAGGAAAGCTTGTGTTTTCTCCTAGGAGAGGGCATCCGGTATGGGAGAGGGATTGATATACTTACATGTAAGTTGAGTTATCCAAGTATGTAGGTTATCTAGGATGATGGACTATCCATAGAAGGAATACCTAGCTTGTGTACTTACCAGTAAAGTAGTTAATTCCAAGTAGATTATATGGTGATAGGTTATATGGGATGATGGACTATCAATTGAAGGAAATACCTGTGTAGCTTAAGATAGCCTTAAGTCAAATCAGCCCTGAGTAGTGTATGTGATGGATGACTTGCAGTCATTTACTGAATTAAAACTCTTTGATCAAAGTAGTGTGAATGTACAAGACTCCACTCTAGGTTGTGTGACTCTTGAGACTACACTGTCAGTTCACCGTGATCGCGCATTACATGCTATTTCGAGAGTTGCTAGATTGCGCAAGTTCTAGTTATGTAGGACACAACACTATGCTTAGTTGGTTGTCGTTATCGGATACTCTACCAATCTCTTCGTCGAAGGGAAGGGCCATCTATTGAATGATAGATATGCGGGGGACCGCATTATGAGTCTTTGGTTGGCAGAAAAGCGTCTGAGTGATGCTTCTCCTCCACAACAGGCGACTGAAGAACCAAGATTTGAATGGACGAATTCCTGGACCTTCTTACAACTATTTGTTCTAAAGCTCATTGGAGCTATGTTTGTAAAGGTATGTATTCTTGTTTCTTGTTCTTGTGAAGTTATTATAATGAAGTGGAATCTTTATTGTAATTTGATATGGCAACTTGTTCATGTATTATCAATAAAGAAAAGAATAACTTTTATTGAAATGACTTGTTAGCACATTTATTTACTCGTATGATGTAAATTTAGAAAATTTTACTTTACCAAAGGGTTGGCACGTTACAATTTATCTTTCAAAACTTGTTAGGAAGGTTATAAAAGCACATTAAAACTCCCATGTGTAACATCTTTCAATCATTTAGCATTAAGTGATGGTGCATTACACTTTTGAATGAATTCATAAATAATTTATATCAACACATTTTGTTACTGAGTATGAAGAACACCTTGAGGGTTTTTATGTCATTAAGGGCTCGTCTTTTTACAATGTTTTCATAAAATTATCTATATCTTTTCTATTTAACTATGTCAATGTTCTTGGTTGGTTTTGAAGATCATGTTCAATTGAATTCTCGATACACTATAATGATAAATCATTTTCACTACATGTAAACCTAGCATATGAGCTATATCATTATTTTTTGGAGATGTTTTCAATTTTGTTTGATCTTTAACATAAAATGTTAAGAAATGCTACATCTTTTTGCAAAATTTCTTGTATAGATATATGTAAGACTAGATCTCATAATTGTGAATTTCTCATAAGTAATTTGAGAAGAGAAGCCTCCCCAGCAAATAGAAAAGGGATTATGGTTCTACACATTCCTCATATCCAATTTGTCCTTAGAAAAATTATAGGGATAACACACTTCAAAGAATCAAATGTGTCACTCCTAAGATGTCTATACTAAAGAAATGTGGGTTCCAATTAGGCCTAAATATATTCAAAAAGAAAAATATAATATTGTCAAAATTATAATATTATATTAAAGATTCTCCAATAACAAGATTGTAGGTACCTCATATAAAGAATATTGTTGTGTGATAATAAATTGGTGCATCTATAATAAGAGTGACTTTAGTTTAAATCCCCACATCTCAGTAAAGCAGCCCACAACTTGGTGGACGTGTATATTAGCATATCCAAGATTAGGGCATTTTTCTCTAAAACCAATTTAAGGCTAATGTTCATAGTAAGAAAAACAACGATGTAGCTCGCTCTTAAATAATTAATTGATCTAGAACTGCTATATAGGCTCAATGACGTTCCCATATAGCCTTAGCAAAAAGGAAGGTGGCTAGCTCAATGCACCAAACATATACATGCCAAGGCTTTAATTAGGCTTGAAAGACTACCTTTTACTCACCAATCTTTCAACATAAAGCTTAACTATTGGCTATTGAATTAGGCCTATTCGCTGGTGAGACATGCTTAGAAATGACAAAAGCATCTTACACTAAAAACTCATGAAGAGGCATTAATAGTAATGTAAAGTTTGAGGATTCTGGAAAAAGGTTTGAAGTTGGCCCTCCATTGAGCAAGACATCCTATAAGAGAGAGTCATATCCATTTCATCGACAAAATACAAGCAAGGTAAATCCTTCGACTAGTTGGACCATTACAAAGGTCACTATTTTAAAGGATAATTTCATACCCCTTCTTATCACACCATGCTGCATCTAATATAGATAATGTGTTAATTTGCTAAACATCTTTGGCATTGGGGTTAAGGATAGTTGGATTGTTAAATATAGTTCATATATTAACAATGTGGTATTATGAGCTCTAATGCTGTTAAACTTCTTACTGAACATACACAAATTTCTCTCTGGGATAGTGTTTTTGTCTATTACTCAAATGTACCTGATAAACACAAATTAGGCCTCGTAAGAAACTATAGAGCCTATGACTTGAATATATTAAAAAACAAAATAGATCTTTAAAAATATACGATCATATCCATTACAGAAAATTTTGAACAGCTTACGAAAGAGAGAATCAACCATTTACATTTGGTTGAAACACCAATCTTGAAACTTAAAACAAAATAAATTACATAAATATTACAATTAGTTGGAGCGACGTCAAACCCCTTTTAACTTCATTTAAGGTCTGCTCATGAATTAATCTGCCCTTTAGGGACACTTATTTTCATCTCATTTTGACTCTTTACAGAATATTATGATGAAAATTGTATGGCATCACCCTTACAAAAAAAAGGGAAGCAAAGGTGATTCGAACTAAGACTAGTATACCAATGTTCATGCAACTCCTCTTGTTGTGCCCACTATGTCACCATTTGTACTCGTAGTTTCTTCCAAATCAATTTTCTCTGTCCAAATACAAGAACCATATATGTGTTAGCACATATTGAGGAATGTATGAGATGTTCCTTAAACATAAATAACCATATCTTTTCTGCAAAATGCAAGAGATAAATCGAATGCAGTAGTACCATTCCTTGCAGAGATGCACATTAGGACTATTGATTATAGAATGGAATGAAAGTGAAGTTGTAAAAGCATAAATAAACTCTTTGGTAAGGATAGCCATTCTTACCAAACAAAGATACTAGGGATGGCTTCTTCTTCGGCTGGCTCTTTTCTTTAATCTCTGACAGTTAAGAAGAAGAAGAAATATTTGTCAATCCCTCTTCATATAAACAAACAACCAAATTTTTAATCTAAAGAGAGTTTTAAAACAGTATGATCAATACACCCAAATTTTCTTAAATTTACACAATATTCTGAATCCAATTCACTTGCTTCTCTAAAGACTTCAAATCACCATTCAAACTTTCATCCCAAAAGTACGATCACATTTGTAAAGATCAATACCTTATTTCACATAATATTGGCCAAACAAATGACAAATTTAATTGCGTGACAAACTTTACTAGAATGTAACGAATATGTTAATAATCAGGTAAATGCCTTTGTCCTGGTGTAATTCCCTCATGAAGGTTCTTGTATCATATAAAGCTCCCTACATTACTAATCCTGCAGAATGTGTAAAAGTGCTTCCCATAAGGGAATAAGGAATGAGGGCTAGTCCAACAAGTGTTTTAGTGATTATCTTGCCCAAAGGTTGAGACTTTGGTCTATATTTCTCAGTCACACTATTTGCTTCCTCTCGATGTTCGCTATAAACAATAATTTCACTTTGGCAACTCACTTGTGATCGGCACACCACAAGCTCTAACTCCTTGGACAATAATCACACACAAGTAGGCTTTCACTTGACTCTAGGAGCTCCTATACTCATTTTAGCACTCATTATAGTACCAAAAATAGGTCCCACATTCATCAAGCTACTCAACATCATGATGTGTCACCAAACCAGTGAAACTTGGTCAATTAGTATGTTATGTTACACATTAGATATTAACCATGACAACCTAAACTGGATCCTAGAAATGATCCCATGAAAAAAAAAATTAATGATACTTAAGGCAAGGACCCAATCAAAGATCAAATTCTTAGTATAAATATAGCCACAATATGCTTGAACAGTCTGTGCCCTACCAGTTGTTCCTTGGATTGCTTTAAACATGTCACGGTTATTGTAAGTATATCCAACAAAATGACCATCCTTCGATGTTAACATCTGCAAGAAAAAAGGCTTTCAATTTTAAAAACATCACAAATAAATATACTTGTACAACTGAATTAGTGTTATTAGAAAACTTTATAACATAAATATACATTGTATATATAAAGCATGTTCTGATTCTCATAATCATATTCACATACCAAAGTCATATTCTTAAATATAATTATGAACATTCGACCACAAACCCCTACGTTTATTTACACTTCAAAGGATGTCAATTTAGTAAATCACATACCTTACGCCAAGGCCCTGACCTTAATTTTGGTGGCTGTGGAGGTTCAACCTATATGAAAAAAGACAATAGAATTTGATTACACATACATATCCTCTTCTAAAATGAGATTCCTTTCGTAGATGCATACAAAATATAAAAGCTAGGTATTCAGTCATACAGTGTGCTGAGCATTCAATATCATGCTGTGATTTATTTTGTTAAAATTGGTTGTGCTAAATTAAAAACAATATTCACCATTCAGCCTCCTACGAAATGGGAAAATTCAGAAAACTGATCACACCATCTATACCCCAAAGTAATAGTTAGGGCATACATAAGACCAAAAGTATACTTATGACATCGAAACTCAATGCAAAAGAACCTATGTGTATACACTGTACTATGAATACTGACAAGAATTAATTTCCTTCATGGAAAGTACTTTACAAATTTACTGATTGAAGATGAAATCGTGACACTTTCAGAACTATTTACTGCAATAACATATGGAAATTAACACTCAAAAACTTGCTCAGATTATATTTAGAAAATAACTTAACCTGATATAAGTACTAATCCAGAACCATATTGCTAATACGCATAGAGGATAGATTTCCAGGCCAAATTAAATATAAGGGATGTAACTACTTGCATCTATTTCTTTGCTAGGCTTAGAAATGTCTTAATGTGTAATTTATCCACGATAATACAATACTAAACAAACTATTTACCTAACTTTCATTAATTATATATGGATGTGGTAAGTTTTTTGTGTTTACATGTATGGTGAATTGCATGATACAATTATTGCTGAAATCATAACTTCAGAAACCATTGGAAAACGGTGCTGCAGTGACTATCAGATTCTGTAAAACTTTTCAACATTATGTACTGCACATGGTTGTCAAATACACAGGATTCAAACACCTAGAAATTAGTTCACAATGGACAGGGCTTTGGTTCAAAATTGTACCTCTAATTAAAAAAAATCAAGAACTTTACAACCAATACCATCTATCTCTGGTGTTAGCATGAGTTTTCATATTTTCCTTAAATGCAAAAGTTTATGAGAAAGTAAACCGAGAGTTAGCTTCACAAAATATAAGATTCTATCCCAGTTGAGCTTACACTTAAACTGGTGATATAATCAGGGCGATTAAAGTACAACTATGACAATAGTCAAACCGAAGTATCTCCAACGATGGAGAGTTGACTGGAGCTCTCACCTAGTCATATTTTAAAATTCAAAAAACAGTCAGAATCACAATCAATTGCACATAATAATTAATCGACATAAAAGACCAATTTATATACACAAACAATGACATGCCATTGTCACATACCATGATCCATGGCTGCAGTGATAATGGTGAAAAGTAGACATTTGTGTATGGTATTACTCTTGAAGCAAGCTTTTTCATAAGATCATTTATTGTCTAAACCAAACTTCTTGGTGGAAATTTTTTGTGTGGATATATCTGATCATAGTGCCATATTTACTTTTGGACCACTGTAAGATATTAAGAAAAGAAAAGGAAAGGTAAAGCATAACATGGGAAATGTTAATGCAAGATAATCATGGCAGACTTGTTCTGAGGTTTGGAAAGTTTGTGGTGCTGGAAGATTAAATTTAAAGGGACCAATAATACAAATAAAAAACCAGTGAAATAAGGGTCGATGCATGCACTAAATAACAACCAAAAGAAAAAAGAACGCAAATGAAAAATTGCTCCCAGTGAATGCTAAAGATTCACATACAAAGCAAACATATAATTGATTGTTCTATTAAAATATTCAGACTGTCTATACTTGGATGAAAAGCAATTGTAAAATGTTGACTTGTACTGAGAGAGATTATGATAGTGTTTATGACCTTTGACAGAAATATTGTTGATAAACAAGGTGACACTACAGCAATAAAAAAAATCCAAGTGTATGCAACTATGAAATTTAATTGTTCAACATTGGATAACCCATAAATGATTACAAGTGGAAGCATAAATCACCAAATAGAATAAAATCAACATACCATAAACTTGCAACACATAACATGGAATTTACATGGAGAAACCCTTTCGGGAAAAAACTCCACCAGAGAAAGAGGACAAGCATGAATTAATCTTCAATAAGCATGATACAATATCAACACACACTTTGATCAACTCTAATAGCATTTCAGCAGCACCTGTGTACCTGTGAAAATATAATATATCAAACTACTATCTCACACCATAAATGGTTTCACCAAAAAAATGGGTAGCAAAACCATGGTATCATCCAAAAACCCCCCGCCTACCTTAGAGAGGATCTTCCGAGAATACTAAACACAATCAATGACTTTGAATGGCCTCCAATGGGCACAATCAATGTATCTTCAAATAGCATATGTAACCGCAAAGGCATCTTTGACTCATAACTCCCCAACAAGTCACATCCTCAAGTGTAGAGCTCTATTATGAAGATTACAAATCACATGGGTCCCATCCATTATGACAAAATTCTCCACACGTCAATCCTACCGCCTAGAATTGGGAATTTGCATTGAATGAGTCCAAAGTCAAAAGTAATCGCCATCTTAGTGCTCCACCTCCCTCATGAATGCAAAGACAACTAAAATCAATATTCCTAGGAAAATATTAAATACAAATAATTTCTCCAATTATACCCTAAGTGTCCATGTGCACTTTCCAAGAGTGTTGGAGAAATAAAATATACATAGGATTTGCAAGGTTAATGACATCTTAATCCTAACAAATATTTCTGCTCTAATTGGCCAAATGCAAGCTGGATATAAATGTCAATGAGCAACATGCATGAGGAATTTACAAATTTCACTGGTATCAACACCGCAAATAGCCCAAGCCTTCACCAAATATTTCATATACTTACAGCAAGGTCCTATGCAAGTAGCTTCCTGAAATTTCAAAGGCGGAGATGTTTTTTCAGTTAATAGTGTCATGGATAATTTTAATTGCTGCTTATTTTAACTAACCTGCTTATTTTCAATTGTCACATGATTCTGTGACAAAAAGAAAAGAAAAAAATGGGAGGGAAGAATTCATCTGAAGCCATGTGGCAAAGAAGAGTTTTAGTAGTCACTGCATCACTTCAGCCCCATCTCTTTACCTCTCGTTGGAGCATCCTAAATTGTGGCTTCTCCTACTTTTTAGGTGAATGTTTTAAAATAAACTATTTGCTGAACATAAAATACTCATAGACCATCAGGACCTAAAGAATAGAAGCCATCAGCAAAGAAGAGTTTTAGTAGTCACTGCATCACTTCAGCCCCATCTCTTTACCTCTCGTTGGAGCATCCTAAATTGTGGCTTCTCCTACTTTTTAGGTGAATGTTTTAAAATAAGCTATTTGCTGAACATAAAATACTCATAGACCATCAGGACCTAAAGAATAGAAGCCGTGATGGTATTCATGGGACCAATCTATTAGGGAATGAAACAATGTAACTATTAGCAGCTGTAGACATTGGAAAGGAAGGAAAAAAACATAAGCAACTCTTTCAAAAAGTGCTATGACAGAATTTGTTGCTGTGTTGGTCAAGAGGCTGGAAAGGAGTTTTAAGTGTTTGACAAAACAAATATTGCAAAAGGCCGCATACACTGCTAACAAATCATGAGAAAAAATTTTAAGAAAAAAACTGGTGACCCATTTTAAGCACTAGCTTAACAAATTATGAATTCCCTCAAGCAGGTGAAGTATAGAAAGCCTCCATATAATATTTCAATAAGTGTAGAGGTAAAGAGTCTTGGAGGCGGGTTTGGTTGGATTAAGTTCTAAATACCATTTACAATGTGATGATATTACAACTAAGTTCAGTTGATAAAGAAGAGCATGTAACTATTTGCCACATAATTTTTTGTACTGCAGGCTTGCATTCTAAGTATCCTTTAAGAGGGACAGATCTGAATATGATACAATATGTATTTATCCTCAATATATATTTCACAATGCTACAGGAAGAGTAAAAAAAGATTATTTAAATTATCAGAAAGTCAAAACAAATCTGAAATATTTTTGTACATAAAAACAAGTATTTATGACATGCAAATGTATCAGAAATGTTTATCAATTTAGCTTATTTTCCATAGACAACTTCAAGCTTCAATAAGAACATGAATTTGGTGATCTCCAAGATATTCCATAGACAATTAGATATTAATCATTTATTGCGCACTCATATTCAATGCTGAAAAAGGATAAGTCGCAAAGAAGATAAATATAAAAGTAACAGTTATGCATAATAAAACTAAAATAAGTTTGGTTAACATTGAAACATGAATATGCTAACTTGATTTTACCTCATCATATTTCTCAAAATTTTGAGTGTCCAACTCCCCAGTGACCACAGGTTTGTATGCTGCTTCCATCTCATACAACTTGTCCCATTGAATACCTCTGAACCATGGGTGCGCCTGTGTGATAACAGACCAGAACCAACATATTTCATAAACATATTCCAATAGATATTTCCCTTTGGAAAAATTCCATTAGTTCAGCCAAGAGAATTCAAAAACTATCAAGTAAAAGAAAGATTAAGAATATGCTAATTCTAGACAGCTGTTTAAATGTTTTCACATAGTTATTTTGATGCTAGTACCAGTACTAGAATTTTTATTTTATTTTTAAATTAATGAAGATGCTATCTGCTAATTTGCCATTTCTCAAGTTCCTAATATATCCTTAAACATATGTCCATGTCTTGTGTTACATATTACTTGGAGTTCCCAATGTGTTTAAAAAATATCTCTTGGTATCACAAGGCTTGAAACGATTTCGGCTATCTAAACCCAAATATTTCAGTTATTTATTCATTATGGTTTGATCATGATGAGTGTCCAAAGGTATTATTTTAACCTTCCTAATGGTTTCTTTTCTTATTTTTCTTCTTCTCATTTGATCAAGGATTGTCCTTTGCGCCAACAAAAAGCAGTCAATGTTCCCCTTATCACAGTGAAAACTGAAAAAAAAAAAGTCAGGTGTCAAAGCAAGGTGAATCTCTCACTCCTTTAGAGGATGAAATAGGTGTGCCTAGTAAAAATGGACAGAACAAGGGGTGAAAGTAGGGTACAAAAGATCTTGAACATATTGCAAAGGACAACTAAGTGACCAGGCACACATGAACTAGCCCAATTGTCAGGGTATCAATCTCAATGATTTTCCATGAAGCTAAAGGTTGTGGTATGGAATGTTGGGGAACTTTGGAGATGAGACTGTTAGTGTAAATCATGCATTATTACACCTTAGGTTATAGACAATTTCAGGATTAGCTTGGACTCTTTTATCGGTTTTTTGTAGTCAAGCTTTGGGAAATTCATTCTATTTCAGAAGACTGAGTTGTTATCCTCATCTCCTCTCCTATTGTCTATAAAATGCAACTTCATTGCATTTTATGGATGCCAAGTTTGTGGGATCAATTTGATTAATAAGATAGTACCCTGTTCGTTCATTTTTTCATTTATGTATTAGTATTTATTTATGCAACTAGGTAGTTTTCTTTAATTCTATTTCATTCCTTACGTTATATTCTATGTTACATGGGGACGCATCCCTTGCCCCAAGATCCACTGTCCCCATCCCCAACTGTCCCTGGGACGGGGGGGACGCAAAGGGGATGGCCCCTTGCCGTCCCTGAAACAGGCCAGAGAACAGGAAACAATAGGAAACATCCCTGCCCGTTTGGGGATGACTCCCCATCCTCGGTGTTATCCTTGAATCCAGCTGCGCTAGATTCACGGGATAACCCCCTACGAAACTTGTCCGTTTCGTAGTTCCGTGTACTTCAAGCACACAAAACGAGGCAATTTTCAATTCACCTTGATGCGTGGTCCAAAACCTCAAACTGTCCATTTGAGTGTTTCCTCCCATCCGTCTTTCGAAGAGCTTCCAAATGTGTATCTTCGTTAACTCTCAACCTTTGGGAGTTAGTCATTTTTGGACTCATGTCGGAGTGCTGATTTTCAACGCTCCTACATGAGCCTTAAGTTAGAAAAAATACAACTCCAAGTGTTGGAGCACTGAAAATCAGCGCTCCTACACTTTCCACCAAACTTTGAGATGCACAAGCGCTAAAATTCAGCGCTAGTGCATTTTTCCCTTGGTCAAGTGCACTTTTTGTTTTCTCAAATCTACTTTATGCACAAGCGGTGATTTTCACCGCTCGTACATCTATTTCGCCATTAGGTTCACCACAATTAATGCAACTTAAGTTGCATTTATGATCTTTTCTAAAAGCGACATAATAATTGATTTTAGGTTAATCTTCTTCATCCCACCGTCATTCTCTCTCCCTCCTTGCGTGCTGGTTTCCATTTAACCTCCTGCGACTCGCATGTGAAGTTTTCCTCAAGCATTCATACTAGGGTTTTGAGTTTTCACCCGGTACGTTGTTGCTTCTTCCTTTTCATCAGATTTCTTCCTTCTATTAGCTTTTAAATCTCTGTAAATTCTTTTCGCCATGCTCAATACGTTTTTCATTACTAGGGTTTCGACCTTTTCGTGTTTTGAGTCTTCCTTCCTCTTTTCCAAACGCGCCCTACTCTTTGCTCTGCGCATTATCTTATTGATATTGTGGGTTTGTTTTTCGCCACTCGCTTCTTCTTTACTATGGTGTTTTTAAGTTTTTTATTTCGATTTTCCCACATGTTGGAGTGGGAGATTTCACCGCCTTATGAAATAAGTTCTCTCCCCATCTCTAGTTGCTCGAGCGAGCTTTTTCGCCGCTCAAACAAACAATTGGACTTCCTCTCACATGCAAGAGCGGTGAAAAAGTCCGCTCTTGCATTATCAATTGTTTCCACTCAAACTGTCAAAACAGTATTTTTGTCCACCGCTACAAGTGATTTTCACTAACTCCAAATGTATTAGCGGTGAAAATCAACGCTCCTACATGGAGTGCACTTTCCTTCAATATGTCAAGGCGTCGTTTTTGTTCGCTCCCGCACTTGACCCCAAAACAGAGAATCAACGTGTTGAAGCGCTGAAATTCAACGCCCGAACATAAACCAAGTTCTTTCACAAAATGCACTAGCACTAATTTTTAGCACCCTGACATTTCTTGCTTCTCAAGTGCCAACACATGTAGGAGCGCTGAAAATCAGCACCCCTACATGTAAAATCATCATCTCAAGATGCAAGAGCACTGATTTTCAGCGCTCCTACACAAAAAGCAGTTTTTTTTCTTCTTACGTTCTGAAATCACTCCGCTTGCGCTCTGAATCCCCGTTTCTTCGCCAATGCTCCATTTTTCGTGCAAAATAGCTCGTTCGCATTTGCTCTAAATAGCCTGCTTGCCTCACACTTCCCAAAACTGCATTTTCTCCTAACATCTGTTGATTCACTACTCTTGCAATTCCTCTCAAGTTCTCGTCAGGTGACCCAAGAAGGTGATATCAAAAATTCCGATGTTTCTAGATGACAAAAAAGAAGCCTCTGTCGTCTTCTAAGAAAGAGGGCAAAATGAAGTACAAATATCAAGGTGTCTTTCCGCCTACCGTGGTGATCTTGAAGGTGGATGAAATTAAAGACATAGAAATTGGTCATCAAGACCTTGAAGATTTTGTAAAAAGAACTGAGAAAAATCCCTTAGAAGACAGCCTAAGATCTATTGTCCGCAACAACTTGCACCTGGTATCTACATTCCCAACTCCTGCTCATAATACAGAGTTTGTTCTCTAGGTTGCATCTCACTACATCAAAGATAGCAGAAGTGTAATAGATTCCTCAGGACAAGTAATAATGAGACTAGACCCTGAATTTTTTTATATTGTTTTCCGGGTTCCACACATGGAACAATATACAAAGATTTCAATTCAACAAGCACAAGAGGTTTATGATTAGGATTTGATTAACAAACAATGGTTGAAAACACCTAGGCCTACTATCTCAAGATGGCCAAAGGTGCTTCCTCGAAGTGGTTTTAAAGAGGATGTCAAGGATATGATTACTCTCCCGAGCAGGGTGAAAGGCTTGCTTGAGTCATCTCATTTTCAGGATTGGATGTATGAATACATCCGGATCATCAGGAGAAAGAAAGCTCATATTGATTGGGGGACTCAAATCAGTGATGAAATTCATGAGCAGTTGATAAATGTGCCAACCACTCTGAAGTTCTACATGACTTCTTATTTGGTGTATGCCGCCGCAGTAATGAGGCAATTTCCGAGGTTGTCTACAAAGGGAAACAGACATTTTGTACCTGTGTATGAGTATTTTTATCAGTTGAAATTAAAAGAAAGTCTTCATCATTTCAGGAGGGTCACAGATGCCTTCTTTGCATCCTTGTTGTTCAATTTTGATCCAACTCTCGTAAAGAAGAGAGTATCGGATGAGGCATACAAAGTGGTTAGTAAAGTTGGGTGTATCTTTTTGCAATTTCCAACTTTCACCTATATGAGAGTGGGTTGCTATACTAGGTGTCCATACATGTTGCCCAGATATCCCTCAAATAAGTGGATACTCATGGAGCTGTGCAGACAACTAATCTCAATCCACAAGGAACGCATGAGAATTCACAAACCGGGTTTCAAGTTTCCACTAACAATTGGTAGATATACCATTCAAAGTGTACAAAAGGCAAAGTCAGTTGCTGCAAAAATGCAAATCATGACTATAAGAACATACAAATATAGATTTGACTTTGACTACCAGGATGTGAAGAGGAAACTAAAGAAAGATCACCGACATGTCTACCGCTTTGAAGACATATGGGCAGATTGCAGGGATGAAGAAGACATCCGCAAAATGGACTTTTGCAGGCTAATAGTAGAGTAGATTAGATATCTTGGTGTGGCTGATCTACCAGAGGATTTCAAAGATCCGGGCGACATCATGAACTCTGCCTATGAAGAAGATGAAATTTCTAGGAGACCCTTACCTTCAATACAATGGTCTCAAAAGGAAAGTGTCTCCATCAGAGAAAGGCTTGCTCCCATCTTATCCAACACAGCGGGTGTGGTTTGCTGAGCCTGGGCTCATTCTGGGCAGCTGGTGGCGGGGTGTCAGGCATGGTCAGTGGGAGTCTCGGCCGGGTGGTGAGCAGATGTCAACTGCTAAAAATAATCCTCCCATGTCTTTTTCCTCCTGAGGTGGCCTGGAAATATAAAGTAGAAGCATAAAACTATCTAACACTGGAGATGAAAAGAAGTCTTCATGGTTCCTTGCATTGGGCGTGGAAGTCTTCATATCTCTTCTTTGTCTCCAGCATGAATGTCTCATCTGGACCAACTATATAATCCACAATGGTGTGAACTCTGGTGATTGATCTTCTGGAAAATGAGTGAATCTTCTTGCATCTATCAAGATGTGTCTTGAGATTATCAAGAGAAAGTCGTATGTCACAAATTGCATGCATGGAGGTCTTTGAAAAGTTTGCATCCTCCACTTGCTTCATGATGGCTTCCTTGTAGATTTGTGAAAGTTCACTGGCCGGGAGGAAAATATGATTTTCATCAAGGAGCTTACCCGGTAACTCCTTAATTCCATTTTCTAGGATAACACGATGTCCTTCGACATCTTCTTGTACTTGGTGGATATCTTCAATAAGAGACTTGATCACTTGAATGCGGTGCTTGAGAGATTCTCTTACCTCCACATATTTCTCTTTGTCGAGAATTACCCCAACTTCCACCAACTTACTTAGCTTTGTCTCTTTCATCCGTGACCAAAATGAGAGACATTTTTCCATTTCTTTTTTCTCTTGGGAAAGTATGCTTTCTTCTTTATCAAGCTCTGATTTTAGCTTGACTATCTGAGTGGCCTTCTCATCCGCAGCAGTTATAACCTGTGAACCATGTTCTATCATTTCATCAATGAAATCATACAACACCTTACCCTTGGAGGCAAACTTCTCCGCCTTTTGTACTGTTGGTTCCTCAGCGCTTACCATAGCCATAGGTTGTACATTTCCTGAAGAGCCTGCAAGGTTCCTCAAAACAACTGCATAACACTCGGCTTTCTCCTTGTACATATTCCTGGCCTATTCCATCTTGTCAAGCCTTCCTGCTAATACATCCAAGACCACTTGTGCATCTGCCTTTGCACTTGCATTTGTCACTTTGCCGAGTTGGACTCTCATGACAGTGTAGTCCTCCATGTTTACATCTCCTTCTTGTGGCGGTAGACCAATTTCTACAAACTTATGACCAGTTTTGTCAACATGAAGCCTTGAATGAACTTTTTCCTTTTTCTTCCCCTTGGCTTTTGGAGGAGCTATCTCTTCAAGATCGAGCTCATCTGGGGAGATCATTTGTTTCTTTCACTTCGATACTTGAGAGATCAACCAAGGGGGAAGGGAGGAAGTATATGCTTCTTGACTCACTGTCAACTCTTGTGTTGCAGCCACTTCTGTAGAAATGATTGGTATGGTAACAATCGGGGTAGTATCTGTCATGATTGCTCCAATGGACTACAAACCAAGTTGACTCTGCAAAGACTCATTCATAAATTTGTCGAATTCAACTTCAAAAGAAACATCAAAACATGGAGATGACAAACTTGGGATGGACGAGGAAGAGCTTGACAAGACATCAACAGTTTGTAAATTTGAAACTGTAGGAGGGGTGGTAAGGATGGTTGATACTACGGGGGGAATAGAAACTTCCACTATATGTATGGTAGATGTGGGAGGAGGTTATCAATAATGTAAACTACCAATGTGTGTGGTTTTTGTTTAGTATATGCCCTTGTGAATCCCTTGGTACAATCTAACTTCCAATGGATGGCTCAAAAGCAGCTCAATCACAAGTAGGTCCTGTCAGCACCCCATTTTTATGTGTCTCATTTTTGCTTTTTTCTGCTCCAAAAGTTGTGCATTTGACCTTATCCACCCATTACTTATAACCAATCTAAGACATCCTAAATGGGTTCCCTAAGTGTCCAAGGAGGTGAAATTCCATTAAATCCTAAGTCTAGAACCGTTTCTAGTGTTTTCCTTATGTATTTTTGCATTTGACGAAGTTTTGGTTCGTGGTTTCCCATCCCTTCATACCATCCCTTCCACCCCCAATGCCCCAAAAGCCCGCTTTTCCTCAAGTGTTTCAGAGTTTTGGAGTTTTTCATCCCATTATCCCCCTATCAGACTTGTCATCTTGGTCATGCCTTCCCCAAAAGTCTGACATCCTGATATTCCCTTGAGTCTTCATCAAATTTCCTCTAAGTGTTTCAAAAGTTCTCCATTTCCAGGATTCCTCGATTTCTTGAAACCTTCACAAAAAGGATAGAAAAGTCGCAAGGTTCGCAATGCCACAAAGTTTGTGATTTCACGAACTTTGCGAAGGTGCAATGAAGGGAGAAGAAAACGTCAAAAGGTTCATAAGCCTCCCAATAACACTAACAAAGGGACAAAGAAATGGCTAAAGTTCATTGTATTGCAAACTTCGTAAGTTCATGAACTTGTTGATATGTTGACATGGTTTGCAAGTTCTCTATTTCTGCAAAAATGCGACAAAAGTTCTTAATGTTCACCAGTTCGCAAAAAGTGCAAAAGTGCGACAAAGAGGGAAGAAATGAGTTTCAAGTGTCACAAAGTTCAGTAGTTCGCAAATTTGTTGAAAGGCCGACATGGTCCTTAAGTTCACGAAAGGTGCAAAAGTGCAATATGGTTCACCAAGTCGGCATAAGTGAGAATGATTGAAGAAGGAAACAAAGAACTTGCAAAGTTTTAAGTTTCGATAAGTATAGGTTCATTTGGACATATTAAGGGGTTGGGATTTTCTAGAGAGAAGCATTATAAAAGAAAACTTTGTTGAAGGTGTTGGCGTAACAACTAACACCTCTGGAGTAGAAGTTGTTATGAACAGCCTATGTACACTACGCAATGAGTGCTCTTCAAATTATGGAGGGGAAGCTCCCTCGTTGTGCTTTGACAAATATACTTGCAAAGGAAAATAAGCTAAAACTATGTCCTGTCTTTTTGTTTCAGCTGCTAGAGGCACAAGACTTTCTTGAAAGAACCTATACGTTGCAGCTGAGTTTTCTCTGGTTTTGCAGATCTACTAACTACAACTTATATCTATCCAATCTCCTCAGGAAAACAGAGCAAGAGGAAACGGAGCAAGGTTTGACTATCGGACGATAAGCGTGTTTAGACTCTCTACTTGAAGGCAAGGTGGCGCAACTATCATCTCAATCTAAACAAGCTTATTGGGCACAAAACAGATTTAAGATTTTACCAAGACAACCTTATGGAACCCTGTGTGGCATAACACTTGATTGAAATAGTAAAATCTTCACAAAACAGCCTTTATCACCACAATCTCACGAAACCCTATGTGGCATAACCTTTAATTATAATGATAAAGATTCACAAAACAGATTTATCACCGTAACTTCTCGAAACCCTATGTGGCATAACGATTGATCACAATGGTAAATTAACACAAAACAGCCTTTATCATCTCAATTTCTTGGAACCCTATGTGGCATAACAATTGACTTCAATGATAAAGATGTTCAAACAGATTTATCTAACTATGGAAAGAATTCACCATTACAATCTTTGAAACCCTATGTGGCATAACAATCAATTGCAATAGCGAAGACACATGAACAAATACCAAAAAGAGCAATATTGAGGGCAAGGTAGGCGCAGCATATATTTCTCTCTCAAGCAAAAGTTATTTACAAATGAGCAAAAGCTCTTATTTATATACATCAAGGTGTAGGGAACCTAAAATCACCTTGAGTCATCTACAGTTCTGCAATGCATGCAAGATTTATTGCCAAACCCTAAT
>VDFB02072274.1:70061535-70095280 GCA_007258455.2 Sequoia sempervirens
TCCGAGATATGGGTTTTGTCCAGAAAAGGATTCTAAGACAACCCAGAACGTCAGATTTGCGAAAATTCAACTTCTACTCGATCGTACAGAGATTTTTCACTTGAGAAAATCAGCAATTCGAGAACGAATGTTCTGAAGCTAAAAATTCATGAAAAATCAAACGCACAAATTTAACTCGAGGAAATTATATGGAAATGATCCAAATACTGAGACTTGCCAAATTCGCCAATTTCAGGAACATGCACTATGTATTTTGTGAGAAATCTGAGATCTGAAGGATGAAAAAGACGTTTTTATGATGTCTTCTTTTATGAAAATCGCCCAAGATTTCTTTGAAAAACTGATAATTGTGAACTTGAATCTGCAAAAAGATATGTTAGGAAAAATCGCCTCTGTGAATTGATGAAGATTTTGCCTCTGAACTGGAAGAATTCGCCTTGTTTGGAAAAACCACGAATTTCTCCTCTTGAAATTTGCGCCTTTTTAAATATGAAGAAATTCGAATTTCCTGAAGAAAATACGAATTTTATTTGAATTTGAGGATTCGCCTTTGAATTTTAAATACGTCTTTAAGAATTAAATTCGCTTTTGAATCTCTGAAGGATTGTGAATTTTATTAAAAATCAAGATACGCCTTTGAGAATTTGAAATACGCCTTTGAGAATCAAGGAACTGCGAATTGCTTTGGAAGTGCGCCCTTCTCTTCTGAAGAAATACGAATTTATCTTGAAGTTTGCTTTGAATTTAATAAACTTCGATCTCTTTTGGAAGAAATGAATTTTCCTTTAGAAAATACGAATTTTCCTTGAGATTAAATTTGCTCTTGAGAAATACGAATTTCCTTTGAAAGCTTGTGAACAACAATGAAGATGGCGCCTCATATAAATAATAAGAAATTCGCACTGAATTGTGACTGCAAGAATTCATAAACCCTAACAAGAATAGAAATCCTCTGATTGGTTGCCTTTGAGTTCAACTGCCACTGACTGGAAGTTCAAATAATAAAGTATTAATAAAATATTTATTATCATGAAATTAGGCGCCAAAAATAGAAAATAGCCATCTTATGCAAATCTCGAACTTCAGTTGACAATTTGGTTGAAGCTCTGAGATTCATCGTTTGACTTCAACGATTCTGAAAAGTCATCTCTTGAGCACATAGGCGTCCATTTGCTCAAGATACTTCATTTTTTACTAAATCCCTATTTTATAGCTGACAGCACTGTCACGACTGGCCAACTTCGACACTGATTTCCGGATGACCGGGTGATGCTGAGGACTTCAAGAATCTACTCCGGAAGCTTCCATCAACAAGGAAGAAATGTCTGGCCGAGACACAACTGCAAATCCATCGCTTAACCCTTTGAAAATTAGGGGCGACTCGATTAAAATTGTTTTTACGAAGTTCCGACGAAGCATTTCCTAAACCGCCATCCGACATTTCAAACGGCCGCCGACGGTGAACGGGTGAACTCGCCGGCTACATGAGACGGGCTTCACGGTATGATCGGGATATTTTGCATCCAACGACTGTATGCACGACAGCTGAAAGCTGTGTTAAGGGCCTCAAAAGTAAAAGCGCCCCTAGCTCATGGTTGCACTTTTGTCATTTTGACGAAAGTTGAACGCTCATCCAAGTACCCTACTTTGACGTCTGACATCTGGAACTGGGATGACCCGATTCAGGCATTATCTGTTTTAACGGACAGCCAGAAGGGCCTACAAGAGAAGTCTCTGGAGGTGACGAGGCAAGAAAACTGCTTCTAAGACCTCAAAAACTCCAGTGCGTATTTTATTTAAGATTACCGCTCCCAGACTTAGCCATTTTCTGGACGTCTTCACTTTGCAATATTACACTAAAGACCTCGCACGCACGAGCGACTGCCAAATCCCGAAGGCCGACGGCTGTGCTCGTTGGAAAGATAAAATGATAACGCTCAATAGTCGTGAAGACTTCGAACGCGAACGGGCTCATCTGACAGGCCTAAAGGCTAGGCGCCTCTGGACTGTGAAAATACACTGAAAACCATTTGTTGGTCCGCCCGTAAAATTACGTGTTTGGTAGAATCTTCGCCATGACCACCTGAAACATCGGATCGACAAGCTGAATGGTGCATTGCGGAGCTGGACTAGAGTATTACTGATGTCGTGAAGACTCTGTCTGCAAATTTTGCCATCTGAAGGGTCCTTTAAACCAGCGCCCCTGGCCTGTACTTGCACTGGGAACAAACGGAGAAGCTCAGAAACGTGAAAACTCCATTTTAAGCTGATCTTTGGATGACTGCCGCCTGAACTCTGAGAGTCAGATGACTGCGCTTGATATCTCGTCGGATAAGCAGACTATTTGTGAACAAATTGACTGCATTCGACATCGAAACTGTCGAGATTAACCCCCTCCTTAAGATGGGCGCCCTTAGGCTAGAGGCGCGCTTTTGCCTGAAAAGGACAAATTTCTCGCATCTGGAACTTTAGGGATTTCCACTTCTGTCGCTGATAACCGGAGCTGTGGGTCTCGGAACGCCTCGCTGGATAGCTCAACGGATAGCCAGACTGATTCTGAAGAGATTGGCTGGATGCTTGAACATTTAAACCAGAATCTCGATCTTCAACAAACTGGGCGCCCCTGGGCTATACTTGCGCTTTTGGGCTTTTCCTGAGAAATCTTCATGATTTGATCACTGAAAACTCTGTTTCGATCATTGAAATGACCGTCTACAATATGGAATGTCGTCATGAGATGCTCCTCCATCGCGAAGATCTTCATTTTGAGTCTCTGCTTCGGTTCTGACCAATAAAACTGACTTTGATTGACAAAATATTGACAAAAACTCCATGCTTGATATTGCCCAAAACTGTGTTCTACAACATTTTAGCAAGATTTAGACTTTAAAATGCAAAATGCCTTGATGAAGCAAAAAAAAAAAATTGGTTTGGGTACAACAGAAGGTTGTAATTTTTTCAAAAAGATAATAAAGTTTGTTATTTTGTTCCTATGTGTATGTTGTATCAATTTTTCTCTATAGTAATGATATGAATACATGCATATAAATTTGATTGTCTCATTCATTACATTTCGTGTTCTTTGAGGGAAGTAAGTTTTCAAGGAAAGGAAAAAATCTCTGCTTGCACATTTGCTATAGGAGTTGTTGATTTAGTTAGTTTATCTTCAAGGAGGGTGATAATCCTTCTTAGACAGTGATTGGGGTGTGTGTACTTATGAAGGATTAGTAAGTAGAATCTGATTCAATAAGTGACTAAGTCAATAACGAGGGTTTATATTACTGTAAGGCAGTAATAGATTTTTGTTAAACCCCAAAGATGGAATGTTGATGCAATATCATATTGGTATAAGTTTCAGACTCTGTTATCCAAAGGAAGTAGGCACCGATCTTTTCTATTATCTTTTTCCATTAAAAATTTCACAAAATGAAAAACTACACTTTGGTGTTGTATATTAGTAGTTTAGGTGATTTGTTCATGCCTGCTCATTAAAGGTACAAGGAAGTTAATACTACAAAATTATCTTCAAATCCTTGCTCTGTTTGCATGAATCATTTATCTAACATTTTTCACTGAGATAAACCCATTATTCTACAGATATCCAGTGTTGTTAGTAGGTACACCTGCCTAGGTCTTGTAGAGCCTAAAGTGTAGGAGAGAGTCAAATATCCCGTTCATTGGCCCAACATCTTAATTGTTTTGATCATAGGGATTCACAAACCCTTAGAAATAATTAACAGCAGCTTGGAGAACCAAAGGTTCTTGGAGGTGGATTTAACATGGTTATGTGGGATGGTAATTATGTTAAAACATAAGATAATAGTATTTTGATCTAAACAAAGGCACGCTTGGAAGGACTGAGAAAGGATGAATGGTGTGACAAACATGGCATGGGCCCAAAAGCATCTTGTTACAACAGGATGGTAAAGGTCATCCAAAAATCATGGGAAGGAAGCAGACTCAAGTTGGGCTTGAAGATTATATGCAAATTTATATGCACCCATGTTTTCTTCTTGTGCATATAGATTCATACATTATTGGAGCAAATTAGTATCCTATTTCTGCTTACATGATCACTGGTGTTAACCATCAATTTGATTCTCATTTCTTGTTCAAGTTGAAAGGTTTTTGTTCTTGACATAGCACATGTTCACTGTTGTTGACATTAATCTGATCATCACTCCTAGTTCAAGTTAAAATCTTTTTGTTCTTGACTTAGCAGAGAACAGTAGTTGCATCCTTTGGTGGGATAATTCCACAAAACGTGCAACAAAGTTACTTGATAAATGAAAAGGATGCACCTTAGAAAGTTACTGCTACATAGTACTCGTGATTTCATATATCGTATAAGACTCTAATAAACTATTCATGCAAAAAATTTGGCTACATTGGCTGAGGAATGATAAATATTTGATTCTTGAAAATTCCTGTTAATGTTGGGAAAGATCTTAACTATAACTAGATCGAGGGACCTAGTGCATAATCCCTAGGCAAGATCAGGATATGAGAAAATGCGATCCAAATGGGCACTCCAAACCTATTGTCAACATCAATACCACAACCAATCTCCTATAGAATCTTTCATCTATTGCCCCAACAATATTTCTGTTGTCACATGATGACATGTATACTAGATATTTCATCTATTGCCCTCTCACCTTGTCCTATGGGGTTCTCACCTAGGGGTTTTCTACCTGTAACCAATAGAAGATAATGGCTGACATGTGGATGAGCAATTGTTCATCTGCCATAATGGATCCTGTATGCTATGTGTCACTAATAATTTATGTACATAAATAGATTGGGTTAGAGAAGATCATTCTATCATATGATTTGAAGGGTTTAACACTAATTCATAAGCAATAGAATATGAAGAGACACATGCAACAGAAAACCTTTCCATGATGGTTCCATTGCCTTTTGTATAACCAACACCTTGTAAAATTCAACTAACTTGACTACACAGGACTGAGTAAGAGTTCATCTCGAAAGAGTTTGGAACAAAAGGTACAAATGATGAGATCCCTTGATCATATGCATTTCAATTACCTTGGCTAAGAGGAAATTGAGTGCAAGTTTCCCTAAGGAGAAATCAAACTAAACAACCAATTATGAGTTCTCGTGATCTTTATTACTGGACCTTCCAATTGCTGTTGTTATTTGGTTATATGGATATGGTGACTTGGTTGTAGCCACAAGTTATTGATTGGCAATGACTGCCAAATGCCAACTAATCTGCAACTATGTTGCACGGGGATGCATCCCCTGTCCCAAAATGGACTGTCCCCGTCCCCAGCTGTCCCCGGGACGGGGGGACACAAAGGGGATGTCCCCTTGCCATCCCCGAAACAGACTAAACAGCAAGAAATGGCAAGAAACATCCCTGTCCGTTTGGGGATGGCTAGCTGTCCCCAGGACGGCTGGGGGGCATAGGAAACGTTCCTCGTCATCTCGGGGACAACTAGTCATCCCCTGCGGATTGGGAAGTTTCAACTGCCAAAAAAACATAAAAAACTATTTTTTTTAATTTTTCTTTTTGCTGTTTAGGGACGTGGGGGGGCCACAATGACGTCCAACCCTAATATGAACCCTAAAATGCCAAAAGAACATAAAACAAAATGAAAACATAAACTCACCCTATGTTTTGCTCTTTCATTTTCTCAATTTGTGCTCCTTGTTGTGAGAGTTTGCTTGTTGGAGAAGAGATTGGCATGATATAGAGGAGAGATTGGACTGAATGAGGCTTAATTTCATTGACTGTTGTATTTAGTATTTTCATGTTTGAACTTTGAGACTTCTGGATACATGTTTGAGACATTTGGATATTGATAGACCATGGTTTTATTGATGTTTGAAACTGCTGTTATAAATTTATAATGCTTTATTGACATTTATTATGCTATTATACTACTGCTCTCGTGATTTATTTACATATTGATATTGTTGTTATCAGTTATTGACATCTCTCTCTCTCTCTCTCTCTCTCTCTCTCTCTCTCTCTCTCTCTATAATATATTAATAAATTTTGAAAAATACATATATATATATACCCTCTCATCAACTAAAAATGGCCCCCTAGGGGACGTCCCGGAAACGTATCCCCTGCCGTCCCCCTGTCCCCGTCCCCGTCCCCGTCCCCGAAAAGCCGTGGAACACAGATCTGCAATAGATTTAGTGATGAACATACTCTACTCCACACCTTGAAAGGTGTGATAGAGGTCTTCATAAATCACATCCTCTAACAAATGAATATGTAGCAACATCAAAATTACCAATGTATTTGCAAGTGTGCCTACTTGCACTTTTTCACTAACCACCATGTCTGCATGCAAGTATAGGGAAGTTGGTGCATAACACTTATGTTAATCTCTGACTGCTTTCTCAGGTCCCTGTAAGATTGATGCAACTTCTCCGTGTGTGATTCCATTCCACCCATTTTTTGCATGATTAGAATTGTAATTTATGTAAATTAATATATGAAGCATTTCCATTTTTTTTTAAAATGACTCAGTTCTCTAAAATATCATAGTGATTTTGGATGTATTTGAAAGGTTTGATAATATGGATAATTGAAAATATTGAACACCCAATAATGAATGAATTGCCTAGAGAAGATGGGAAGCATGTCATATAAATTTATAATATATATCCATTTAGATGTTGTCAGCTTAAGTGCATTCACAGATTTATGCTTAATAAAAATTCTTTGTTGAAGAAACAACACGACATTGTGTCTTGGAAAATATAAAGTGTTTTGGGTCCCTTGAAAATTTGAACGGACTTCTCTTCACCCCAACCCCTCAGAAGTTCAATGCATCATTCTAAGAGTTTTTCTGGTAACACATTATGTCTAAACGCTATAATTCTGGTCCAAATATGCAGTGGAGAATATTTAGGAGATACATATACTTCTTTTAAAATTCCATGGCCAAAGGAAGCTAAAAGTTTATCAAGTAGTCAGCATAAATTTATGAAATGGTTGGAAGGTATAAGAATAATGAAGGAAGGAACGACTGTATATTAATTTCGACAAGTGACAAAAGTTAAGTTAATAGTACTCCAAAAATACGCTCAATTACAAAAGGAAAGTACTAGGTTTAAAAAATCCCCAGGTTATGAAAAGTAACACACTTAATATTAAAGAAATGTAAACAAAACAAAAGGGCTTTAACCTAAAGAGACATTCCTATTCTAGTCATACTTCTAAAACCAAATTGACGGTGTATGACTTAAGTAAACAACTTATACATTTGAATAACTCTGATAATCCAATCTGAGAAAATCCAGTGCTGCTCAGATAATTTTATAATAAATATGAGAAACAAGAAAATTTTCATGCAAAACTCCAAAGACTCTCAAATGCCAGCTGAAGAAACCACTATTATAATGCTTCTATAAATTTAAACAAGGAAAACATAGGCCCCATGTGCATGTTTTAATATGTACCTTTATTTCATCCACTCCTCTCGAACCCAACCTGTGATCTACATCACACAGCAACCTACAAATCAAATCTTTCGCTTCAGGTGATACTCGAGGTTCTTCAGGGAATTTCAAGCATGTCTTCCAGCAAAGGATCTGTTTCACAATAAGATATTCAAGCCATAGAGCGAGGTAATTTAAATGTTTTGTTTCTTTGAATAGTTATAAGGGGAGAAAAATAACAACCAAATTATAACCATCCTATAGTTTTTTATTACCTTTCTACATGTAATTTTGGGGTCATCAGAACAGAAAGGAGGACAGCCAACAAGCATCTCATACATGATTGCACCTAAGGACCACCTGGAAAATAATCAATCAATGTAATAAATCATAGGAGCCTAGCTGTGCCTTATTCAAATAGCCATGAGTAAATAATGTCTCAAGACCAGTTTTCTATGACTGTTTGAAGTAAAACTGCAGAAAGAAGACAACTATGACCATTAGAGAAAAAAAAACTTTCTGCTGTCCCTGGAAACCTGTAAGTATAGACACAAAAAACGTAAGTAATTCTGAGACCATGTCATCATATGTACGAAGGACCCAATTCATATAATAGCAAAAATAGCCGAGCCTCTTGTCAATGAAGACAGACTTCAACCAAAGATTATGAGATTACAGATATCAACATCATAGGAAATACATAAATGAATGTTGCACATTAGTAGAGCACACAGCTTTGTATGCCCTGTTGCTCAAATCAATCAAGATGAAGGGGCAATAGCTCAAATCACTCAAGGTGAAGGGACACAATGACATAGTTGGGATTAAACAGATGTTATAAACTTAAGTTTTCAAAAACAAGACTACATATATAACGTCTCTCTCCTAAACACCCTTATAAAATTATCTCTTAAATATATGCAGATACATTCTTGCAACCAGGCTTTCTAGCACTGTTGTATCTATTTGACTGATATTAACTTGAAAAAATGGATTGATTCTATTAAAAAACGAGATAGAAATTTTACAATTGATGTCACTCTAAAAGGGTATAGCTCGGTTGATATACATTAACAATTATCATCTTCAAGTGGAGTAAAATGCAAAATTTCAGTAGCCACCAAATGAATTAATCTCCATCTCCCTTTCCTTTTCAGAGCTAATTCCCCCCCACCTTTTTTGCTTGCTTTCTCACGTCATAGTCTACTCCCTCTGCCCTGCCAGCCCCAGTCCTACCTAGTTTCACTCCTGGTTAATTCACGCTGTTGTTTTTGGCTATTCCCACTATCATATTTCGGTATTGAATCTTACTGCCATTACCATCTGTTAATATTATCTTCTACTCCTTATTGATTCTCTCACCACTCTTAATCATATATTTAAAAATTATTTTTTAATAGATTTTCTTTTTATTTTAACTGTTAAGTTTCTTAATTTTGTTTCTTGTTTATTGGTCAACATTTATAACTGTAGTTTCACATTGGGTTTCAATTCCAATTTTTAAAAAATTTTAGCTTTAATTCTTAATTTGTAACTTTATTTTAGATTTTAGTTCTCTCCTATTAATATTTTGGTCCCTTGGCTGACCTGCCTATCACACTTGGTAGCATAGGGCTTACAACAGACCTAGCAATTCTCATATCTTTTATCATTTGTTTCTCATCCTAATGATGCAATGGAGAGTGATCCAAAACATTGATGCAAAAATCGAACACATTTTTTTCCAATGTTCCACGGTTTTGGAATGGGTGGATGGGGACCTAGATTTGGGGACGGAAGTGGCAACACAAATATATATTGTTAAAACCAAAGGGAGGGTCTAAGGGTAGCACCACTTGCAGGGTCAAGGGGCATTTGGGGGCAGAGGCCCAAACAAGGTCAGAGGCAGTGCCCCTCACACGGTCACTGTCACAATATAGGGTGGATCGAAGGTCAGAGCCCCTACCACCAAGCCCACACTAAGGCCTTTGAAACCACACAGACTTTCATGGTGCATGACATTTCTCATAATTTTATCACTATAGTTTCTCCAACACTAAATCCTCATTATTTCTAACCAAATCTTCATTCTTCAAAGAACTAACAATGAAGCTGGGGAATTTGACTGGTCTAAATGTTGAGACTTGCATAATTGAAGACAAGAATATTGTCTTTGTTGAATCTTTATATTTGTTTTCTTCTCTGTTTTGAGAAATTCCTTACAGCAGTCAGCAAAAACTTGCAAACATCTATCATTTGTGAAAACTTGATAATATCCACCGCCACCCTGCCCTCTCACCACTTCCTCTACCCTCTACTAAGCCTGAGGTGTTAGTGATGTATGAATTAAGAAATATTTGATCACCAACTTCCTAAAGTTAAGACAAGAAAACGTGCATCTGAGTAAACAAAAACAATAACAGTTTTTTTAATAGTCTATTTGCCTCCAATACCATCTAAATATTCCTTCTTTCTGCCAAGGTCAATTCAATCATTCGTGCATGCCATCATGTTTTCTGCTTGTTTATATCTTTGACAAAGAATCATTCTTATGACATAGAGAAACTTTATAACAGCATGGGAACTCTCCAACATCCTTTGCAAAGGGGAATGCACCGGAAATGTCCCCTGCTTCAGCAGGAGCGTTTTGGGGACATCTCCCCCTGCAGGTGGCAGTGGGAGGATAGCTGCAGGACATTTTGTCCCCATCCTCAAGTCCCCCAAGCATCCTGCACTTGGAGATGTTTTTTCAGGGATGGCAGGTCCCCATGGAACTATGGTTTTTTCTAGAAACTCCACAACTGAATCTCATGGAGTGTGAAAACTTGATTTCTATTGAAGAAAAAGCTATCAAACAACAAACAAACATCTGACTAGCACCAAATGGAATATATCAGCAATGATTAAAGATATATAAGTAAATAGGAAACATTGTCAGTTGAATATATGAATAAATGCCACATATTAAGTGACACAAATCCTAAGGATGAAGATTGGAAACAAAGAAAATAATTATGAGTTATGCTGATTCAGATAACTGAAAGCATCAAATGAAGGAGGAAACTAGCAACCAGTGACAGATGCATTCATTGGGAGCACGCCAAAAATTCCCAGTGAGATATTAATGCATAAGAATAGAACAACCAATCCATTCATGACACTTGACAAGGAGATTCAAATACATAATAATCACAACAAAATTAATTTCATGCATAATTCATTCACAATTTTACAACATTGCAGGTATCTATTGAATACCTCAATCATATATACAAACTGACTGAAGCGTTACATGATGAACAAGTCAGGACTAGGCAAATGACTTAACATTGATGGTGCATCATAACACACAACAATAGCACTATCACATTCCATTACCAGATATTCTAGGAAACCTAAGAGGTAATAGGGTGCATTTAGTATATAGTTGAGCACTAAGTACCCCATACTTGATTTGTAGTGCTAATTTATTCAGATTAAGTGTAGCTCCCATTTAGAAAATGTATCATTAAAGATGTGGTGAGTTTATTCCAATTTAGGAAATCATCAATTTAGAACAAGCTTTATCAATAGTTTCTATTCATTGATGTAACCTGCATACATAGTTAAGTATTTATTGTTGTTATATTCTATTATTCATGAATGTTATTATACTCCTGTAGTATACTTTTCTACAGTTATCCATATGTTCCCATTAAACTTTTTTTTTAAAGTTGCAGGTCTGGATATGGCTTTGGTTTTCGTGGTATGTCGAACAATACTGTGGTGTCAAATGAAACTAAGAACTAAGGAATCATCCAAGAGGTCCAAACCTTGAATGCCAAAGGTTTAAGAACTCAAAAATCATCTCTAAAATATTAAACTAATCCATTCTTAAAATGACAGAGAAAGGTGAGAGACTATTCCACTCCATCATTGATAGGAAAAGCAAAAATCATCAATGGGCAGAGATATGGAGGATACAGCACCTTCCATAGCTAGAGAAGATGTAGATAGCCTACACACTCCAAGAGAGCTTCTTCTTTGTATTGACATTGGTGAATAAAATCATATCTTTCGCTGGAAAATTTCAAAAACTGGGTCTATCCAAGGTACATCATTGTGTTTTCTCATGTGATCTCCTTTATTATGTTGTTCTTTACATTCCTTTAAATTTTCTACACATATTTCATTCATGTAGTTAATTGATTTCCTCTGTAGTAGCATGGATTTCTCAAATGGGAGTATGTGCATCAGCATGCACTTATATATAGCTCTGATTTTCAATAAAGTGGCATGTGGATTTTTAGGAACTTTTCTTTGAGGAGGAGGAGCTCTGAGAGAGGTGTGGAAGATGAAGACCATCCTCCATTGTTGCTTTCAGATACTCTTATGCTCACGCATGGTGATACAAATTAGCATTCTTCGTCATTGTTGGTTGCCATTGTTTTTCTCTGCTCTTCAAATTTTTCTATAGAATTTTATATTGGGCTGTTAAGATTAGGCTAATTGTGCAGGAAAAAAAAATTTGAATTCTGCATTTTGTTATTTCCTCCCCTTTTTTCTAGCTTGTATTCATGCATGGTTATTGTCCGCTGGGCTTTCGGGAGTCTGGTTTTTCAGTTGGTCTTTTGTGGGGGTGACATGGGGGTGGTTAGAGATTTTTTTGTGTTGGGGGTTAACTTCCCCCCTATCAATGAGCTGGATATGAGAAGAGTACACCAAAAACCAACAAGTAATGGAGATAAAATTGATATTGGGAACTTTGAGAATTCCAAGGAAGGTATTTCTCTCCCGCAGATTGTTCCAAAAAGGCCTTCCTACAGAGATGCGGTGGGAGGGAAAGAGACCAATGGTTATGGAGACTACAATTTTCTCTATGGCTTAAGATGGAGACAAAAATGGATTAGGAGATAGATATGGAATGGTAAGGGCCAGCCACATCAAGGGAGAGGAATCTGGAGGAGGAAACTTCAGTAAGGTTTCTTCTCTTCTCAGAGTCCTCTCCATTTCTCCCAATCCTGACATGTTGCATGCAGATAAGAATGAAGAAAACAAGCTAAGAAACATTGTTGTTTTTTTGCTTGTCTGGATATGAATATTTAGCCTCCTAGAAAGTTTTTTGATGACTAGTTGTGCAATGTGTGGAGTAAAAAGATGGATATTTATGTGAATGGTTCAAAAAAGGATTTATATTATCATCTTCAAAATGTATAATATGCAAGATAGAGAGGTTAAAAAAGAAATCTGGAACTTGCGTCAATCTATTTTTAGAGCTATTCCACAGTCTGCTGATTCTAGACAAAAAGAAGTCATGGCCAACTCAGCTCCGAGGTGGCTTGAAATTAGAAATCTGGTCCCCCAAGTGTGGAAATTTATTCCACAAGTCTTAAGCAATTGGGTGAGGTGCTGCAAGTGGAGGAAACTAGAGTTACCCTTCCTCACTAAATGCAAGAGTTCTAATATCTTTAGCCCCAGAGGTTGAGGTGCCTGAAAATTTATGATATTCAATTAGAGGGTAATAAAGTTAACTATGAAGGGGTTGACCCCACAGTGCAATGGTTAAGTTGCAAGGGCAGCAGTTGGGCTGTCTAAGGTTCGAATCCCACGGTGGAGAGTGGGAATGCCGCAGGGAGATAGCGGCAATGAGGTCAACAAAGGAAATAGCGGTGGTGGATATGGTGGCAGCGGCAGTGGATATGGTGGCAGACGACAGTGGATATGGTGGTGGTGGCGGTGGTGGATATGGTGGTGGCGGTTCGAAATGGCGGGGATGAGGTCTCCCAAATGTGGCCTCACTGGTTCATAGCTCCAGTCAAAAGCGTTCAGGGTGCTGCCCCTCAGCAGTGATTTACCGAACAAAAAAAATAAAAAATAAAGTTAACTATGAAAAGGTTGTCCAAAAATCCCTAAAATACCAAGTAGAGAGCTATAAGTAGTGGAAAATTTAATGGGAAAGAAGAAGAAACCAAAAAAAACAAAATTTTCTTTCAGTGCGGGATATTCCTACTATTGTTGAAAATATTGATTTTATGGACAATGACTTTAGGGGGCGGTGCCCATCCACTCTTTCTCCTAATGAGATTGAATTTCAAAAGAACGCAGGCAACCAAAGCCCTATTAATCTTGATACTTGCCTCAAAGGGCCCCAGATTGAAGAGCATTATGTTGTGATTCCTACAATGCAAAACATCAGTGAGAAAAATAAGAAGTTGGAATCTTATAAGCCAAAAGATATGCAAGAGAGGGAAAATGTCCAACAATTGGCTTTAGAAAGCCTTAAAGCTAGGGCTGAGTTTGAAAAGTCTAAATATGACCGATCCCCCCCAATGTTGCTAGAACCAAAGATCAATCCCATGGAGGAATAACATTGTAGAGTTTTTACTCAAAACTCTAAGAGACAAAAAGCCATTTTGGACCGTCTCTTTTCAGAGAAGCGCAAGGAAATTACTAAAGCCAAAGACATTCCCCTAATTGAGGAAAACAAAACAAAACAAAAAGACTAGAAGTCTAATGGGCAAAAAATCAATAAGATGAGTAAAGAGGAAAAGTTACCCAAATGTTTTGATAAATTGTACAAGAATCAAAAGCATTTGGCTTCTCCTACCACTCATAAGTGATAATTAACTGTTCTAGCTAGAATATCAGAGCATTAGAGACTCCTAACAAAATATATATTCTTAGATCTGTCTGTAATAAGAAGCCTAATATGGATTTTCTCTATCTACAAGAGAAAGAAACCAAGGTTGTAAAATTTCTGCCAGAAAATGTTCTAAAATTTGTTTGGAGAAAATCAAAACTCTTCTCCAATCAACATGTTAAATGATATTAAAATAATATTTAATTTATTTATTAATGGTCACCAGATTGTAACATACTGTAATTTAGATTTCATAGATTTCTTTCTTTTTCTGCTTGTTCGTTGATGTTTCTATTTCTCTTTTTGGAAACATCTTTATTGTATTCTATTTATGAAGCATTTGCTTCTTGTTCAATATATCAAATATTTCAAATTATCTATGTTTCATGGTATCAAAGCGGGTGTAGTTGAGCGGGAAAGTTTTTCCTATGTTTTTTCTGATTTTTGAGAATTTATTTCTCTTCTGAAAATCTCACGACCTCTAAAGCTTTTGTTTCTTGTGTGCACATCTTCTTGTTTTTTGAGAGCTTGAGCCTTGCGTGAAGGTGTCATTACTAGCGAAGGTTTCTTCTTGTTCTTTGGCTCTGGATTTTTTTATTTAAAAAAAAATCATGCATTTCCTTCACTCGCATCTATCTTTCTGCCACGTCTTTGGAGATTTCAAGACGTTTAGAGATTCTGAAGGCGTTTTGAGCTATGTTCCACCAAGTTTCCAATACGGGGGGGCAACAGAACGGCGGGACGTGTTTCGGGGACGACATTTTTTTAGGGGATTTTTGGGGACGAGGGGACGAATATATATATATATATATATATATATTAAAAATATAGGGAAATTTCAGATATTCATATGAGTAATGATAATCATAACAATGAGCATTGATAAAGTTTCAAATGTAATCACCAATCATATTGACATGTACATTATAGAGTCGAACAAATTAATATTACAACTACTTAATTGCTTCCATAATTCATGTCAAACAATCAATGTGCATATGATATAAAATTTAAAAATAAAATGCCGAAAGGCTACAAGTTTGCACTACAAATGTCAAAATGACAAAGTCACAAAAGTCCAAACCATAGTAATAGAAAGTATGATCGCTGCCTCTACTTGACATTTGCCAACATTGCATCAAAATCAGACTGAGAGTCTGAGTCACTGCCAATTTTTCTCTTCCTCACTTTCCTCTTAGCTGCAATTTTTTTTTGGAATTTAAAAATTTACTCAAATGGCTTTGAAAGCAAGTTTTATGTTTCATTTTAGGCTTGGGAGGGTGTGGGGTCCACTTAGAAACAATAAAAAATAAGCATTTTTAATTTCAGAGTTTTTTTTTGTAAAAACTTGCTAGAAAAAAGGGGACGGTTGGCCGTCCCCGAGACAGTTAGGGGATGCCTAGGCGTCCCCTAATCGTCCTAGGGACAGCGGGTCATCCCCTTGCCATCCCTGAGACATCCCCGCCAATCAAGGACGTTTCGAAAAAAAGAAAACTTTTTGGGGACGCCTGAAAACGTCCCCCAGGCATCCCCCGTCCCCGAAACGTCCCCGATACGGGTACGGGGGGCAAAAGGGTAGGAGACGCATCCCCATGTTTCCTTGGTTTTTAGAGATCGTGTCTTTTTCATGCATTTCCTTTTTGACTACGTGTTCTGTCTATCTCTTTTGAGTCGGCATTTTGTAAAATTTCCTATGTGACAAGGAACGATCTTCAACCACCCGTCTCTTCCAACACATGATCTGGGCGTCTATTTTTTTGCGCGATCATGATTTTCTAAATCCGAGTTCGTGTTTTTTTCTAAAACGTGCGTCTTTGTAAATCACATCATTTTTCACGCATCTTCTGCTAGTGCCATTTTTTCCTTATCTCCTACCCTCAACCCGTGTTGGTTTCTACTTTTTTCCTACTCGAGATATCAAAATCGTGGGTCTTTATTCGTTTTGTCTAGGTGTTTAAACCTTTAGCGTTTCTGCATTTTTACGACTAAGCTTTTTTGGGCGATTTTTCTCCAAATTGCACGACTTCTTTTGCACAGGTTCCTCTTTAATCTTTAGAGCATAACTTCGTTATCTGCTGGTTTTTGTGCAATGCGATTTTTTTGAGTCATCTCTTGATCGGATATATTCATTGGGTGTCGGTTTTGTGGAGACTACGTTTTCTTTCAGCCGAGCTTTGTCTCTTCTGGCCGTTTTGCCTCTTCTGGTCATTTTGCTTTCTTTCTCTGCAGTTGGTGGGGCCATCAGAATTGTCTTTTTCTGCTTGCTATTCTTTCCCTCCTTTGTTTGAAGGTGTTGCTGATTTGTGTCAGCTATTGTTGACTATTTTCCTAGCCGCGTGTTGTTCTACTTCAGCATCTCTATCTGATCAAATTTGTGGTCACTATTGGATTTGTGCATTCCAGGGCACCTCGGATTTTGAACCTTCTTTTTGACAGATTGCTATTTTTTGTACCTCTATTCTATCAAAATTTGTCTTGAAGGTTTTGTGCATAATGGCCAAAAGTCTTGCAAATCCTATTAAATCCTCTGCCTGGTACATTGATTCAGGGGCTTCTCGACATTTCACTCATCGCCGAGATTGGTTCATTGAGTACATGCCATTCAGAGATTCTGTTATCTTTGGAGGCGAGGAGTATACTATTGTCGGAAAGGGCAACGTACAAATTCATTTTGGAGAGAGAAATTTAATATTTCTCGGTGTATACTTCGTACCTGGCATGGAGTTGAACCTTCTTTATGTCAGTCAGATTATGACACACTCTCAATTGGATATCATTTTCAGCATGCACACTTGCAACATTGTTGATAGAGAGACACGCACCACAGTTGTTGAAGACCTTGAGGATCATGGTCTTTATAGACTCGTTGACTCTGGTGATTCTCAAGAGCACGCTATGGCAGCCCGGAGTACATCCATCAACAGTCTCCGGCATCAATGTTATGGGCACCTAAACATGCAGTATCTCTCTCAATTAGCTCGTGATGAATTGGTTGGTGGCCTACCTACAATTCAAACTCAAAACCATGGCGTTTGTGATGCTTGTCAGGCTAGAAAGCAGCATCAGACTCCCTTCTCGGATGGTGACTCTTGGCGAACTTCCAAGGTATTACAATTGGTTCACGCTGATTTATGTGGTCCAATGAATACTTCTTCAATTATCGGTTGCAAGTATTTTTTATTATTTGTTGATGATTTTAGTAGAAAAATGTGGATGTGTTTTTTGAAAAACAAATCAGATGTGTTTGGTATATTTCAGCAATATAAGGCCTTAGCTGAAAAAGAGTTTGGTTCTCCAATAGTTACTCTTAGGTCTAATAATGGGGGGGGATTTTGTTTTATTGATTTCTCCAACTTCTGTGTTGCACATGGAATTAAGCGCCAACTCACCACACCATACACCCCACAACAAAATGGTGTCGTTGAACGTAGGAATCGCACCATCACTAAAATGGCTCATTCTATGCTAGAGCATAGACATGTTCCTAAGAAATACTGGGCTGAAGCAGTTTATACTATCGTTTATCTTTTGAACCAGTCTCCAACTCACGTGGTTAAGAAGATGACTCCTGAAGAAGCCTGATCTGGACACAAGCCTAAAATCAGCCACTTGAAAATTTTTGGCTCTACTGCTCAGGTTTGGATTCCAGATGCCAAGCACACTAAGTTGGATTCCAAAAGCCAGAAACTCATGTTCACTGGTTACAGTGAAAATCATAAAGCATACAGGTTGATTGATGTCGAGACAGATCATCTCATCTTCAGTCGTGATGTTGCGGTTGATGAAACTACTAGGCCTTTCTTTCAGTCTTCTACATTTGTGAATCTTGAGGATCAGCCTCCGACAGCTTCTGAATTGGGTGTTTGTCTTCCCTAGCTCCACATGATGGGAGGGATTCTGCAATTGAGCAGCCACCTAAGCAGAATATTCCACCACCCGCCCCTCCTCGAGACAATCTGGATCCTAATCCAACTGATTCTGTACCAACCACACCTGGTGATGTTGTTTCTCTTGATTCAGATATTGGTCCTTCTACTCTCCAACCTAAATTGTATGCCAAGACCATTAGTGATCTTCATGATGATGAGTTGATCGAGGGTAGAATAGCTCGGAAGAAGAGCAAGCAACAACATACAATTAATTTTGCTCTCATGGCCAATTTGCACAACATCTATGAGCCTCAAACATATTCTAAGGCTAAAGGCATACCTGAGTGGGAACAGGCTATGGAAGCTAAACATCGTAGCCTTCTGAAGAATAACACGGGTCCTTTTTGATCTTCCACCTAGGAAGAAGCCCATTGGCTGCAAATGGGTGTATAAAGTTAAGTACAAGGCTAACGAAACCCTTGACAAATATAAGGCTCGGTTAGTAGCCAAAGGGTTCTCACAGATAGAGGGTGTTGACTATGAGGAGACTCTTGCTCCTACAGCCAAAATGAGTACTATTCGGCTTGTCCTCGCTACAACAGCCCAATTTGGTTGGCAAGTCTATCAAATGGATGTCAAGAGTGCGTTTCTCAATGGTGATCTATAGGAAGAAGTCTATATGACACAACCTCCCGGTTTCAAGGTTCTTGGTAAAGAACATCAAATTTGCAGACTTGTGAAAGCACTCTATGGCCTTAAACAGGCTCCATGGGCACAGTTGTAATGTCCCCTTCCAGTTGACATCTCTCAGATCATTGATTAGCCTATTATGTGACCCTCGTAGGCTGATAGGGTGGATAGAGGGTCTAGTTGAGGCTTGGCTTATCTCCAGTTGCAGGTTTGTTCAGTTTGGCTTTCGTTTGGGGTCGTTCAGACATCATTTGCTTGACTGGCTATTTTTAGTAAGTTAGGTCATTCAGCGGAGCACCCCTACTATTTTTAGCAGTATGGTTTGGTCATGTGCAAAATCAATCACTTATTCTCCAGCTTCAGACGGTTCATTAATCGGACGTATTTTGAGGAAGATATTAATATTTTAATTGTCTAATTGAATATTAATTATTCGAAGCTTATATTATAAAGTTATAATATTATTTAATATTATAACTTAAGTGATTTATTGAAGGGGTCGACCAACATTGAAGAGGGGCCACTTTTTAATTATAATTTATAATTAAAAGTGCATTCGAGACTATTGAAAAATTAAAAGAAAAGTTCGAAATTTATTTAAATGATGCCTTTTTGAGAAAAGTCGAACTTTTGATGGATATAAGGGTTTCATTGGGAATTGAGCTCATTATGTTGAAAAATCGAATTTTTGCTAAGACCTTCTGAGAACAGAGCCAAGGGTTCCAGTTTTCATCGTGCATTGGAGAACATGCCATCTTCAGTGTCTGCAGTTCAGAGGCTGTGAAATATCAGCTGATTTATTGCCAATCAGAGAGATAACTTCACACAGAGGTTATTACAGAGCTTATACAGAGTTTCCTATTTCAGAAGTTTATTCCAGAGTTTCATCCGGAGACAGAGAAGATCTTTGAGCGGCTGGTTGTATGCATCTGGCATCCATTTTAAATCTGTACGGACTTCCTAGCTGCTGCTGCTGTAGGGCCGTACCAACAAGTACCAGGCCGTACTTCTTCATCTAGGGCAAAGCGCTTTCTTTTCTTGCCTTCTGGTTTCATCAAATAGGGCGCCAATACCTATGGATTCATTCTTGATCATCCGGCAGAGGGAGAAAGTGATTATGTTGATAGCCGTACCAGTTCTTCTTCAATTCATGCGCTTGTAACCAGCAAATCAGGTTTTCTTTAATGCAATCATGTTGTTGCTTTTTAGCTTGCATGTTATCAGATCTCAACTGTAATAAGTCTAGAGGATCATTAAATGATTTGGCATCAATAGAACGTGTGAACTCCATCATTTCCAGTATTGCAATATTTTATTTGAATTTATTAGCAATTTCTTTCAAAATCGCACTTCTTCAATTTATGCACAAAAACACAAAAAAACCAAAAACGTTCAAAAACAAGCAAAATCAAATAGATTCAGAAGTCAGTAAGAACAAGGGTTTCTACAACGGTACATGAAAATTGATAAGTACCTTACTGATCATGGTTTTCAAAGAAGCCCTTCTAACTCAAATTTGTATGTCAAATGGTCTGGTGATGATATTCTTGTGCTTGTTGTCTATGTTGATGACATTATCATTACTGGTAGCTCAGAACATTTGATTGAAAAGATAAAACACAATCTCAGTCAATCATTTGACATGAGATTTGGGACTTCATTATTTTCTTGGTGTTGAGGTTTGGCAGACATTTGATAGCATCTTCATTTCTCAGTTTGCTCAAGAAGTTTAGAATGAGTGATTGCAAACCTGCATCAACACCTATGGAAAAAGGGCTCAAACTATCAGCAAAATCAGATTTGCCTGTGGAAAATGAATCCGCATTCAAGCAACTAGTAGGCAGCCTCATTTATTTCACTGCTACTAGACCTAATCTCAATTTTGCAGTGAGCTACATCTCTCGCTTCATGACAGCCCCTAAAGCTAAACATTGGGTTGCAACAAAGCCTATGCTGCAATATGTGAAAGGCACTTCCGACTTTGGCATTTTGTATGGAAGGTGCAAAGATCCTAAGCTGATTGGCTAATACAGACTCAGATTGGGCAGATTTTGTTGATGACAGAAAATCTACTTCAAGGTGTGTATTCAGTTTGGGTATAGGTGCAGTTACATGGACCAGCAAGAAGCAGCAGGCAATGGCTCTTTCCTCAACTAAAGTTGAATATCGAGGGACTGTTAAAGCAGCTTGTGAGGCAGTTTGGCTTTGAAGGGTTCTTTCTGACATGCAAATGTCTCAAGCAGGCCCTTCTCCCTTGTAATGTGACAATCAAGGGGTGCTCAAACTAACCAAAAATCCAATCTTCCATGAAAGGACAAAGCATGTTGAACTTCACTGTCATTTCATCCACCAGCTTGTCGAAGATGGATCAGTCGTATTGCAGTCTATTTCAACAGAGGATCAAACTGTTGATATTCTCACCAAGTCTCTGAGCCTAGATAAGTTTGTCAAATTTAGGGGGCACCTTGGTGTAGTTGATCGGTTGACCATTAAGGGAGGGTATTAAATTAAATATTAATTTATTTATTAATGGTCACCAGATTGTAACATACTGTAATTTAGCTATCATAGATTTCTTTCTATTTTTGCTTCTTCGTTTGATGTTTCTATTTCTCTTTTTGGAAACATCTTTATTGTATTCTATTTATGAAGCATTTGCTTCTTGTTCAATATATCGAATATTTCAAATTATCTCTATTTCAAATGAAAGGGTGGGGCTGCCATCTTAATTAAATCCAAGTGGAATCCTTTTGTCATTGATAGTGGTTTCTCTCCTTGTAATAGGTCAGTCTAGGTTATTATTGAGAAGAATGATTGCAAGTTTGGATTATGCTCCAATTTGCTCCCACTGATTATAGAGATAGGTGTTCTCTGTGGAATTGGATTGCCTAATCCCTTCCAAAGGTTCCTTGGGTCATGAGGGGAGACTTCAATATGATAGAGCATAGAGAAGATAAAGTAAGAGGTAAAGATGCCTTATGGAAAGGTAATGAATTGTACTTTTGGTCTAGAATGAAAAAAATTTGTAACCTTGTTGATCCTCCTAAAAAGAAGTCAAGAAACATGTAGTTTTGGTTTACTTGTTATCCCAATTTAGGTCATTACCCCAAAAAATTGTTGTCCCTATTCAAATTTGTACTAAGTCGAGTGTCGGGCGATGTTTCATTAAGTTCGTCTAACTTCGGCGGTGAGTACAGATGTTCTTTTAACTCCAACTTTCACCGCCCTCCGTTTAAATCCGTTCATTATTTCATATGCGTGGCATGTTATTGAATTGTCATAACTACCCAAGCGATCGATGTGTTTTACGAAGTCTTTATACTTGGAATTTTAATGTTGGTGGTCCATATGTGAAGTTCGCGAACTTGTCTAAAAGATCATCAATAACGGGAAATTCAAAGGTGTAAAGTATGGGCATGAGTTTCAGTTGTTTTGAAAACTATCGGTGGTTCTCGCTGAAGTTTCATGAACTTTCTATTTTACCGCCTAACAATGGCATTGTTTAAAAGAAGGCAAAAAAGATGGAAGCGCAGATTGGTTTCACTGTAATGCACTTTGTTTCATACTTATTACAATTAAACAATGCAAAATTGATGAATGCTTAACGGTGTATGACTATGAAATACCAAATGCAAGGAATGAACATAAATGAATACCATTAAAAGATACAGCAAATGCAATTGAAACATAGAAATATTCAGAAAGAGCAAAAACACCAAAGTATCAAAAATGTTGTATTATATTATATTATATATATATATATATATATTGTTGACCTTACAAAATTTGTATTTGGTTACAAAATTGGGGGCATCAAAAGTTGCTTTTTTTAGACATACAGAGTAAACATTAATATGCGGATTCCTTCCACTACCTCCTAGAAGATCTCAATCTAGGCTGGTGATAGCAGGTTTTCATGGGATTGCAAGAATTGGGCGAACAACCCCATATCATTCCTTACTAGCCCAGCACGAAGGAGATTTACAGCTTCTTCAGTGACTTCATTTTAGGTTGTGGTCGCGATGCAGATAGCGTCTCCAACAAGACCAGTCCACAGATAATGGTTGAGCCCTACGATAGCCACATTCACTCTGTACAGAAATTCAGGCCTAACCAGACGTTCTACTGCCCTCATTCCCCAATCTCTCTGTCCAAAGGTGTGAACGACAGTGTAAATGAAACGCTCGAGTGAGGCATTGTGCACATGAACTTGACTCAGAAACGCTTCTCCCAGTATGCCACGCAACACTTTGAAATGTCCCACCCCAGGTGGACACTTGCTAACTAAATTTCTGCCTTGTGTGATTTGCTTGTTCTGTCAAAGTTTTTGTTTGTTTTGATTTCCAATGAGATAAATACTAGGAAATATATAGAATTGCAAATAACATATACCAATTGCAAATTATAGAAATGCTTGATAATGTAGCAACAGTTTCAAATATGATTATACATAGTTTACATATACAACAAATATTCAAATCAGATTGATATTCTTTCATTGCAAATACAATTAAGTCATACCCGAACTCCAAAGCAATTAAATATAAGTCTGAAGCTTAATAACAGTGGGTCTGGAAAACTTTGACAGCAACTGGTATACCCTTGACTTGCACGCCTTGCACAATGCTCAATGATCTCCACCATAAAATCACAACTGAAATTCTTCTATGACCTAGCCGCCCTCAATAGAGGTGAAATGGGGCAAGAAACTTAGGCGTTTCAGCCTAAGGGTAAAACGCCACCCTTATGGTCTGTACAGTCTGAGCATTAATGAGGTACGGCCTCAGCTATATTCCCATGTGCTGGTTAAAGATGAATGCTAACAGCAATAAAACCCTCTCTCAACAATCATAAATCTGCTCACAAGCATAGTTCTTCTAAACCCTTGAATGCTCTTCAAATCTGCTCAATATGAATTCCCACGTGCCAAAGAATAGTGTCTTTTAACACCAATGGAAGTGCTCATAAATGATTGTCTTCAATAACTTGAAATCTGCACTCCAAACCCTTACAAAATCTTTTGATAATCTCCTCTTTAATGCACAATGTGAATTCTGAGATAAAGCCACCTAAATTAGCAAACCTCAGATGATCCTTCACACCCTTGGAAAGCTTGAAACAAAGAGAAGCTACGCTCTCCAAGATCGATTTGCAGCAAAACCCTAGGTCTCACCTCCAAATGCCAAAGCATCCAAAAAGCCAAGTGTTGAAAAATGATCAAAGATGAATTTCATTTTCTTTTTGATGTCTTATATACTCCTCATGAAAAGGCACGACCTCCAAGGCATATTCCCATCATTAAATATATTATATCTTATTTGCTTTTGTTGACTTTAATAAATTTCTCAAATAGGCGCGCAAGTCAAATCACTTTATTATTCGACTTAAATGCACTTTTTTATAATTGACTTTATAACATTAAATAGCTTTTTATAATAAAGTCAAATGAAGTCATTTGATGTCCTCACTTTATAATTTGACTTTATAATATTAAATAATCCCCTTTTAATAAAGTCAATAAAACATTTAATGATGTGCACTTTATAATAATTAAAACTCCATAACTCCAATAATAATCCCCATAAATCAATTTTGTATGCGCCAAGAGATAGCCCACTGAACTCACTACTCACCAAGGTGCCTTACTAAAAATAGTAAGGTTGGCCTCTATCATCCATTGACTTACCATAAATAGTAAGTGTATACAAATGAAGCCAGAAACCCTTGAATAACATCCCCTCTGAATAAGCCAAGGATCTAGAGATGCCAAACGCTGCAAACTGCCAACTGAGATACCAGATATCTCCACAACATAGCCCTCTAATCACCATTAATTAGCCTACAAAGGCCCGATGATAGGCTAAGCCTCCAACTCTGATGCTCGCTCAAAAAAGGGACATTACACACTTCGTCCTCTATTTCACTTTGAACAACAAAGATCTCTCTCAGCTGGTTTGATAGCAGTCTAAAGAGAGGACTGCATTCGACTTCCTCAATTACAATGAAGTCATTCATCGACACACCGTCACTCTATGCACTCGCCATTTTGAATGCTTTAGGTTGATGAAGTATGGCTACGTCCGTCGAATTTATAGAAAATTGGTGATGTATCTGAGCTAGTACTCATTAAGAATTAACGAATGACAGGATGGTGATGCGGCCGGAATTAAATGCTGATGTAACCAAGATCCATTTGATTTTCCCAATTGATCTCCTAACTGGACAGTTTGCACGTGCGATTCAATTGTATACCCGAATTAGCCATTTAATGTATAGTCTGTGAATCATGTTAACTACACAAGAAGTGACGGCCACAGGGCAGAATTTAAAACAAGAAACGTTTGGTGATTGCCTAAGGTCATATCATTAGCGAATGTAATCATTTTTGGCCATTAATACTCCCCGTCTGTTGGTTTTCAGGTTAGGTAGTTAAGCGGCAAGAAAACGTTGCTATATTTAGCAACCGTTTAGTAATCACCAAAAGAGGAAGTGTTGGATTCCTATATCTTTGTAGAGAATGACTCTTTTAGGGTCTGAATTCTCTCATGTGCACTGTGTTGTAACAGAGGAAAAGGAATAGCTTTATTTTTGTTTTAATTAATTCATGCTAGCAATAACTCACAATTTGTAAATCGTGGGTCCTGAATGTGATGTTGATCATACCAATCTGTGTGTTGTGTGCATATTTAGAGCACGTTTTCTGTGAAAGATGCCCTCTACTGCATTAAATCCATTTATTGCAACTATGAATCTTTCTTGTCTCTATCTTAATGATCAATCATTCTAGTCTGTGTGCTAGTTGGTTTATGATTTTCTTGGATTTCACCGGCATTGGCTTCATTTTTATGAGCTAGTGTTTGTTGCCTTTCCTGCTTTCTGGTAAAAAGCATACCTATTATCAATTAAATCATACGAGGGAGTTGTACCTCTAAAATTCAGAGGAAAGTCACAAATGCAATTGTGACATTTCCAAAGTTGTTAGCGTTTTGGTCCCAATGCACCACAGGCAATAGAGCTAATAATTTAGTTATATTTTAAAAGGCCAATCCATTCGCTAACACTTGTGTAACAACCAGGTCTTGAGGAAAAGGGTGTATTCTATGCTTGACAATTTTTATGGTAATAAGGATGTTTCTCTTTTGAATGTAGCAGTGACAATAACCCTATCAAGGTTTCCCCCTCTACCATGTCATATCATTCTCCAATTGAAGCTTCTACTAAGATTGGGATTAATAGTCAAGAAGATTCTTGTTTTAAGAGTTTGTTGTTTAAGCTTATTGTCTCCTTGCTCAAAAATAAAGATTGCCTTGATGGCATCCTTAGTGCTAGAATTATTGTTAATACAAATTTTACAGAAAAAATCTGCCATCAAAAGACGGGATAACTTCTTGTCTATTTGGAGCAATCTGTTGAAGATTGTTGGTAGAAAGAAAGCACTAGATAGAAGGGGTCTAGAGAGCATCCTTGAGGAGAAGCTTTTAAATGCAAAAAATAATATTTACAATAATATCAATTATAAAGCTGTGCATTAGGACCTTGGGAAATCTAAGCATAGTTTAAGATGGTTGTAGAATTACAAGAATCAAGGGACTAAAGTCAAGGCTCAGTTAAACTATTTAAAAGAAGGGGGAAATGGTACTAAAAATTTCTTCAATATCCTTAAATCTAAGCAAAATAAAGAAGAGATAGGCCCCATTGATATTGGAGGCATTAAGTCTGATGATTGTAATGGAAGATGTTTTTCAGAATTTTTATCAAATATTTTTCTCTGTTGAGGATAATGTGCATAGTGCTGACACCAAAGATTTTTGCAAGAAAGTTATTCTGAAAAAGGTTTGTGACAAAGATGCTAAAGAGATTAGCAAAAATTTCAAAAGATGAAATCATCAAAACTATTAATTATTTCAATTTTCAGTAATGGTAAGTCCCTTGGTATTGATGGTCTCCCCATTGAATTTTATAAAGCTAATAGTGAGTGGATTGCAGAGGATCTTTTGAAAATTTATGAATAAGTTTTTGTTAAGGGTTCTCTAGGGTATAATATTAATAGAGGGGTTGTTAAGTTATTTCCTAAAGAAAGGGATAGAGATCTTATCAAGAACTGGACCTATCACTATTCTAAATGGCTCCAACAAAATTCTACTGAAGCTTCTGTCTCACAAACTGACTAATATTTTAAATAAAGTTGTCCAGTTACTCTAACAGGGTTCATTAAGGTCAGATATATTCCTGAAAACTAGGTTAGTTGGGAAGGGATGAATTGGAAAAATTATTCTAGGAAAAATGTCAATATGTTACTTTTGGACTTTAAGAAAGCTTATGATAGGGATGAATGGGCCTTTGTGATTGTTGTTATGGAAGCATTTGGTTTCCTTGATGTATTTTGCAAATGGGTTAAAATCTTTTTCAAAGATGCATTTATGCAAATTGATATAAATGGGTCCTTAGCTAATCCATTTTCACTCCAAAGGCCTATCAGACAAAGCTGTCCTCTTGCTTTAGCCTTCTTTGTTATTGCTCTTAATGCCTTGTGCTATATTTTGAGGACTGATTTATTAGACCTCCTATTGGAGTTCTTTGCTTACTTGATAATAATAACAAGCTTCTCAATGTTCAATTTGCTGATGATATTGCTCTTTTCATTGCAATGAGTGAGGAAAATTTTAACAATGTTATTGATAGCATCAATTTGTTTAAGCCTCAAGTGCAAAGATCTTTGATAGTAAGTCTATTATTTTGAATTGGACAGAATCCCCTCCTAAGTGGCTCAAGAGTAGAAACTAGCAATGAAGAGGACCTAAAACAATTGTTAGGTACCTTGGTATCCCTTTCTCTATGGACCCCTCGTTAAAAGAGATGTGGAAATGAATGTTTAGGAAAATTGAAAATAAAATTATTAAATGGAAGTTCCATCTTCTGTTCCACTTAAAAATATTAAAGTGTTTTTTATCTTACTACACAGCCGTTAAAACTTTCACACAACGAACAACGAAAACAATCTAAAACTACAACTTTAAATACTCTAGGCTGGAAATTCTCAATCTGAATTCCCCATGGTAAAAGGCAGGTAACAAAAAAGAATGCATCAGATAATATTAGTTGTGAAATTTCGTTCTCAAAACCCAAAGCATTTTAAGATATTATTTTTATGTAAAATGTACTTACCAATCACACTCCATGCCATAGCCCTTCTTTACCAGAACTTCAGGTGCCATATAATCAGGTGTGCCAACAGTGGAATAAGCCTTTAAGACAATGTCAAAAACAATTATTAAATATGATAATGGAATCCACAAAAACAAATATATCTAGTGATTATTGATTTAAGATTTTAAAAAAATTAAAAGCAAATAAAACCAGAAAATCTTTTTTCAGATTTAGTATTTAATATTTAATGAAATTTCAAAAGCATTATGTCATGTATTATACACTCATTAAATGCTAACATGAACCTCAAACAAATTTGTTCACTTGTAAATTATTTAATCAAGCGGAAGCCTGAGTGTGCTCTTATTTGGAATCTCAAATTCTTCTCTCCTCGTACCCAGAATGTATAAGGCTTCTTTTACAAAAATAAGCTTCTTGCATCAGCATTAGATTTGACTTTTTGAAATACATTAGTTCTTTAAATTTAAATATACGAGAAAAAGTGCATGTATTGGTTTATTACATATGTTGCATAACAGATTAATTATAGCTGCTGAATTGGCACTGACTACTCAATCTAGTAATATAAGCACATGCTTTCCAAAATAAAGCAAGGTTGCATGTTCTACCTAGTCCCATTTTGGCAAAGGCAGGGAAACATGGAGCATAAACAGGGAAATGCCTAGAAGTACCCTTAAAATCCTAGAAATGATATTTAAAATAAGAAAATAACATACTGGCATACACAGTGGGGCCAAAGTGTGGGACATGTCTTGACGGAATATTGAAAAAAATGAGTGACAGAAAATTATTTGCTAAATTTCCAAGAAAGTCTACTGTAGAAACTGTTGTTAATCCCATAAGTATTTTTAGATAGAAGTAAACTTTAGGAGAAATCCTTACACGATTGCTGGAAAAATTCAAAAAAAGTTAAAACTCTAGATACCTTATAAATTCCTAAAAGTTGGCTATTATTACCCACATTAGATACCTTTACCTATTAAAAAACAACATATTAGGGAAAATCCTGTGATTAAAAGAACTGGGGTATTGTCACACAACAGCTATAAGAGCTTTTGGAAAACTGTAAAAAACACTTTTAACATAACAATTTCAGATCAGAGTAAATGTTTATAAAATACTTAGTGTTTATGTAAGAAAAATGCAAACAATGAAAGCAGTTCAGAGAACATATTATTGGTTCATAATTCATAACAGAGAAAGCTCACAGATGACCCTGTTCAACTTTCAGAAGTTCGATCATATGTAATTTAATAGCAAAGCTGGCAATCAAGTTACTAGCAAAATGTGGTGGGTAAAAATCATTTTCTGGGTGATAACAGAGCAACAGGATTGTCAACCATGTTACATACTCAGTGTAATCATTTTTTTTTATGGAGGGTTTTATGTCAAACCCAGATTGTTCTTGCAACCTGATTTAGGAGCACAATCTAAGCTGAGCAACTTTAGCGGAATAGATACCTCTTCGTCATTGGCTCTTAGTGTAATCTAGTTCAAGAATACCCTAGCAACAAATTAATTCTTAAACATAAGAAACCATTTTGAGAGATTGCAGACCAGGTTTAGTTAGATGCACTGAAGCTGTCAACCACACTTCTTGGAATTATTTCAGAATGAAGACCATCTTATCAGCAAGGACATTAAATACTTATACCAAATAATTGAATAAACAAACTACACAAATGATACATCAACTTGGAGGAAACTGAAGAGCTACATGTCAGAGAAAAGATCCAGACAGAAATATGTTGCACTATTTTCTCACTAAAGAAAAATATGTAGCATGCAGCCTCCAAAATTGAAAAGAACTTGTTCCCCCACATTGAGGAAAACTAGAAATGAAATACCAGTGATCGTCGATTTCTTTTCCAGTGTTGAATCTGTTCCCTTTGAGTTAACAAAAGGCCCCTGTTGCACCCTCTCAAATCTGAACGTCCTTCCATTTCCAGAGCTCCTGTAAATGGCTCATCTTCATTCAAAGTTGACAATGTGGTATAATCTAGTGGTTTGCATAATCCAAAATCTGATAATTTCATATGCCCATCTTTATCCAACAACAAGTTATCAGGCTTGATATCCCTGTACAAAAACTCTTCACAAGTCAATATAATTTCTCTAATATGAATATTGAATGCTGGCCAAGTACAAGTTGCACCAAAAGCATCTTTTCAAATACATTGTAATAAGTTAATAACAACACCATTGTTTTGTCTGCTAGTACTCACATTTAATTGCTAAGTAATAATAGAATTTTCTATTGAATTCTACTAACCAAATATGCATGTTCAAAGATTATTCAAAAAGAAATTGAATTGGAAATTGATATTGTAAAATCATCCTCCAGATTACATACCAGTAACTGCAAAATATAGTAAAATATATATGCATTATCTTCAAATTTGATATTGAAGTTCAAAATCAATACCTATGAACATAGTTGTGTTTATGTATTGAGTGAATGGCCAGGATACTCTGTGCAATATAAAAGCGTGCAACATCCTCAGCTAAAACATCCTCACGGATAAGCAGAGTCATAATGTCACCCCCAGGAAGGTATTCCATGATAAGATACAAATATTCGGTGTCTTGAAATGAATAAAACAGCTTCACAATGTACCGGCTATCAACTTCTGCAAGCAGATTCCTCTCAGACCTTACATGTTCCACCTGCAACCCATAGGATGTCATATCCAATCATCAGTAAGTCTTAACATTCTCACTAATTCTGGAGACTAGAGACATGTCAGGTGTGGAAAACAAGGACCAGATGGAAATGTATATTTGTTGTTAGTGTTACATACATAGCATATACTTTATTAGCACCAGCTACTATCATGTTGTATGCCTCTTTCTCACTTCAATCAATTGGCAAAACTTCAGTGTGCATGGACATCCTAAGCCTTTTTATTGATTCTCTTCTAACTAGTAGCTCTTTGGGATTTGCTAAGAAAAATTTTAGCCAGCACAGAACTCGTGAATTTTCCTACAAAAGATAAAAAGCTACAAGTATATTAATGTATTTTAAAGTTCTTTTTGGTTCTTGTTAATCAGAAATTTACAAATGAAAATTTTCAATGTAATTTTTAATTTTATATGATATATCTAAGAAACATCTATAGTAAGTTTCCCTATTTCAAGAGACACTTCCAACAGATGTACAGAGATAAACGTCTGAAGTTCCCTGATGTCTGAAAACGTCCCCACGTGTCTCAAAGAGGGGGATGCATTTCTGACATGGGAGACAAGAACTAGGGGTCATGGTATGAGTCTCCAAGTAACTATGTTAAAGTATATCCAAAAATATAGGTCAAGATACCTATGAAGATAATATGTCTTTCCAATATCACATGTCCAAAAACCAAGCTTCTTCTTGACAATAAAAATTATAAATGGGTGTTACAAAATGGAAATTAGAACCTAGACCAAGTATACAATATTGATACAACGCACAATATTATGTCCTAACTCCTGATATTTTATGGGTACATAAGAAAACAGCTTTCAGTGTTTTCTAAATAAAAGAAAATAGCACAATGGAATGGACCTAGAGAGCATAAACTTCGTATTTTTACACTTTTAGAATGAACTAGGTGTGAAATTTGAGGGATGGTAATGATAACATTCAAAGAAAATGCATAGCATGTGTTGAAGTGCTCATAGGTATTGTGCAAGAAAAGTTAGCAACACATATCATTTTTTGTAAATAACTGCATGAAATATTTCAAGTTATTTTCAATGAACCAAATCTCTCAAATAGCGACTCACAAGAACCCATCTTTTGTGTGCCTAATGGTCCATTCAGCAATCATTGCATCAGGTGATCCTCCCATGGGTGAATATGTGGGATCAAAACTAGAGAAATGAACTGTGGCATAGACTTGACCATCACCAAGTGACTACAGAGTTTTCCATGAAATCAGGCCCACTTGTCTTGCTACCGCATTTGCAAAACCTTGGGCAAGTATTGTACCTTATTAACTGTTCGTTGTCTGGTAAAGTTTTACAGCAAAATCCCAACACTCTTCTAAAATATATGTATCTCCTAAGAAGATGTGTTAGAGATAACAATCAATTATTCCCCAGATAAAATGATGTCCAAGAGACTCGGATGTTCAAAAAACTTTGACACTTATTCATGTGTGGAAATTCTTTTATAATCAAAATAAATTTCAGCATGATATACATGAATTCCACCAGATTGATCACAGAAGTGTGCATAGAAACACAACTTCTTTACAGAAATCTATTTTTCTCAGAAAATAGCCAAATATTGAGCTCTGTAACTTGTCCATGCTAGAAAATTATGCCCAGGATACTTGGTATATACACATAAGTCACTTTAGAAAATATAATCCAAACTATAAAATTTTCCCTGTTAGAGACAGAGGTTCAACATACACTTTCATTAAAATTTCGTTAATGTTATGGTTAGGTTGTTCCATTTCTTCCCCGTCCTTCTATTCCAGACATGACTATTAGATGCATATATTTATTTTTCCTATTTTCCTTGCACAATAGCGGCCTATAAGTTTACTAATTAGTCCAGGTAATACACAGTTAACAAAATCTGTCTTCTACAGTTCTGCAACTAAAATCTGTGATTATGGTATGCCCAAAGTCATTGAAAAAAACTGTGTGCTTTTACATCATATAAGACCAGTATCCTCGAAAGGAAATTGTCAAAATATGCAACTTATGATACATTGCAGTCCTCATCTTGTAGGCCTGAACCAGAGAAGCAGTAAAGGCACTACAGAAACAGAGGAGTTTATGTAAGGCACTTGTTTTATCTTCAACATACATCATAAGAAAAAAGTTGTTAGACAATATTCTCAAGTAAATTAATATATAGAATGCAACTATCAATAAAAATTATTAAAGTGAAATATTCAATTCCAGACTGTTAAAATCATAACATGTTACCCATCAAAATAACAACTTGCAAACATGGATACAAAGAAGGCATCTAAATTCCTCTCACATTAAACCTCATTTATTCAAGAGAGGAATAACTAACACCTGCCCACGACTAAGCATTTCTGACTTCTTGAGCTTTTTCATTGCATAGATTTGTCCAGTTGACTTAGCACGACAGAGCCTCACCTGCATCAAAAATGCAAGATCCCTTAGTGGTTAGAAACAAGCAGGGAGTTTTTTGTTTCTGTAACTGTCAATAGATGCCACAAATAAACACTACAAATACAAAGAACAAAGAATAATTTCTGTTCTGGGTGTCCCTTCCAACCACTTGTATCAATATTTAAAATTATCCATCAAGTTAAAGCAACTGATATTAACTTAAAAACCATGCTAAAGCTTATGAATATTTGCACTTGTACTTGGATCATATGGTTTAGGTTTACCCTCACTAGTTATTTTTACATGTTTTGGTGTTTTGGTTACTGTTGTATTGCAACAAAATGTACTTTCAATTCATATTGAGCTAATGGTGGACATTCATGTATTTTACTGTTCCTTTTCATTTACTTCTTGTCTACCCCTGCTATTGAAGAATTATGTAGGCCATAAGCTCCCTTTTATTACAAAAAAAATGTCAATACCACCTCTCTAATTCTAGAGTTGTTTTACGTTTCTCAAAGAAACCCACCATAAAGCAACTTGCTACTTATTCAAGTCAAAATAAAAAATGAATTCATATTACTAAACTAATATAACGTTTTTTTCTAACTATATGCTTTGCTTTTTTATATCTAGGTTATTGATACTTGGCTGTAATCCAACACTGCCACTTAGCCAATATCGCTAACCATTGAATTATGTACAGCATTTGTCTATCTTCTATGCTAAACTAATCTTGAGAAGAACCTTTATTGGAAAATCTCCTGTCATACCTTCAGTGGTACAAGGCTTCATTTCTTTGGTTGAATAGCCTTCTAATTTTAACGTTTCAGTACATATACAATAAAGGGCATCATTAATGCCACCGAAGTTCACTGGCACACAATCTGATTATGTTTTGACTGTAAGTTTAATT
>VDFB02072274.1:70095380-70189669 GCA_007258455.2 Sequoia sempervirens
TCGCGAAGATAGAACAACTTGGAAGAGATGTTCCTAGGAGTGACGAAGCTAGAAAAATGCTTCTAAGACCTCCAGTAGAAGGGCACCTTTCTCAAGGAAGGTGCATTTTTTCATACTTAGCCATTTTCCTGCTTGCCTTTATCCTTCAAAATTTTTCATTGATTCTTCATCTATGGGCGTTTGATGGATCTCAAGGGTTGATGGTTGAATTCACTGCGTAGCTAGGAGGATTCTGAACAGATCTCGTGAAGACGACAGCTACCGAAAACCTCAACTAGCTAGCCAAAAGGCTAGGCACCCTTGGCCTGTAGAGGTACAATTTGATATTTTCATTTTTATTTTCCCTCCATTTTACATGCTTCCTGGATCATCTGCTATGGTCAACTGATATGTCTCACGGACTGGGGAACAGATTCATCGCGGAGCTGGGCTGAATCTGAAGAGATCCCCCATAAATGGTTTATGCAAATTTTGACATCTAACAAAATTTTTTCTCAAAGAAGAAGGGTACCCTACTAGGCTATAGGGGCATGGGTACATATTTTGACTTTTTGTTGTCACTTATGCGTAAATTTCCCATTTCTTCTGCTTCCGCTGCCATTTGTTGGAGTTTCACAAATTTAATGGATTCACTTGATGACTCATTGGAAAGCTAGAAGAATTCTAAAGATGATGAATGTCTTTGCAAAAATTTTCAACAGTGTTTAGGTCTCCAAATTCAAGGGAGCCTCTAGCCTGTAGTGGGGCAGATTTTCTCTAGAATTGATGATTTTCACCATTTCGCACTTTGCAAACACCGTGGCACTTGTTGAGTTGACTACGTTGAAGCATCACTGCTGCTAACATGAGTACGTGACTATATTTCACCATTTTTACGTGTACAAAAATTGCAAAGTTGACTCGCACGTTGATTGCACAAGTATCTCCCACATAGCAAGGCGTAGTGTTTCCAGACAAAATATTTTTTCCAATTTTCACCATTTGAAAATCCTCTCCATTGGGAAGCATCTTTTTTAGCATCTTTCACCGCAAAAACCTCTGTGATGAATTTCAGGCTTAGATTTTGACACTTGGTATTGGCCAACTGCCATTGACAACCTCAGAGGTCCTAACTTTTCCCCTGAAAAAGTGAAAACAACCCACCAAACTTAAATTGACTTTTTCTTGATTTTGACTTCACCAATGTGATCGTGACATGAAATAATCCAATCAAATAAATTTCAGCCAATTATGGAAAGATCCTATTTTTTAGGGTTTTTCCAAAAAATAGGAGCCCAAAAATCCTAATTTTCAAAATTTTCAAAATTTTCCAGTATGTTCTAGACATTAAACCCACAAAAATCCCATGCTTGGTTTGACCAAAAAATGACTTTTGACAACAATTTTAGAGGATTTAGACTATTTTAATCAAAATGCCTTAATGAAGCAAATTTTTTGTTTTGGGTACAACATGTTTCTAGTAGTTCTCCTTAATCTAGAGTACTTTTAACATTCCTAGGGATAATTGCTTCTACAATTAGCTTCTTTTTCCTCCTAATATGATATTAGATAACTTAGCTAAGGGAAAAGGGTTGAGCCATGGTTTTGACTTGAGAAGCAAAGTTGGGTCAACATGAAGATTCAATGTTGTAGGCATAGTTACAAACAACTTTTTGAGATAGATTTATAAGATATTCTGAAGAAAACTAATGTATTTATCTATATTGATTTATACATTTTTCTTCAAAATATGTGTCTATATGATATGAGGTCTCAGTTATAGACTACAACACATAATGATGCAATCTTTGTACATGTACCAACAAATTTACATAGTTAATATTGTGAGGTTTATGTGTGAGGTTTCTTGTTCCTATTTACACTTGCTATTTAGCTAAATTAGATTTATCTGCCAATGGAAAGAGATCAAACAAATTTTAAAAGGGATGGAATCAGCCATGCAAGTAGAAAATAGGAGTATGGAGGTCGTGGGTTTTATTAAAATCCCTTTTGCAGGTCAATGGCTTGATTGAGATCTTCTACATACCAGTGGGTTCCTACCAGACTTGAAAAAATAAGGCATAATTTGTAAATTTCAAGTTGATGATTTTTACAGAGCACGATTCACTCTACATGCTACTTTTTCTATACTTTTCATGTGTTCAGGTCAATGAAAATTACAAAGCCAAACCAAAGTACATACAAATCAACATACAAAATACATAAGGTGTCACATATGTCAATTTGAAATAAACAAATGAATTCGTACACTCTAAATATTTTGTTTTCTAGACCATAATGATAGTGCATAAAATCCTTAACATTAACATTAAATTCTAGATAAATCGAATGCAAGCACTAAAATGATACATATTTATATATTTTTAAATCAACATGGAATGAAATATATGAAGCAAGAGATGCACTAGTTTAAAATCCACCCGATAATGCTAATCCTTAGTTGATATTGGAAAATCGAAAGTGAAAACCCACCTAAGTCACCGTGTCAATCTTATGCCCATAGTTGATATTGGAATTTGATGACGTAAGCATTACATCTCTAGATTTCTTCTACTTAACTGCCATGACTTGAGTGTTTAAAGGAACAGTTGGGAACTTATTTGAACATGCATTATTATTTATTATTAATTCGTACATTTACTAATCCTTAATTATATAGATCGTTGATATTTTATTTATCTATTTAAAGTAATAGCTTTGTTTATAAATAATTCATCAATAAAATACATACTTTAAAAAAAAGGGAATGTGAAGATCATTAATGAGGGGGTCGTGACATCATTTCCCCCTTATTTGTGCATCATCTCAATGCACACAAATTTCAGATCAAATAATAATCGGGAAGAATTAAATATAACTAAACTTTTTACTACATAATAATGTACGGTAAACAAAGTTTTCATACTTGAATTCGATGTACCTATCATGATCCTTAGTTTTAATCACCAATAAAGCATTTGAACTAGTGTTAACTTGTTAATAAGATCAATTATCTCTCAGTATATCAGCTATGGATCATTTCAATAATCAACATCATTATACAAAGGAAATCACATTAGGAACTTAAATAATTCACACTGAGTCAAACAATTGAAAGTACCATTAACCTCAATCACAACTTGATCAAATATCATTCATTTATTATATCTTCTAACAACATTACTTTTTCATAACCATGAAGTAAGCTACACATAATTATACTCACTCATATCATAAAAATATGAAACCCATTCTTACTAGGTACATTATTACCCTGCAAGTATAATAATCTATCAGTAACAAATAAATCTACCATAAACTATATGAACTCTCTATCATGATATACATTATTACCTCATACTAGAAGATCCTTAGATGCACTATAGGGAGTGGGCTAGATGACCTTACATCATCCTCCCCCTAGTGCTGACTTCCTTGGAAGTCCTCAAGGAAAGAGAATAGGGCCACTTGTTTATGAGAACAACAAATTCAAAGACATCAAGGATACATTTTTCACCACATCATATAATGAAACAACAATAGTCTTAGGAAACCATATGATTTATAAGTCACATCAATGCATGCTAGCACATATATCTCACATACTACACATGCTCACTATCTACAAATCAAATCAACTAATATATATATATATATATATATATATAGGGTATGTGCAGGATAATGGGGGTCCAAAAAGTGGCGATATGGAAAAAAAAAACATTTTTTACTTGTCCAAAAACATGAAATTCCACTTTGAATTTTACTAGGGTCAGGTAGAAAGTACATGTTACCATGGAAAACACCAAAGCGAAATAGATATCCGTTAAATTCAAATCATATAAAAAAATATTGAAAGTTCTTATTATATATTAATCTATATACTATTATATATTAATCTATATATTATCTATATATTATATTATATTATATCATATAATATATTATAATATGAAATATATATTATATTATAATATGATATGATATTATAATATTTATATTATAAATATAAAAACCCTCTTATTGATTGTCAGTCTACCTAAACATGCACCCTGATTCTATCATATTTTTAACAATCAATCATATTCAACCTACCCTATGTTGAAAATTTTGCATGCAGGACACTCCACACCACTTTTTTGACAAACTCTATATCTATTGTATGAATATCCAGACTCCAGTATCCACCATCACCAACCACTATTTGTTGTACCCATTTTCCTTCTCCATAAAGCCAAACCACAATATTTGTACCATCAAAAATCATCTAATATATACCTATAACATTAGACTGAATTAAATCATCTAGATTTTCAAAGTTTGCAAGACACATTAACAAATCATAACTTCAACTATGCTCTACTCTATGACTTTCTCGCCTGAGCTTTTTTTGAATTTCCTATTCCTGCTCTGACTTGACTACTCGATGGGCTGGTCGAGCGGGGGGCCCAATAAGGCTCCCCATTCCAGGAATGTTGTCCCTTTGTTTGGTGTTGCGTCTGCCTTTATTGCTTCCAAAAATTTTGTTCCCCATGTTGGTTCCCCTTCTCGTACCTCTGCTCCTTCTCTTGTAGGAAGAACAGTTAGTACTTCTGGCAAGTTGCCTTCGTCCTCATCTTTTGGTTTGGAATATTTCTTCTATGAAGAAGAACCAACTTTTTTTATGAATAAATTGGTGGTGTCAACTTACCAAATATGGGAAGACTGAACACAAAGTTTGTTTCTTGCTGAGTAATTGGTAGGGAAATCAATGTTCCTAAAGTGTTGATGATTAAGGCTATGGATGGCCTCAAGCTATCATTGGTTGGAAAATTCCTAGCGTACTGCTCGAATATTGAACAGGTGACTCTGGGCTGCTTCTATTTGGAACTTAAAAGGAAGTGTCTCCATTAGTGCAATTCCCAAAGGCATCTTCCTTTTCTCCTTTGTTGTTTACGAGGATATGTTTAAGGTTTTAACGGGAGGTCCATGGGCTTTTGATGCTAGTTTCAATAACTTCCTCTCATTGTGTAAATGGAAACTGAGCTTTGACCCTTCTGCTAACTTAGGTGCTACAACCCCTACTTGGGTACACCTTCCTAGGCTACCCCTTGAGTTTTAGGAGTTGTGCATCTTAAAAGGGATTGCAACCTCTTTTGAAAGCCTCTTGGTTGTTGACAAGATAACCCAAGAAAAGTATCATTTAAGTTATGCTTGGATTTGCGTTAATGTAGTTGTTAACACTGCTCTGCCTACTTTAGTGCTCCTTAAGTCAAATTTTGGAAACTAGTCCCAACCTCTTGAATACAAAAATGCAAGACAATTTTGCTAATCCTATAACAAATTTGGCCACCTTATTGACTCATGTAATAAGCAACCTCAAGATGTGTTTAATGGTGACAATCAATCCTTAATCGAGCCGAAGATCAAGGATTCCAAGGCTGATATAGAAGTTCCCCCAATAAGGATGATAATGTTCGGGTTGGTGTTGTAGTCCTAAAAATCCTCCCCCTTTGAATACTAAAATTTCCATGGACCGGGATGCTATTTGTCAAGAGCCTCTTGTTGTTTCTCTGGTCATGGGATGTAAGGAAAGCGAGGAAATGTCTCTAGGGGAAGGAATCCTAATCCCTAGGATGAAGCAAGATATGAAGCTTAAGGAAGCTGAGGAGACTCTAGATGAAAATCTATTGTGGAGTTGGAAATGGGTCAGAGGGTGGCCAAAGTTTTGGATCCTAATAAGGTAGATTTTGGTGAGAATGTTGTGGAAGGGATGAAGGAAGGGGAAATAGTGTCACATCCTACTAAAGTTTCTTCTGTCCCTTCTCAGTCCTTGCAATACATTTCATTTTTGTCTCAGAAGGAAGGTGGGAATCTGAATGACTCATTGGTGATCTTAGGCTTTCCTCCTCATCCTAGTGACAGAGACAATGAAGACTGGACACATGCTACAAGCAAGTCAAAAAAGAAAAAGAAACTGAATGTAGGAGGAGGAAATAAGGTTGGAAGACCTTCTCAAAAGGAATCTAGAAATAAAGACATGGTGCATGATGTGGCTTCAAGAAGACAAAATTTTTTGGACTCTATCATGGGTCTAAAGCCAAAAAGAAGTGATGCTGGTTGTTCTCATAACAAATTTTTGGTGTTTTTGTCACAAAATTGTTTTCCATATGAAGATTCTCTCCTGGAATATAAGGGGCCTTAATAGCCCTTGTAAACAATTTTTGGTCAAAATGTGTATTTTGGATAATAAAGTGGATGTCCTGCGCCTTTAAGAAACCAAAATGAAGAAAGAGAATTTTGACAAGGCTATTTTGAATTTCTGGCCTAGTGCAAATTATTTTTTGAGTGATGTTGAAAGGGCTTTAGAGGGAATAGTTACTTTGTGGAAACCCTTGAGATTTAATGTTTTTTTGGAATTTGTTGGAAAGAACTATCTAATGTTGTCCCTAGAAGATCTGTCTTCTTTGGAAGAATGAAATTTAATCAATATTTATGCTCCCAATTTCAGTAGGGATAGACTGTAGCTATGAGATTTTTAGAATGATGCTATGAAGAGTAGAAAGGAGGAATACTGGATGATGGGTGGTGACTTCAACTCGCCGCTTTTACCCTTAGAAAATATGGGGGGATTAGATGACTACTCTGAAAGTATGATGGACTTAGCTGGCTTTTTTAATTCTGCTGGGCTTTTTGATGTTCCTCTTATAGGCTCCAAGTTCACTTGGTCCAACAGGAGGCTTGGTAATTAGCTTATTCAAGTGAAGTTGGGTAGGTTCCTTGTCTCTTCTAATTGGAATATTTATCAACACCGTTCCCTCTCTACCCTCCCTAGATCTGGTTATGATCATAATGCCATCTTGCTTAAGAAAAATGTTGTTCCTAATAAAGGTCCTTTCCCTTTTAGATTTGAATTAATGTGTACTCTCCATCCTAAATTTTTTGCCCTTGTTGAGAATTGGTGGTATGAACCCACAAATGGCACCCCCATGTTTTTCCTGGTGGAAAAGTTGAGAAGAATTAAGCAGAGTGAAAGGATGGAACACATTAACTTTTGGTAGCATCTTTGATACCAAAAATTCCTTGGGGGACATCTTAAAGGAAGTACAGGATAAAATGAAGGTTGGTCCGGTGGATGAATAAACTTGTATCCAAGAGTGTAACCTAAGATCCCAATGGTTTAAGGCCAACAAATAGGAGGAGATTTTTTGGAAACAAAAATCTTGGGTTCAGTGGCTATCTGAGGGAGACCGAAATACCAAATTCTTCCACTAGTCAACTATGAAGCATAGAAGTAGGAACAAGATAAGACAACTTAAGAATGAGGATGGAACAATAGTGACTACTAAAAGAGAAATAGCTGAGGAAGTTGTGAACTTCTACTCCTCCTTCTAGAATGATCTAGGGGATGCTAATCAGGTATTTGATGATATCCTTCAAGTGATTCCTAAATTTATTACTGAGCAAGACTTAAAGGTTATGACTAGAGTTATTTCTCTCCAGGAGGTTAAACAGGCTGTCTTTTCCTTTGGGGCTTACAAAGCCTCAAGGATGGATGGATTCCCTTCGGCTTTTTCCCATATTTATTGGGATTTTGTGAATTTTGACCTATTAAATGCAACTAGAGATTTCCTTAGATCGGGAAGGCTTCTCATCAAATGAATTCCATGCTCATTGCCCTTATCCCTAAGGAGGAAGATTCTTCATCCATGTAGGACTTTAGACCCATTAGTCTGTGTAACATAGTGTATAAAATCTTCTCAAAGATAGTTGTGTTTAGACTAAAAGTTGTGTTGAGTAAAATGATAGCCCCAAACCATAAAGGATTTGTCCAAGGTAGAAACATCTTAGATGCTGTCATAACAACCCATGAAATCCTTCACTCAATGGACCTAAGTAAAAACTCAGGGATGGCCATGAAAATTGACATATCCAAGGCTTATGACAGAGTCTCCTAGTCATTCCTTTTTATTGTTCTTAAGAAATTTGGGATTGATGGAAGATTCCTCGAGTTTCTCACTGCCTATGTTACTACCCCAAAGTGCTCAGTGTTAGTGAATGGAGTCCCCCAAGGTTTCTTCTCATGTGGTCATGGTCTTATACAAGGAGATCCTCTCTCCCTCTATTTTTTTATAATTATTGTAGAGGTTCTTGGAAGGAATATTCAAAAACTCATTGATTCTAAAGTGTGAAAGGAGTTAAGGCTGCTTTATCCCTTCCGCCTGACTCCCATCAAAAATTTGTTGATGATACCATTTTGTTTGGTGAAGCCTCGTTTGGTGAATCCAGTCAATGGAAATCTATATTAAATGACTATGCTTCTACCATGGGTCAATACATAAATTATAATAAGAGTAAGCTATAATTTTTCCATGCTGATCACATTGTGAAGGAGAGAGTGATGCAGATCTTGGGCTGCCAGGAAGCTATTTTTCCTGCTGCTTACCTTTGTCTTCCTTTGATTTCTAGAAAATTGGAAAATAGTTATTAGAATCACTTAATTGAAAGAGTCCAAAAAAAGTTAGTAGGATGGAAAGGAAAACTCCTAAGTCAAGTTGGGAAGATTCAACTGCTAAAAGCTTCTCTCCAAAACATCGATCTACTATTTTTCTTTGTTTAAAATCCCAACCTTTATTGTGGAAAAAATTGAATAAATCTAGAGAAGATCCATGTGGTCTGGCACTGAAGAAAAAAATAGACTAGCACTGGTTGGTTGGGAGAAAGTGTGTACCCCTAAAAATGTTGGTGGACTAGGGATAAGGAGAATCAAACTCTTCAACAAAGCTCTCACTACCAAGATGGGGTGGAGCCTTTTGGAAGGACCTAAGGACTGGGTTAAGATCTTCCAAGCTAAATACCTTAGGGAATAGAGAACCTGGCTGTTTTCTCACTTCCTTTGATTTTCCTTATGGATTTGTCTACTGGAACCACCTTATCAAAACCAAAAGTGTGCTAAAATTGGGTGTGAGAAAGTGAATTAGCAATGGAAATGATACTGATTTCTAGAAGGAATCTTGGATTGTTGAGCCCCCTTCTCTCCTCAATAGATGGCCTCAACCTCCTGAAACAGAATTTGACTAGAATTTGTGGCAGAAAAGTGGAAAATTACACTAGTTGGGAGGCAGATGAACCAGAATGGATTGAGTTCAATAGCTTGCTTAAGAGATCCAATTTGAGAGGTCAAAGACAACACAACTGGGAGCTTGTGGTGCTTCTCTAAAGATAGGAAAGATGAATGGCTATGGATTAAGAACCCATCTAGATGCTTCTCGATAAAAAAATACTATAAGGAATTAGAAAAACCTCTAATTGATTGCATAGATCTTCATTGGGACAAGGTGTGGATAAAAAACATAACTCCTAAAGTTAACTATTTTTGGTGTGCTGCCTCCCATGGCAGAATCTTAACTATTGATAATATTTTAAGAAGGGGGTTCTAGTTAGTTAACAAATGTGTCCTTTGTAAGAAGGAAGAAGAGATCGTTATGCATCTTTTCTTTCACTGTTTGTTCTCTAGATAATTTTGGTCATTTTTCCTCCCTATGCTACTCACTGATTGGGTCTTCCCTCCAACCATGAAGTCTTTTGTTGAAAGTTTGTCTTTTAGTCCTTATTCCCATAAGATAATATTGGACCTCTGGAACCAAGCCCATCCTTTCATAACATGGGGAATTTGGAAGGAAAGGAACAATAGGAGTTTTAGGGAAACTAAGAGAAACAACCAAGAGCTATGTATGTCAATAAAGGCTTAGATACAGGAAAATGTGGATGTAGGTGGGTACAACTATTCAAAAGTGTTGCCCACTTATAAATAATTAAGAATCAAGAAACTATGGGGGATAAAGAAGGACCTTATCAATATAACCTGGACTGATCTCCTCTCTAGGAAGAATATAGTGTGGACTCCTCTTGAAAGGGAATGGATTAAATGCAACTTTGACAAGTGTTCAAAAGGTAATCTTGGCACTGCAGGGGTGAGGGGTTTGCTGAGAAATCACTTTGGAGATTGTATAGTGGGATATGGAAAAAAATTGGGTATCTGCACTAACAACAAAGCTGAGGCTATGGAAGTGTGGGGAGGAATTAAGATGCTAAGATACTTTGGTTTTCAGAGGGTCATATTGGAAGGAGACTCGAAACTAATAGTTGACATTCTAAAAGGTGGTGTTTTTGTTCCATGGGAACTAAAGGATATAATTGACAACTGTAAGGAATTTATGAAATTCTTTACTCATTGTTGCACCCAACACGTGTTCAGGGAAGGTAATCAATCTACTGACTGTGCTACCAACATGGCCCTCATGTGTGACACATGGACCCGATGGGAGTTGAGAAAGTTTCTTATGGAAATGAAAGATAAAGTGCTAAAAGAGAAATATGAAAATGTATATAACTTATAAGGTTATGATAAGGGATCGGTATAGGGGGAATTTTAGATTGATAAAGAAATGAGCTCAAATATTAATGATGACATTCTTGGTACGAAAGGTATTAAGAAGATATCCCCAGGTGCGAAATTTAATTTCTCTTTCATTCCCAAGAACACCTAGGATCACATGGTTAATTTAATTGCTAAGGATTGTTTCAAATCAAAATGTTACAATGTGCCAAATGTCATTTCCCACCTCTTAATCGAGGATCAACTTGCTATGAAAAATCTAGATTCATTTATTATCAATAAAGGTAATCATGTTAATTCTATCCTAGGAACCGTGTTAGAGGTCTCTTCTATCAGTTGGTTCTCAAATAACATTTTAATAATTGTACACCATCAAAATAATCTCAGTTGTGTGCTTTGCAAGGAGAGTTTAGTGTCTCGGTGTAGTGGTGGTATGAAGAAAGGGTTGCTAAAGAAAATTTATAAAAGCTTACAAAGTTACTAAATGGGAGGGCCAAGAAAACGTACGGAACCTCCCAATTGCTCGGCTCTCAAAAAAAATTATGACCTTTGGAGGTTGTTTAGAAGGGCGGGAATGGTCTCATTCTTTGAGGCAATGAAAGGTTATAACAAAATTTTGACGGCCAAATTCACAAACTCTTGGAGAAAAGGCAGGTGACGATAGGGGCAGTGAAATTTAATTTCACTGCTCAGCTCATTGTGGAGGTGAAGGGTTTAGAGAATTAGGGATGAAAGGTTGCAAAGAAAAGTGGAGCCAACTATTAGGTGTTTGTGGACAATTTTCTTCATGATGGAGAGAAAATTACTCAGTTCTAGAACGAGTACGCTTGGCTGGAACTTCTGCCACCTTTTGCACTGGTTAGTATGTTTGTTATGAGATATTTTACATTAGAGAGAAGATACATGACATTCCATGCATATCATTTTACCCTACTTAACCACATCCACCATAATGAACACATTAACCTTCCCTTTTACCTATTATCTTCCTTGCAACAAAATATCAAGAATGGTGTGAATCCCAAATTGCACCAAGGCCTTATGCTTTCCCTCTACAAGTATGCCCTAGCTAATAACCCTCATGGCAACCCTTTGTCTTTTAGGCAGGATATCCCTAATCAAAATGCAGATGAGGAAGACGAACCCTTGGTTGCTACTAATCCCAATCCAGAGCCTAACCCTAGGCCTCCGCCTCAGATTATTGCTCCTAGGGATAGTTCCCCTGTGAATACCACCCCCTTGATTGCTCATAGTTCCAAACCCTCTACCCCTGCTAGCAAGTCAACTTCTATGAAAAAACCATAGTTTGATTTGGTCAAGGCTACCCCAAAGAAGCATAAACACCTACCGCTGCTCCTTGAACCACCAAGGGCTAAGAATCTAAAAAACAAACTAGAAAAATAGAGTGTGGTCATTACAAAAAATGAAGACCAAGAGGGGAATCAACGAGATGATATGGAGGAAGGGTAGCTGGGTTTGAGTAGTGGGGGTTGTAGATCAGCATTTTTAGCAAAGGTTGCCTCAATGGACAAAAAGGGTAAACAAAATACGACTAAGATGAGGAGGAACAAATCGTGGTTGAAGATTTTGAGCCATAAGTAGATGGAGAAAGTGAAGACATTGAATTTGAAGAGAGTACGTATGATATGGGAGAGGAATACTTGAAGGAGGCTAAAAATGATAAGGAGGAAGACAATGGAAGGGAAGAGGAACCAAGGGTTGCTATGATAAAGGCCACTAAAATAGAGAACAAAGCCATTGCCTCTAATTCCCCTGAGGATTCTAACATTGAATTTTTGAAAAGCAGGATGAATTTTATGTAGGCACAAATGGAAAACATGGAGAAGGAAAACATCACCTTGATGAAGGTCACTAATGGTCTCATGCACCATGCCATGGTGGTTGCGGTCTCTAGAAAAACTAAGTTCAGGAAGATGCTCAAGAAGATGGGGAAAAGTGAAGAAAAGAAGGACCAAGAAGATGAAGATGGCCTAGATTGGAGGGAGTTTATGTCCCAAATTGGTGAATATTGGGAGCCAATTTCCAATTCTAAGTAATAGCACTGCTTCTCTTTAGTGTTCCTCTTGCTTAGTTATTAGGGCTACTCTAAAAATTTTGGTTCTTAGTTTTATTATTCCAGACTGCTATTACATTATAGCTTTGTTATGGTTACGCATATGTTGGACTCTGGTTAATCTTATTAATGGTATGTGTACTATTATATGGATTAGTATTAGTATTTTTTTTATTAAGCGTATTATGGTTTTGTAGTTAACATTTTGGATACTTGGCCTACATGCCATTTTGGGTTCGGGTTTAGTTAGTCTACTGCTGTGTTTTGGTGGTGGTTGGTGCTATTTTTCCCAGCCTATTTCTCTTTTTGTTGTTCTTGTTGTGTAACCATGGGATCAGGGCCCTTCTCCTACTTAATTAATAAAAAAAATTAGATTGAATTTCTTGTAGTAGTGACCGAGTCAAGCATAACAAAAATCCCAAAGTCCTTGACCCCACACCTGCCTATTTAAAAATTATTGATGGTTATTAGCATTAATGAATTGTAAATTGCAATCTCCAGTGAAAAAGGGTTTATTGAGTAGAGATGAAGAAAGATATGAACAAGATATGGAAAAAGAAAGAGGAGAATAAGGTTAAGATTGAGTCTGTGCCAACTTCTGGTGCAGATGTTTCCTTCGAAAACTAAATGAAGAGCTTTGGCTCGAGGGGAGTTTTAACAGACAATCATTAAGCCCCTACCAAATATATGGTGTTGATTCCTTTAGCATGTTGATACAAGGTGTAGGTTGACATGCTTGGACAACTGATGAAAACACCTGTGGAAAATATTTTGTTATGAAGATTTACAAAGAGTTTGAAGGTGACTGTCATTATAGTTAGGGTTCATCAGCTTTTGACCTAACTTCAAATCAATGTAATTAATACATTTTAGCTTATCCAAAAGTGTTTATAAGTGATTTCACTTATGAAAAAGATAATTTGTGTTTGAGTTTTTGAAGATCAAAGAGCAAAGAAGAGGTGAATTGAAGCGATTCAAAAATTTTGAATAAAACTCGAGCTGGTAGAGATCTAAAGGTATTTATATTTTTTCACTTTGCACTAAGTTTTAGAAGCATTTCAATTGTATTGCAAGATTTATACCCCACAACAAGTTAAGGTTGTGGACCGACCTTGTCCTAAATTCAAGAAGCATCTTGATAAATCAAAAGTGACAAATCTAGAAGGTGCATTTTTGCATGTTCCTTTTAGGGTTATGCATATTGAGGATGTAAGGATGTATATTCATGTAAAATTGGAAGAATACAATCATACAAAGTTTGGAGAAGTATGGGTAAATGAGCTTATTGACGATGATTTTGAGTTAAAACTCGAGCATGGGTGATCCCACAATAGTGGGTTACACTTTTTGGCCAAACTTGACATTGAATTGAACTTTTTTAACTAAATCTTCACTTTCGAACACCTATAGCTACTAAACCATGAGAAATTTGAAGATGATGTAAACTAGTGATTTGTGACATTTTGTCTTTAGATTCTAAATATATATATTTAAAAAAAAATTGGAATCAAATTGCATTTCTTTTTCCATCTCCTTCGATAATTAGTTTTTAACAATAAACACCATTTTTAAAGAGTGATGTTTATTGTATAACACATAACTTTTTTCTATGAAGGATAAATTCTATTTTTTTGAATTTATATTTGTAACTATGACATCTAGCTCTTTCATTTGGTTTCATAGTGTTTTATTGAATATTTTCTTCTTAATTAAGTTTTTAAGTCAAACCAATTACAATTTAGACATAGGTTTATTGTATAACACATAACTTTTTTGTATGTATCATTTTTCTTTTTGTTGGATTATAAGGACATCAATACCAAGAGCATAGATATTTTTTAATTTTTTTTTGGTAATCTACTATTTTCCCACATGTGCATAACATAGAGCTTGATTTTAGGTGAAAAACCTACATTCACAAGAAATAAAAAATAAATATAATAATCAAATTAAATAAATTTAAAATTATACTTTTTGGGAAACTTATAATAAGGAATACATACTTACAAAACATAAATTTTAAATCAATTCATTTGATCCCCCAAAAGGTAAATCAAAAGTGGTTTTTTATCAACATTTTGATAGGTGTAGAGGAGACTCCATTATAGGCATGGTTTAAAACTAGCGGGGTTCTATCCAAGGGGGTTTGATCAAATATTATTCAATTAAAATCCTTTGAATGGAACCTTTCAAGGCTTAAATCATTATATTTTCTAAAAATATGTGATTTCAACAAAAATCAAGATGTCCCAAAAAGTGTAACCCATTATGTGGCAACACTCTCATGGAAATCTAACAAAGAAGAAACTTGATGCTTGTAATTATTCCCTATATTTTTCTATGTGGATGAATGGGTGAGATACACATTGAGCATAATCCATGAAAGATTTATCTAGTTAGTGGTGCAGGGCACCATGTGAACTTCATGCCTCCATGGGGAAATCTTGTAATGTTTGAGTCTTAATCATGTTGTGGTTGTAATGAGTTCATGATAGGACCATTTTTAATTCATTTTATCCTTTGATTAGTTTTTTAGGTGGTTTTGTGGTCAAGTTGTCAAATGGTGCAAAATATTACAATTGTTGTCAAAATGCAAAATTGCAAAAATGCAAGAAAATAGAATGTGAAGTCACTTTGTAAAGGGAAGGATTTTGGTTGTTGGAAACTCAAGGGGAAGTTAAAATAACTATTGTAATATGTTTAAAGATCCTTGTGAAGGCGAGAAAGAGAGTAGAGAGTTGTATCTTGAAGAGATTTTGAATAAAAGTGCCCTATTTTCTACAGATTCAACATTTTCCTGGCTATTTGCAAGTGTTGTACGACCTGTACAACTTTACCAGGTCATAATATTAATTGGCTCTGATAAGATAGTGTGTTGGATTCCAAATAAACTTGATTTGAGGAAATTTCATTGAGATTAAAGCTTTTTAGAGATATTTTTCTGTAAATTGCCCTAAAACCCTCATTTTAAGGGTTTAAGAGTCTAAAAGTGGAATAAAGAACCATTTCACCGATGGAGACCTTTGTAAATTAGTGGAATGGGTTAGATTAGATTTTTTTTCAAGTTGGTTGTGTTTGTGGGTGTAGGGGAAGGAAAATTGCATGAGTTGGGCGATGCCCTAGGTGAGAAATCTCCTTGTTTTGAGTAAAAGTGATGCCTAAAGGTTATGGTTTAAAGAAAGGTTAATGGTGAAGGATTGGAAAATGATTTAGTAAGCTTATGTAGAACATATTTGATGTGTTTGAGGTGTTAGTGAGGTGAGTAGAGGCCTAGAGTTCATAGATCCAATATTGATCTTGTGAAACTAGCCTAATTAGATCTCCTTAAAAATGGGACAATCATTTTTAAGGCCATTCTTTCTAAAACAACACTATTTGAGTTTGAAGTATGGAGTTTGGGGCCCTAATGGGTATTTGAAAATATTTTTGGTTTCTTGAGTTCTCACTTGGTTTAAAAGTTATGCTCAGTTTTGTCTTTTGGGATTACTACAAGAAAATAGGCCTCTTGGGTGTGAGCGATGGAAGAATGGAGGAACCAGTGTTCTAAGGAAGTTTGTTTGGATTAATCCTATCAATATTGTGATGTACAAGGTGTATCAGAGGTTCATTGAGAGTTTGGTATCTTGAAACCACTTTTAGTGCATTTTTAGGCCTTGTAATCAAGTTGTATTGAAGAAGAGTTTGTGATTGTTTGGTTGAACAGTCAAGATCTTTGTTTTGTATCTTTGGAATTTTTTTGAAGCCCTCCATGCTTTGCATCAATTGGTATCAGAGCTGGTTGATCTAGTGGATTGTGAAATGTGTTGGTTGCAGGAACTTGTTTTGGTGAAGAGTGAAGTAGTCCATCTTGAAGTTGCAAGAGAGGAAGAGTTATGAGAAGGTGTATTTGCTACAAACATAAGAGAAGGTTTGTGATCACTGTCCTGGAATAGAGATGAAGCTGGGGAGGTGTAGAGTTCCTCCACTAAGAGAGAGAGTGGGTAGAGGAAGCATCTTACAAGATCTTTGTTGGGTATAGGGTAGTATGTTGTGAGAGATTGTTTTGTAGTAGTTAAAGAGATGGGTATATGCTTGAGGAAGAGCACATGAAGGATGCATCCATTTCAAACCATGGAGATGTTGAAACAACATGTATGAAACATAATTTTATTTTGGAGGGAAATGATATTGAGTTGGTGTCTAGTTTTGCTTCTTTGAAGGTCAAGGATGAATTGATTTTGGAAATGCAAGAATGAATTAAGAAACATGTTGCTAGGATGATAGGAGAGGTGTTACACTTGTTGATTTCAAAAAAATATAGTGGTCATTTTGTTCCTTTCAGTTCAAAGCAGTAGTAATAGAAGCAATACAACAGATGGGAGAGATAAAGAAAGCAAAGATGAAGAGATGAAAGATGAGTTGCAAAGGAAAAAGGAAGAATCCAAGCACATAAAGAGAGTGAATAAAAAGGCAGTGTATTTCAAGGAAGGAGAAGGTTTAATGATAGGTAGAAAGGAAGGTTCAACACCATTTTCAGAGGAAGAACAGGTTAAGGATCAACCATCAAATGAAAGACAACATTCAACAATGAAGAATCGGTTAAAGACAAAGGAAAAATGGAAATTTTCAATTGTTGGTGAGTGCAAAGACTACTTGGAGGTTGAAGAATGATATTGAAAATCTTGAATCTATTGTGCAACACTGTCCTCAAGAGGACTTGAGGAAAACATAATTTCTCGGGAGTATGGTGCAGGGCACCATGTGAACTTCATGCCTCCATGGGGCAATCTTGTAATGTTTGAGTCTTAATCATATTGTGATTGTAATTAGGTCATGATAGGACCATTTTTAATGCATTTTAGTCTTTGATTAGGTTACTAGGTGGTTTTGTGGTCAAATGGTGGAAAATCTTGCAATTGTTGTCAAAATGCAAAATTGCAAAAAAGTAATAAAATGGAATGTGAAGAGTCACTTTGTAAAGGGAAGGTTTTTGGTTGTTGGGAACTCAAGGGGAAGTTAAAATAACTATTGTAATATGTTTAAAGAGCCTTGTGAAGGCGAGAAAGAGAGTAGAGAGTTGTATCTTGAAGAGATTTTGAATAAAAGTACCTTCTTTTATGTAGATTCAACATTTTCCTGGTTGTTTGCAAGTATTGTACGACCTGTACAACATTACCAGGTCATAATCTAAATTGGCTTTGATAGAATAGTGTGTTAGCTTCCAAATAAACTTGATTTGAGGAAATTTCATTAAGATTAAAGCTTTTTGGAACTATTCTTTTGTAAACTGCCCTGAAACCCTCATTTTAAGGGTTTGAGAGTCTAAAAGTGGAATAAAGAACCATTCCACCGACGAATACCCTTGTAAATCAATGGAATGGGTTATATTAGAGTGTTTTTCAAGCTGGTTGTGTTTGTAGGTGTAGGGGAAGGAAAATTGCATGAGTTGGGTGATGCCCTAGGTGAGAAATCTCCTTGTTCTGAGTAAAAGTGATGCCTAAGGGTTAGGGTTTAAAGAAAGGTTAATGGCGAAGGATGGAAAATGGTTTAGTAAGCTTATGCAAACCATATTTGATGGTTTTGAGGTGATAGTGAGGTGAGTAGAGGCCTAGAGTTCGTAGATTCAATATTGACCTTGTGAAACTAGCCTAATTAGGTCTCCTTGAAAACGGGACAATCATTTTTAAGGAAAGTCTTTCCAAAACAACCTTATTTTAGTTTGAAGTATGTTGTGTGGGGACCTAATGGGTATTTGAAATTATTTTTGGTTTCTTGAGTTCTCACCTGGTTTAAAAGTTATGCCCAGTTTTTTCTTTTGGGTGTGAGTGATGGAAGAATGGAGGAACCAATGTTCTAAGGAAGTTTGTTTGGATTAATCCTGTCAATATTGTAATGTCCAAGGTGTATCAGAGGTTCATTGAGAGTTTGGTATCTTGAAACCACTCTTAGTGCATTTGTAGGCAATGCAATCAAGTTGTATTAAAGAAGAGTTTGTGATTGTTTGGTTGAGCAATCAAGATCTTTGTTTTGTACTTTGGAAACCTTTTGAAGCCCTCCATGCTTTGCATCAATTATACTTGCCCATCAAGGTTGTGACAGGGTTATGTTTTGAAGGACCAGTTTTGACACTCAAATCGGTGAAAAATAAAGTGGTGATGAAATTAATAGGTGTAAAATATGACAAGAGAGCCCTAACAGTTAATGAAATTGATGATCTGGTAGTAAAATATGCATCAATGATGATTGGATAAAAAAATTTCTTCACAAATAAAGAGAATTCAGTTTCTACTACTACAATCAATACAACATATGAGATGGTGAAGAAAAGAATGGATTATGACCTATGTGAATTGCTAAGGCTATAGTTGTTAGAAAACTTGTAGAAGACTAAGGACTCCTAGTACCCCTTCAAGTATGGTACCTTGATTACATGCTTATTATTTTAATTTCTTAGAGAGTTGTCTAGTGTAAGAAATATGGTGTGGTTAGACAATGTGCCTGTGGCTAGACTGATCGAAGACCATATGTTGAGGTATCTAGATTCAACATCTAGAGATGAAGCCCTATTGGGGTTCTTCAAATCATTCCAATCTCAAATGCAAGAAAGAGAAAGAATACCTAAGAGTGTGGTTGAAAATTATAAGAATAATATTATCTTTATGGTAAGAAAAGACTATTATTGTTGGATGTTGTGGTTGTGTTGCTGATATGTGGTTGTCATTGATGTCAACACTATTAGTGTTAATGCATTAGAAGTTGAATATGTTGAGGATTTTGAGAAAATTGTAATAAAGAGAGCTACAAGTTGTCAGTGGTGAAGTGAAGTTCAGTCTGTCAGTGAACTCAATACGTTGTTTTTCATAGGTTGTGGACTAAAGGGTTTCTTGTTGAGTATATCTAGTTTATCCACGTCGAGTTTCAGAGATCCACGTGAAGATTTGATCAAGTTATGAAGATTTGTATTCTGACAGTTTTTTTGTTACTTCAGTTTGTGTTCTGAATGAAGATTGGACGACAATTGATTCACTGGGCAATCTTTATTGTTTTGGGCTCACAATTTGTATTCATTTTATAATTTCTTTGTGTAACTTATGGCTAATTTCGTGTTGGAATATATATGGTGATTGTTTTATTCAAAATGGAAATTGTTATTTTAAAGGGAGTGCTTCTTCTATGTGTGATGATACTGACAAATGTTCAAAATCATTCAAAGGAAAAGGAAATCATTCAGAGAAAGAAAGAGTGAAGAAGTATTCATATGCTTACTAAACTGTATCAAGCATTAGCAGATGCTATTTTCTCAATTCAAAATCGTGGATATAATCAAAACCACTACGTAGATAGTGTGTCTTCCTTTATAATTGAGCAGTGAGCTCTAGGCAGTGTGCCTGAATGCATGTGCATTCCCCATTCATATTTCCTTATACTTTTAATAGGGTATAATCTTGTGGATTGACCTCCACTGTGGTTTTTCCCTAACAAGGTTTCCACGTAAAAATCTTGGTGTTATGTGTGCTTCTGATGTGTTGTTCATTCATGCTTTCATGATTATTGATCTAATCTATGAATAAGGTTAATAAAGTTGAATAAGTTTAAAATTATGTGACAACTAATTCACCTCCCCTCCTTGTGTTTCCAACAATTGGTATTAGATTAGGTTCCTTGGAAGAAGTTTAATAGCTTGAGGTGATCTGGGATGGCAACTTATAAGAAGGATAGTCCTAGATTTAATGGAACAAATTATTCTTTATGGAAGAATCGAATGGAGTTCCATCTGAGATGCATTGGTGAACCCTACTAGAGCATTACAAGCAATAGGTATGTTATTCCATAGAATGGTCCTACTACTTCTGTTTAGATCACAGATGCTGAGTATAATATCAGGGCTAAGGAAGCATTGTTGAGTGCTTTACCTAATACCGAGATGACAAATGTGATGGATCTAAAGACTACTTATGAGATCTAGAAAAAGTTGGAGACCTTGCACTACTATATTTTACTCTAATTTTTGAAGAAAGTTTGTTGAACTATCGACAAACTATTATCGGAATATCGACGAATCACTGAAATGTTTTTCGTCGCTACATTTTCATCGCTTTCCTAATGAGCTTTAAAATGTCAAAATCATGACTCAGTTTCATCAGTTGCCACCACAAAAAAGGGATCTAGTGTTCATCAGAATATCAATGAAAATTTCATCGATCTATTGATGAACCATATCCAAAACACAAGTGGCATGCCTCTGCCAAAGTGTTAGAACAACATTAGAAATTCGTCATAATCTCAATGAAATGGGAAAGTCATTCCGATGAAATTTTCGTCAAACATATTGCAAATTCGTCGGACGGTATTGAAGGTTCGTCAAGTCTTTCTAATGAAAGTGTCGTTAGAAGTATTGAAAATTCGTCAGACGGTATTGAAGTTTCATTGATTGTTTTCGTCGAAAGTTCGACGAAACAATGAAATTTAAAAAAAAAAACTATTCATTAAAATGTAGGCATTGTTTCATCGCAATGGTGTACTAGAGAAATCCATCAACAAACAATTAGACAATGGTATTCAACTAGAATTTCTTAGATTAAGTGGGCATCTATTGTTGTAAGTATCCACATACTTGGGATGGAAATATACTTTGAATTAAACATGCTTATAATAGAGCTCCACACAAGTTTATGAGGTAAAGTCCTTTCTAAGCATGTCTTGGGTTTTAGCTTGTGACACCCTTGAACATACCTACTACACACCACCTCATGTGGAATTTGCACAAATAAGAACAAGAAACAAATAATGCTTATAAATTTCAACATATCCAAAGTGCTCACAAAGAAATACAATAGATGCTCTCTCACCAACAACAAAAATACAAAAATCACCATGACACTATGATATGGGCCTCACATCATTTTGCACATAATTAGTGAGAACATTTTTATTTTCAAACTTTTGTAGTACCTAGGACTTCACATAGTATTTAACTTGAAATTCCTCAAGACATACTTTCCTCTTCTTAAACTAGTGGCAACTGAACATCCTTCAAACTTGGATCCTAAGCACTTATGCGCATTTGCACAAGGTGAGATCATATAAATAACCACCACATACACATGTAAAGGTTCGCATCATCTATTCAAAGTGTCTAAGGTTGGGTTGTATGCAAATCAAGAAAAGTTGTACAATGTTTAGTAGCTCTATGTTCAGTTTTTATAGCTCGCTAAATTCATGACAGGAGAAATCACTTCTCAAGAAATGGAACATATAACAACAAGTCTTCATACCATACTTGGGTTAGCATGAAAACAAGTTTGATGAATGCCTCACATCATCCCCAAATATAAGAGAAAGTGAGCAAGAAGAATCATACACAAGGAAAGAAAAAGGATTACAATCATGTGTTAAAATACAACTAAATATTCATACCTAATTCATGGAAGTAGGGGACAATAAGCATAAGTAACAAAATGAAAACAAAATTGTCATGTGCTTATTAAATCGAAGTGAAATTACAAAGCAATTTTCCAAACCACAAAATTGCTTTCAGACTATTCTTCTCCCATGGAGAAGAGATGAAGTGGACCAAAATTACTTTCAGAGTATTCTTCTCCCATGGAGAAGACATGAAGTGGATCTGTTATAAAGTTTTTTAAATCTTCACACTTTCCTAGTGCCCTGGTGGCCATGGATGCTCAATTTAGAGACAAACAAGGTGCTTGAACTGTTTTATACTCCTGTAAGGAATTCCATTTTCATGGAATGATATAGTGTAGGGTATGTTCGAAGTGGATACATTGAAGATGCTTGAAACTTTAAGCAAATGTAACTAGTAGTTGTAAAGCCAATTCCCACAATTTTTGCTAGCATTCCTATTGTTCATGCCATAATGGGAACATTGGGTATTTGGTTGCGGTATGCCCGCGATGAAGTTGTCGCTTGCAAGTTTGACATGAATACAATATTTTTGGAAAATTTTGAGTTTGCAAATGTTATTACGAGCATTTATGCGAAGTGTGGAAGCAAAGATGAGGTTGATGAACATTTGAAAAAATTCCTTTGAGATGCTCATCTATAGATTTGGCATACAAACTGCTTGAAAAAATGCCTCAAAGATTTTAATATACAGGGCAAGCAATGAACTGTTTGGCAAAATGGTTCACCTTCAGAATGCCCAAGCAAACTGTTTGACATAATGCCTTGAAATAATACTTGCATGAACATGAAATGGATTTGTTGAAAAAAATTTAGTTACCAAATGATTGTATATCAAACAAGTGCAATAGACTTGCACTTCTTGAGGCAATACTTCTAACCAGGCTACGAAATGCTTTCCTACAAAGCAAGGTAGGTGATAATTATCAATACTCTTGTGATAGTAAGGGGAACAGAGTCCATGGAAAAATTGGCTTTGATCTTGTGTTTTTAGTATAAGCTATACATGCAAAATATGAAAGCACAACTTTTACATGTAAATCATTTGAAAAAATGCCTCAAAGGAATCTTGAACATGTAAAATATAGGAATTAACAGAACGCCTATTGGGAAGTATGAAAAATTATATATAGGTAAAAGCTTCAATAATTCTATACAGTTCAAGAAAAACTTCAAGGTTATTAATTCATTTCATTCTATACATTCTACAAATCTAAGTTGAATGCAACTAATTTGCAAATACTATGAGCCATTTAATGAAACAAATCATGTGTTGTATCTATCATGGATGTCCATGCCCTATTCCAAGGCTGCAATTTTACCACAAACTCGAAGAATGTTGTCAAAATTTGTTGACATTGACTCCACTTGACAATTGGACTTGGTCTAGTATGACATGAATATCAAATGTACTATGGGAAAAGTTGAACAGTGGCCTAGGGCTATATATCAATCATCAGGAGATATATGTGTTTTTCTAGGCCATATTGTAAAAACTGCATTACCCTTGACTAAATTACTCACCATTCCCAAAAACATCAGCATCATGCATGTGCCACAAATATATATAGGGGAGAGGACCCAGTAGTTGAGCACCCTAACTTCGCACTTCTAATTATCCTACGTGGAAATTTCAAATCACTCCCGATTTTTTATAGCAACTTACTTGACAAGTCCCCTGCTTATAACTAAGGTTTCCACATCATCAAATATGATGCCACATTAGCATGCTTTTTGTCAAGGTGTCCAAAAAGACCCAAAAAAAAAGTGAGACCAATATTTGTGCATTCACAATATTTTTTATTGAGCACTGGTGTGCAATCACATGATTGGTTGCTTTTTAGATCAAAGGAATACATTTTGTTTAATTATGGGTAGTCATCATCAACACTAGGAACTTTAAAGTCACAACTATTGGTCCAATATTGTTAAAAATATTGGGCATTATATAAACCACTACTATCACAACTATTGAAACATGCTCAAGTACTGGGTCCTCTCCCCTAGATTAAATTAAGGAAAACATTATTGTAAACACAATATGTATAGAAAAATATGAATGTAAAGGAAAATGGATATTAGCAAAACATAAATGTAAATAAAAGTAGTGTGAGCAGAAAATGAATCTAAATTGGTCTTGAACAAATAAAATCATACCCAATTAACATTAAGTTATACTAACCTTGTACTCGTTGCCATTGTCAATCTTGAAGGTTACTTTGATGCCTTCTGCAGAAACTCTCTGGCCACGAGGCAAGAGAATGCGGGAAAACCAAGTGTATATTGATGACTTCCTGACAATCAAAAAGAAACAAGCAACCAGTCAACCTTATTAGAACTGTAGACACCTAAAAATGACCTAAGCCTGCAAGCTTCATTTTTACCACTTTCGTCCTAGCATAATTTATTTAATTATGTCTTTGGTCCACATTTGACTATTGATTAAATAATTCATAATTATTTAATTAATTTATGTCATTTATTCCTCCTTGATTATTAAATAAATAAATAGTATTTATTTATCTAATACGTCATTAATTATCTAAGTCTTCCTTTAATTAAATAAATTTTATAATTTATTTAATTTCCCTTTGTCATTTATGTCTTCTTGATTAATTAAATAAATTTTATTTATTTAATTACGTCACTAATTAAGTCCCCTTCCTCTAAAAATTAAATAAATTCTTATTTATTTAATTTTTGTCCACTTTCCACTATAATTAAATAATTTTAATTTAATTATTTAATTATTCATTTAGCTTTTTCTCTCATTAAAATTAAATAAATTTAGCCAATTCTCTTGAGTTTGAATTAAATCATTATTTAATTCAAAATAATTCTTTTGTCACATTCTTTCATAATTAAATAATATCTTTATTATTTAATTATTTACTAGTCACCTGGAGTAAATAAATTTTATTATTTAAATTCTCCAGCAACCTCTTTGTCCGTGCCGCCTTATCTTCCAATTTAATTCTTGACTTTTGACTTCTCATTTAATTTTGACCCTTGATTGAATTATCTTATAATTCAATCTTGGCCCTTCATCCTTATCATTTGCCCTAATTTTGACCTAACCCTAATTCTTATTGCAACATTCAATCTTGATCATTGATTCTAGGGTTTTTTGTCATCTTCTCATCCTGGCCACACATTCAAAATTGCAGTTTTTATAAAATGGCAATTTTGTTCTCATTTGGCTCTCTCTTGGTCTCTTATCTCTCTGGCTCTTTCTTTCTCTTAGCTCTCTCTCTCTCTCCCTCTCAGTCTTTAGCTCATTTTGGCTTCTTGCACTCTTAGTCTATGTCAACTTCCTGTCAATTTAGGGTCATAGTCATTAACAGTCATAGTCATTTTAGCTCATTGTAGGGTTATTGTTATTTTCTGCAAATCCTTCAACACTTGCATAGGGCTTAGTCTTTAGTTATAGTTGCTCACATAAATCTGAGGGCTTTATTATTTATCTGCAAGCTAGGAGGTGTAACAAAGGTGAAGCATGGAAGATGAAGACTTAGGGTAACATTGTTCCTTTTTTGTTTTCATATCATTTCCTTTGTACTTTGTTATTTCAATGGATTTTCTGTTATTGTGCTAACCCTTTAACAAATTTGAGATTTTCCATTGATTACATTGGTGAACCTGACATATTTTAACACATTTTGAGAAATCTTGGAGTTGGGTTTCTTTTTGTTGCAGGTTTTGTTAGCCTTTTGTTGCAGGTTTGGCATCATTTTTGGACAAAACCCTAGTTTCCAAGGATTCGACCATATCTTTCACACGGCTTCGTATTTTCTCACAATTTTGTTTCTGTAGGTCGAGGACACTATCAAGAGCTCTCATTCCAAAAATCAGATTTTTTGGATCTGTCTTTGATTTTTTATAATTATTTTTCTGTTTTTAATAAAAAGTTAATTTCGGGAGTAAATAATCGAATTTTTCAGATATGTTTACATTTCTGGAAAGCTCTTTTAATTTTGATAGGGGTATACTCTTTAGTTTTTAAATTTGAATGTGAAATTATGAGTCAAAAAATAGATTTTTTGAAATTAGGGTTTAAAACAAATTTGCTTATATCTCACTCACGGTTGCAGATCTACTCATAAAATTTTTTGTGCAGATTTGGGATGATATTATACGACTACAGTAAAAAAAAAAGAATTTTTGGAGCTATTTTGTATTTATTATAATTTTTTTATGATTTTTAATAGAAAATTAATATTGGGCGTACAATAGGGAATTTTTCTGACTTCTTTACATTTCTGGAAACCTCTCCGAAAAATAATATCAGTCTTTTCTTTTATTTTGTATTTTTCAGATCAATAATGTCTTCAAATAATCGAATCTAATTCGGCTATGTGAACAATATGTATCTGAAATTGCAATTTTCTAATGCGTTTATTTTTTTTTTCATGGCTGCATTATGATATTATTTCTTTTGATTTTTTAGGTGATCATAAGGAGTTTTAGTGGCAGAAATATCATTCATACACAACAAATTGGAAAGCGAATAATCAGGTGCACATATCCCATCTTCCATTTCTTAATTTTGTTTGTCACACATTTCAATTTGGGGCATAAAATTAATCCTTGTTTGCAAACACATTTGGATTTGGGCTCTTAAAAATGAATTTTTTCTTCAATCACATATCAAAATTGGGTCTAAAATTAACCATTGTCTTCCTACACATTTGAATTGGGGTTAAAAAGAACATGTGCTTCTATTGTTTGCATACAAACATTTCATTTCTAAGGGAAATTAATCGTTGTGAGTGTGAATCAAGTGTGTGTGTGATCACAAACACCTCACTTGATTTGCTTTTGTCAAACCCTTCATAGGAGGCCTGCTAGGGGATTTCATCACCCCTAGGGACGACCTCAATCGAAGTGTGAATCGAAAGACACGCTTGTTTGGAAGTTAAAATCTTGTCACTCTTGGCTAAGCCCCAAAGAACTTTATACCTTTGGGAAGTGAAGGTGAAGGGTGGGTTACCCCTTTCTCCCGGCTGTGTGGCAGGATTTTTCTTTCAAATCATTCCTTAGTCAACCTTGTGCAATCTAGCTTGAGACCTAATTGGCCATACCCCACTTGACTAGTCATAGGGCTTGTTGTTGTGTATTCAAGTGCTTGATTAATCATAGCATTTAATCTTGGAAGACAAACTTATCATTGTGCTTGGTGTGTGTGTTTATGCATTTACATGTAAAATCTTGTGTTTGATATTGCCCAAGTCAAACTTTCAATAAAATTTTTCCACATCATCCAAGTCATCCAATCTCGTCATTCCACATCATCATCTCTTTCATCTAATTAACATCATTTTACACCATGACAACATTTGAAGACATAGCACTAGGGCTTATTCACATGCTTCATAAAGCTCAAACAAATCAAACACCTTTAGACCAAGAAATCATTCAAAGCACCCATAACATTATCCAAAAACTTCAAACCAACCAATCACCACAAATGCAACAACTCATAGCACAAATCCAATACCTCATGGCCAACTGTCAAGTCCAACAAGCACATTATCAAGTCCAATCACCACATCAACACATTTCACATCAACCTAATGTGTCACCTATATCATCATATCAACCTCATCCATCCACATATCAAGTTTCCCCTTCGTCAACCTATCACAACTCTTCTAATTTCAACTCTTATCCACATCAATCAACCTTTCAACAGTCATTATCCTATTCAACCCCTCAATCATCATTACAACAACAAATCATATCACAAGTCCAAACACCATTTCAACCTCAACACATTCAACCCCAATCCTATGTGTCACCTTCATCATCATGCCAACCTAACACATCTATCTATTATGACAATGCCACATCAACATGTCCACCCATATCACAACAACAACGTAACTTCCCAAGTCCACCTTGGAAACAACATCAAGAACCTTTAAGTCTTAATGCCACCTTTGACAAGGGGAACACCAATCTAGTCCATACACCCTTACCACCATCCAATCAAATGCTTATCCCTAATCCACCATGTCCTAGTCCTAATCCATTGGCCTCTCCACCTTCTCACCCATCAAACTCTTCATTACCCCCACCATCATCTAATCCTCCATCAAATCAATCCCTTACATTTAGATATTTAAAACATAAATTGATGGCATTACATAAATCCACCAATCCACCTACAAAGGATGTGACCCAAGGGCTACAAGTAAGGAATCCGTTGTTGCCATGTCATTCAACACATATACTTGAACATACAAAAGAGTCCTCAAACGTCATGCCAAGTCCTTCAAGTCAACCATGTCATCCACAACCCCTTGAGCCAAGTCAAGAGTCTCCCCTCATAAGTCCAAGTCAACCTCCATCATGCTCCTATGTTGTTGACCATCTAGAACATGTCAAGTCTCTCCAAGAGTCATCCCCTTCTACTTCCATTCAAGCAACCCAAGATGTATGTCAAGAGCCTAATCCTAAGCATGTGGAAACATCAAGCCCTAGTCCTAATCAAGATCAAATCATTGTCATCCAACCTGTCCATAATCTATATCTTTTCTATGATCAAGATGATATCAATAATGATGAAGAGCCTATCCATGAGCAAGATATTCCAAATTCACCTCCACCTAGCACCATCCATGACCTTCAAACATCCACTTCCCTTAATGAGACACTTGCCTCCCAAGCACGCATAGAAGATCAAACAAATACCTTGGATCTAAGTGAACACAATGCTAATCAAGATCCTAATGATCCCCCATCATCCACTATCGACCCCATTGCACGTCCTCCATCATATCCACTTGGTCTTTCCAATAAGGAACTTGTGTCTAGTGTTCCACCTACACCTAGTCCCATTGTCCATTACATACCCCAAGGAAACCAGTCTCAAGATGTGGGTATTTCCTCCATGCATTCTAAGTCCACTTTCCATCATAAATCCTACCATACACCTAAGACATATGTTGCCATCCCACCACCGTCATCCTACAAATGTCAAAAGCATGTGACCATACACCTTCCACCATCCACTTTACCACCATTACTTCCAACACCTAATATCCCTACCTTTCAATCCTCTTATCCATTTATCCATAAATCCTCTAAACATCTTAATCATGACCAATCAATGCACACATTGTCTAAACATAAAGCTTCCACTCATTCCACCAAACCCAAGGGATTCCAAAATAAAAATTTGGATGCCTCTATACGTAAAGTCAAAAATTCTAATGGTCCTAATGCCTTAGCCTACAATTGCAAAAAGTCAAAGCCAAGTGCATCCAAAAAGTTATATAAGCCCATGCCTCCAAAAGAAAAGTCTAAAAAAAAAATGGTTTGGGTACCTAAGCAAAAAGAAATCAAGTCAAATGAGGCATCCACATCACAAAAATCCCAACCATCCACTTCCATCCAAAATACACATTCCATTCAAAAATTACAAAAATCCCACAAGACAAATAAAAGTCGCAAAAATACTAAGTCTATGTGGGTGCCTAAAGCCCTTAATCCACCATCTCCTAAGCAAACATCTCCATTGCTTCCTACACCCTATCCACATCAAAAGCTTCAATTTTTATCACAATGTGTGCAACCATTGGTCATGGTTCCCTTCCATTTCACAACAAGCCCTTATACCTCCATCTCATCACCCCTCATCCACTATCCTACATATCTTCCCCATCACATCCCTATGGTCCATGCTTTTGGCTAAGCCTCCCCCTTCATATTTTGCATAAGTCCTACATAATCCATTATTTTCCTCCATAATACACATCATAATCCATCATCTACCTACTCTGTCTCCCTTTCATGTCATCCCTTACCAACATCTATGAGCATAATGACATTTGACATAGTCCATGCAATGAAATCCATCCATCGTGGGACTATCACCTTTTATGCAACTAGACACTTGAGTCCCTCCTATCCAAAAGTAAAAAAGTCAAAAACAAAAAAAAAGTCAAAAAAGAAAAAAAAGAAAAAAAAAAAGTAAAGAGAAATCCCTTCATCCAATGGTGAAAACCTGGTAAACAGGCGCCTTGGATAAGTACCATGATGAAAACCTGGCAAACAGGCATCATGTGTAGTTTGATCTTCTATGTCACTTACACTTGGGGGCACAATGTCTTATCTATCCAACCTATCATTTTTATGTCATATCATTTCCATCCTACCTACCATCTTTAGCCATCATACCTACCTATCATATTGGGTCCACTTATCCACTCTTCTCCTTTTGATCTTGATGAAGATATAGGGGCAAAAGTGTTGAAACATGTTTTTTGGGTATATCTTGACATACCTCATCCTATCTAAACCAATCATATCATTATCCTATTGTCATCAGCTTTGTCACGAAAAATCCTAAGTCTTGTACTTAGAATGGGGCATGTCATTCCTATGCAACATAGTCTTTGGAGATCACATCCTTGCTCTCTTATGCATACATCCATTTCATCCATTAATCCCATTTATCTCCTTGCACCTAGACTTGGTTTTCCCCTTGTCATTGGTATCTAGCACAAAGGCTACCCAAATTTTCATCCATTGACACCTCAAAAATGTAAAAATCCAAAAAAAATCATAAAATGACAAAAAGACAAAAAACATCATAAAATGTCCTAAAAAGAAAAAAGACCAAAAAAATCATAAAACGTCCTAAAGAAAAACACAAAAACATTCAAATCAATGTCAAAATCCTAAAAATGGAGTCAAAGTCAGTCATGTCAGTCAGTCCATGTCATTGTCGAACTACGTTGTCTCTGCGCATTTGCTACGTAGGCAAGGCCATCAGTCGATGAGTCCCCGAGACATTAGGTCAGTCCTTTTAGGTTGGTCAAAATAAAATCATGGCATTTGTCACAATCGTCACATCGGTCAAATAAGTCAGAATAATCAAACTCGAACACAAGACAGTCATTTGAAACGTCAATGTCAAAATTGGTCAAAATTAGACAACATAAGCCAATCAATCATACAGTCAACATCAATCAACTTGCCAAAACACATTAGTCAAAACAATGTCAATCTCGTCACTCTTTGGTCCTCTTCAAGATGTGTCCTTCTTGGAGTTAGACCTTGTCAAAATGTTCTTTTCCTTTTCAGGATGTGTCCTTCCTGACAATAGGCCCCATCAAACTACCAACACCATCAAATTGGCAAAAATCTTAAACTGTCAAAACTGTCAAATCAAACAAGAATTCAATCTTTGGCAAACAAACATTGGCAAACAAAATTACATGGCTATTAATCTTTCTGGTCTTTCTTATCTTATCTTTTGGCTATCTTGGCTATTTTGTCTTATATTTTTACTGTCTTGTCTTTTTGGTCATGTTACTAGCTACCTCGAGGATGTCCCATGAAGGATTTAGAGGTGCGATGACGTCTCCTGGCCTATTTTATTTTCTGACTGCTATATGTGGATTGTCTTGACAAAAAGACTGGGGCAACATGACCCTTAGTATGAGTTAGGACATTCCTTGTCTGTGACTGTCTATTTTTCAAGTGAATGACCTTGCACACCTTGGTCTACGTCATACCATGGTGTTTGTTCTCCATTTGTGTCATTTTTACTGCCCAATGATGATTAAGAGCAATAAATATTAGTCCTATGGCAATGTTTTGAAGGATTTGGTCTAGGAACTAACATGCATCTTCTTTAGTCTTGTCATCTTCTCTCATTTGTATCATATAGGCATTGCATCCATATCATCATCCATATCTTTTGCACTAACATTTCTTTGTCTCTTCATAGTCTAGTCTTCTCATCCATTTCGAGAGCACACCCATGTTCTTGGAACCTGTCTGTCCTCTCGAGGGGGCATACCACAACCCTCCTCGTCATTCTTCCTCATCTTATTTTGCACTGGGGCATATTTTTGACTTCTTTTTCTTTGTCACAATCGACATGCTACATTATGACAAAGAGGGGCAAAATGTAGACACCTAAAAATGACCTAAGCTTGCAAGCTTCATTTTTACCACTTTCGTCCTAGCATAATTTATTTAATTATGTCTTTGGTCCACATTTGACTATTGATTAAATAATTCATAATTATTTAATTAATTTATGTCATTTATTCCTCCTTGATTATTAAATAAATAAATAGTATTTATTTATCTAATACGTCATTAATTATCTAAGTCTTCCTTTAATTAAATAAATTTTATAATTTATTTAATTTCCCTTTGTCATTTATGTCTTCTTGATTAATTAAATAAATTTTATTTATTTAATTACGTCACTAATTAAGTCCCCTTCCTCTAAAAAATTAAATAAATTCTTATTTATTTAATTTTTGTCCACTTTCCACTATAATTAAATAATTTTAATTTAATTATTTAATTATTCATTTAGCTTTTTCTCTCATTAAAATTAAATAAATTTAGCCAATTCTCTTGAGTTTGAATTAAATCATTATTTAATTCAAAATAATTCTTTTGTCACATTCTTTCATAATTAAATAATATCTTTATTATTTAATTATTTACTAGTCACCTGGAGTAAATAAATTTTATTATTTAAATTCTCCAGCAACCTCTTTGTCCGTGCCGCCTTATCTTCCAATTTAATTCTTGACTTTTGACTTCTCATTTAATTTTGACCCTTGATTGAATTATCTTATAATTCAATCTTGGCCCTTCATCCTTATCATTTGCCCTAATTTTGACCTAACCCTAATTCTTATTGCAACATTCAATCTTGATCATTGATTCTAGGGTTTTTTGTCATCTTCTCATCCTGGCCACACATTCAAAATTGCAGTTTTTATAAAATGGCAATTTTGTTCTCATTTGGCTCTCTCTTGGTCTCTTATCTCTCTGGCTCTTTCTTTCTCTTAGCTCTCTCTCTCTCTCCCTCTCAGTCTTTAGCTCATTTTGGCTTCTTGCACTCTTAGTCTATGTCAACTTCCTGTCAATTTAGGGTCATAGTCATTAACAGTCATAGTCATTTTAGCTCATTGTAGGGTTATTGTTATTTTCTGCAAATCCTTCAACACTTGCATAGGGCTTAGTCTTTAGTTATAGTTGCTCACATAAATATGAGGGCTTTATTATTTATCTGCAAGCTAGGAGGTGTAACAAAGGTGAAGCATGGAAGATGAAGACTTAGGGTAACATTGTTCCTTTTTTGTTTTCATATCATTTCCTTTGTACTTTGTTATTTCAATGGATTTTCTGTTATTGTGCTAACCCTTTAACAAATCTGAGATTTTCCATTGATTACAAGAACAAAATAATTTTATGAATTTATTTTATTTGTTTTACTGGCTAATGGATAGTGGACCTAGTTCTCTTGAATTGAGATACTACTAAGATGTGCTGACTGGTGATTTTAGACTACTGAGATTCTACTTCAATCTCTATAAGTTACTTTTGTCTTAAATATATTCAAGACAACTCTGCAAAAAAAATCCCTGATCTGTTAGAAATTATGCAGATTATTTTGTTAATACTTCTCCATTTTGATATTTTCTTTCAAAAATTCATTGAAAGATATGTAATGCCATATTTGAAACTTACATATTTTAATTTTACTAGTTCTATAATTATAGGATATGATTCCAACAATTGTGAAACACATTGGCAATATGCTAGATGAATGAAGTAAACTATGCAATTGGAAGGTGTAAATCCAAATTCCTTAACCCTTGCCAGCATCCTTCTTGCCTGTTCTAAAACATGTGCTTTGGAACAGGGCATGAAAATCCATCTAAGTATAATGAAAAGGATATTTTTGTCATATATTATAGTTGGAAATGATTTGTTAGATATGTATACAAAATGTTGAAGCATAGACAAGGCAGTGAACCATTTGAAAAAATGCCCCAAAGAAATGTGGTCTGATGGAATGCCATGATTGCAGGATATGCACAAGAGGGATTATTTAGAAGGATTTACAAACTTTCAAGCAAATGCAATTGGTAGGTGTAGAGCCAAAATTTATAATTTTGGCCAGCATCCTACTTGTCTGTCCCAAAATGGGAGCTTTGGAACATGGTATGGACATCTACCAAAGCATAAAGGAAGAGAGATTGTTGAGTCATTCCACATTCATTGTTAATGGCATAGATACTAAATGGTGGTTTTAATACCTTAACTCGCCAATAGAGGTGTGGTGAAGTTTTCGCAAAAAATTAACCAATCATTTAGGATCTTGAGGGATACAAATTTAGCGGATGCAAGGATTGGTATGGGAAATTGATGTGCCATGATGATCACAATTATGTAAATTAATGCCAATTAATTATAATTAATTATATTTATGCTAGAACAATTCAAAAAATTGATGAAAATAGATGAATTGTATTCCATAAACATAATTGTTGTTTTAATCACATATTAAATGGTGGTTTTAAGACCTTAAATGGTGGTTTTAATCCCATCTCCATCCCATCGATATAGGTATAATATGTCAATGGGATGGATTGAAATAGGAGTCTTTTTATGTATTTAGTGTTTGTTTATGGTGGCAGGACAATAGAAGACCAGAACACAAGAATATGTTGCTGTTTCAAGACAAAAACTAAGTTTTTCCACCCAAAAATGGAGGTTTCAAGTAGGGTATTGAAGGAATAACAAATGAATGGGCTAAGAGATGATTCTAAAAGCATAATCAGACACAATGAAGCATGTTTCAATGATTTGATGGAGTATTGGAGGTTTGTAAATATGTGTTTCATGAAACCCTCCTTGTTTTGGTGCTTGTTCACCCTATAAATAAGGGTTTGATGGTTCAAGGAGTTTTAAAGCCTTTCAATCCTTAAAGTTGATTGAATATTGAGTTTTGTGGCATGTATGGTGACTTTTTGAAGTTTATTGGTGTTTTGGTGAAGATTTATGAGCACTTCCTTTGAAAAATAGGCCTACTTTAGTAGCCTTTTAGCAGCGTACAATGTAAGAACCTGATGATTTCTTTAAAGCAAAATATTGAAAGATTTTAGTATGTTGATATGGATAGTAAAAGTTCTTTTAATGTGTATTTGGCTTTTGGTATTTGACTTTGGTTTGTGGGATTCACCCACTTTAGGGTATGGAAGCCTATTTAAGAAGTGGTGCTTGTTTGCATGGATAATGGTAATTTGATAAAACAATGACAAAAATAATTGTTAGTGGTTGGAAACTATTGTATTCATGTTGAAAAAGATGTTTCAAAGTTTAGGATAAGGTATACAAGGCAGTGTATGTTGTTTTTAATGATTTAGGTATGGTGAATCTAATATGCATGAATGATGACTTGACTGCAAAAAGGACAATAAGTTGGAATGGACAGAGTTTTGAAGTAGATGATTGATTGTTTCTTTTGAAACATGATGAAACTATTGTATTGAAGGTCTGATAATTGGTTATAGTGAGAAGGTATAGATGGTTGTTAATGTGCCTTGGTGATTTGGTATAAGTGTTTGATTGTTTTTCCTTGAAGGGATATAATTGCAATGCAAATTGATATGATGTAAAGTAAAGGATGTGAATGGTTCTCTAATCAGGTTTTGATGTTGTAAAGTAGAGGATGTGAATGGTTCTCTAATCAGGTTTTTGTTGCAATGACATAGAAAAGGAACAACATTGAGAGAACAAATGCAAGAAAACAGATCATAGAGCAGAAGTCATAGAGCATGAAGTTTTTTTGTGGAAAGACTTGTGCCATGAAATTTTTATGGACAAACTTGGAGGAATGAAGCATATGAGGACATGAGTCTTAGGTTTTACATGCTAAATTTAAAGACATGGAAAGTGATCATAGATATGAATTTGTAAACAATCCAAAAGACTATCTTGTGCCCTTAGCAAAGGTAGACTGTGGTTTATCCTCCATAGGTCTTTATGAAATATATTTACCCTTAGTAATGCATTAATGACTATTATCCTTTTTTTCAAGACAAAGATTAATGATTAAGATTGAAGCATTATGATAGTGTGCTAGTTATGGTTGTGGCTTAACAAGGGTAGATTTTGGTAAGGAAGATAGCAAGTTGAATGAATGTAAGTAGAGAAAATTTTGCATACCTGTAGATGGTACAAAATTTCATGGTGAAGTGGAAACCTCCCATCAGCAAGATCCAAATATTTGTGTATCTATCTCAATCGAGCCTTTAAGCCCTTCAGAGCTATCAATTTTCCCACTAACCTGTTATGCACAAAAGTCAAATTTTAGAGTTATGTCACCACTAAAAAAAAAAGAAACAGAGCTTTGAAACCAAATCCACACACAACACAATGTGGTATTCATACAAAGCCATACAAACAAACTAAAATCAAAAAATTGGATGGAAACAACTTCAAATTATGATTCTAGCATGGATTTAGTTTACTCAACTGGAGGCATATTTCACAATAATGGTTTCTTCATCTAAAACATCTGTACGAGGTTCAAATAGTAAAGAGATTGATAAAAGATAGAGGAATTAAAAAGATACTTGGATGTAGTTGGATTGAAGGTCGTAAACTGGTACATGTTTTTTGTGTAGGAGTCATATCACATCCACAAACATGGCAGAGCTATGCAAAGCAGGAGAAATTGGCTTGGAAAATGAAGGCATCAGGGTATAAAGAATCATTTTTTGCCACCATAGTGAAAAGTTAGCAGTTTCTTTCATCTTTGCATATTGGTTTGATGCTTCAAATGATGCATTTCTTATATTGAAAAGTGCATTACCTTATTGAGCTTCTCTTTGTTTCGAGAATAGTTTAATATTCTCTACTTAACAAGGCCAACCACATGACAGTGGAAGCTCATTAATAACATATAACATTCATTCATTCATCCATTAATAACATATAACATTCATTCATTAACATATTCACATTCGTTCATTAATATATAACATTCATTCTTTCAGTTTTTATATATTATCAAAAATATGGTTGTCATAATATGATTACAATCACTTTTTTTTTGTTTCTTTTTTGAAGCTAACAAAAGTTGAAGTGGAGTATTGTTTTCTAAATCATCTGTCCCCCTTCAGTTGTTTTGCCCTCTACTCATGATCTTAATGTATGCCTAGTCATGTACTGATCATGACGTGGAGGCCACTGCAAGGTGGGGTCTACAGCAATAACAAAGAAATGTTAAATTGATATGTTTTATTATTATTGTTACAAGTATTTCATTAATTAAAAGAACATTAGAGTGGCGCTCTTTACCTGATGGGGCCACATCATGTTCCTGATCTTGTCTTATAGCCTCATGCTCAACATGTTGAACACCCTCTAAATCTTGATCGGAGTTGAAACACGAAAGGTTACATTAATTAATACACCAATTACAATTAAATATGTTTAAAAGAACATTAGAGTGGTCCTCTTTACCTAATGGGGCCACATCATGTTCCTGATCTTCTCTAGCCTGATCATGCTCAACATGTTGATCACGCTCTACATGCTCTAAAGTTGAAACATGAAAGATTACATTAATTAATACACCAATTGCAATTAAAGATGTTTATTTGTATTAATCCACACCGTGTTTTGTATAGCACATGAATACATCCAGTACTAGGATGCACACCATGACCTTCATTTGCAGGTTGTGCTCCACCCTCACCAGGATGCATTCCAATGTCATGTGTAGTATTATCATTGCTTGTTTGTTTAAAACAAATAGGCACATAATTACTTTATGGTGGAAAATAATATTGAATAGATTTCACAAGTATTCAATTTTAAATAAACGTTATTGAGTTTATTTACCTACATGTTGGATGCAGTGGAAGATTGTGTTTTCCCAATCAAGACTCTTAGGCGTTCAGCCATGGCTCCATAGCCTTGCTAGAAGGAAATCTTTAGGTCTTCTTCTGTGGGTGCCAAGTTTGTGCTACCCATGTTTTTCTAGTCTTTCCTTTGTTTCCTTCGATGTGTTGGGTAGCCTATGAAAAGTTTGAAATACATTAGATTATGTAAAAAGAGCCAAGTTTGTGCTGCCCATATTTTTCTAGTCTTTCCTTTGTTTCCTTCGATGTGTTGGGTAGCCTATGAAAAGTTTGAAATACATTAGATTATGTAAAAAGAAAGAGTAATCAGTAGATAATTACATTATTGATAGTATCACATACTTTCCTTGGCCTAGTGGTGTCTTTCCTTTTTTCTTTTTAGCCTTCTCCTTTCCATCCGACACCAGGTCCTTCCACTCCCTCTCCAAAATCATGGGGGGACGCTCAAACTTTTTGTTCTTCTCTAAATGTCACCTATATTGGTCCCTCACATATTTTAGATAGGTACTAACTTTCTTAAGGACCTTGGTTTGGTTGAATGTTTTATCACCGAACAACACAACTAAACGGTTAATGAGCTCATCTTTTAAATCTTTATTTTGCGCATTCCACCATGTATGTATGGTGGGCACAAAGAGATCCAATGTAATATCACTTAGATGTTTATAAAAAACATCATTTCCTGCAAAATGATAATGGGATCATTAGTCTAAAAAGAGTGATCAATAAGTAAATTTCAATTGGATTATATATAATAATAATTAAAACATTTTAAAGTACCTAGGACCTTCTCTATCTTTATGGGAACAAAATCCTCGGTCACCACAAATGTTACCGACAATGTTCTTGTACTAGTAATACGGGAAGATCCAGGAAATGCTACTAAAACATCACCAGCACTAGTGGCCTCTGCATCCCTAGGTACATGTCCTGATGCATGTTCTAGCATGTGTTCACTACTAGAGGGTGCACTACCTGATGCTGCATGCTATGTGTTGCTGACATTTTAGTTGAAAATATAGGAATGGATGGTCAGATGATGTGATGTATGTGCAGGAAGATCAGGATGGAAAATTGTGCCAACCCCTACTTCGCAGGCAACACCTGCAGTACCCTAATCATGGCCAACAACATCATGAGGACACAAAAAATCTTGTAAAAACAACACATATTTTAGTTCATGACATAAAAGAGTACAAAATATGAAACCATGAATGAACTTATGCTATAATTAAAGACCTCATGGTAGCTTACTTGCAAGTTTTTTGCTCTCTCAGTCAATATTTTAACCCTCTCTCTTATCTCATTTGTTTGAGGCACTATGAATAACAATTAAAGGATTTCTTCATTGCATTTTTTTGTGTATTCCTTATCATATCGAGAGGGTTTGCTAAATATATGATGTCATCATCACATAACAGTGATTGCACCTCCCTATGGATGCTCTCCTCTACTACTGGTGCCTTTCCCCGATCAGCTGACTGCAACAAGAATATTAAAAACATTATCAAAATTAACCCAAAAAACTTATGAAAAAATATAATAATAAAACAATTTTCTTGTATCTAATTTGTACAATTACAATGAGGTAAACCTGTCAGGTAGAAGCGCCTAAAGATGCATCATGATCTATGGTTTGGGCCAGAGCCTTCCTCGTACGATCAATGTCCCACTGTGACAAAAATTAAATATAAAAAAATATTACCGAAATGAAACCAATAAACTTACGAAAAAAAACATAATAATAAAATGGTATATTAGAGTCATTAATTGGAGGTTGGGTAAAATGGTATATAGTACGTACCACCCCCATAGTAATTGTGTTTGTATCTAAGTGATTCAAATTGTAATCGATTAACAACTCTTCCCCTGTAGTTATTGATTTTATCGCACATACAAATACATGGTTTCCCTCATGCACCTCAAATATGCAATTGGGTTGCTTATTTGTTGACCTAGGTTGTGTACTGTTTATAAACCTTGCAATATTCCCTGATGCTTTTGGCCTTCCATCAATGTACATAGCCACTCCTTTATTTTGATCCTTATCTTTTAGCTGTATATAATTTGCTGACAGTGCATACCTACGCATACTTCATGTATATCGAACCAGCTGCATCCAATCTTTGTAACTGTAACAGGGTCTGACATACTCCAACAATTCAGTAAATTTGTCATAACAAACCTTTATGTTGTCCATGAAAAATAGGCCCAAACCATGTAATGACGATGGTGGTATGTGATATATCCTCTCGTTGACACAAAAATTAGTGTTTATTGGAGGAAATTCCTTGGGCACCCATTGTTTTCGTAGATGTTTGTACCTCAAGGGCACCTCGATGTCGCCTATGCTCTCATCATCATAAGAACATGACCCCCCTTCAACAAGAAAAAATTCCATGCGTTTATGGAATTTTCTTCTAATATTTTGACCTCTAGTTGATCTCCCTCTTTTAGACCTACTACATGTCTCGCTTTCCTCTTCTCTTCCTGAATTTCCCTTGCTCAAGGAAGACAGATCTGAGAAATACCTATTTGGTGGTACCTGCACTCATAAGGATGTTGGATGAAGTTCTTTCATGGTGATGTGATCCCAAGGTGACATTATGATTAATCTATCATTTCATTGCTAGAATTTGACAGGTTATAAGGTAATCAAGTCTTGATAGATTACAAGTTATTGTTACTACCGTCCAAATGTGTCCATCACAAATCAAATCAATGTATGAAGGAGACTGTCCCTTGCAATTAATGACTTTAAAATGTCATTATTTTACAACCTAACACAAACATGGAGTTTGGGAGATGCAGTTCACAATAGCTTAGGATATGGAAGCCAAAAAATCTAGACTCGGTGATGAATTTTCCTACATGAACAATGCATGGCAATGTTCCAAGGATTTTTGCATGACAATTGAGGGGCAAAGGTAATGAATGATAATCATTATCAGTCTCATATTCTTAATCCAAGTTATTTGATTTACTACACTTCTAATTAACATTTTAACTCCCAAACTTTGTAACAACTGTTAAATGTGACTATGGTCCACCAGTTACACCAAGGCCTCAAATGTATTGTGCAGAAGAATGGTTTCACCATACATAATATTTTGGTTTAAGTTGTCTTGAAAAAGAGGAATTAGAACACTAATAGACATAATTCAGGTGCACGTGTGATGTGGTTCAGCTGTCCACTGATAAACTCCATATGTCTAAGTGGTTAACGGGGAGGGAGTGTGTACTAGGACTGGTTAAGTCATCATAAGTTTATGCTTTGGCAATAAAAAATGTTTAAGTCGTCTTAAATCTTCCTATGTCTAATTGCTAGGAGACTTTTGGTATGTTTTAAGGTAGGATGAGTGGTTGCATCAATGTTCTAGTTCTCTATGACAAGGTTTCAACATCTTCAAATAGTGAAAGTTAGTGCTCATAGTCATTTGAAACAACAAAATTTTGATTATGTATGATGGTAGGATTTGATAACTTAAAAGAATTGGCTACCCAACAAACTTAAAGTTAAAAGAAAGTTTTTCAGTTTAAGGGGTTAGCACTTTCTTTCATATTTTAATATTGGTTTGATGCTTCTAACGATGCATTTCTTATCCCACTTCTATCATATTGTATTCCCATCCCAATGAAATTGTTGACATTAAAAGTTGTCAGAATTGCAATTTTGCAAAATAATGGGTTAAGTGTTTGTAAGTTAGTTATGGACATTGGTTGAAGGTAGTTGGGGTCTGAGATGATTTAAAAATCCTTCCAAGGCCTAAGAAAAGGTTGTTGGAGGAGTTGATACCAAAATTTCATATCAAATACCACGTTCTTGAAGCAATTTTATGTGTTTTTACTATTTTTTTGAAGTTCTTTCATGTTGTATGGATCCGTACAAGCTTGAAATGCTCTAAGATCATTGGTGTAGATAAATATATGTGTTCCCTTTCATTTTCATTTGTTTTGAAGTGCTAAATCACTGTTTTGTGGGAGAAAACAATCAAATACAGGGACTGCCCTGTTTTTCCTGTGTAAGGGTTTGAGGGCTAAATAAAAATGACATCCACCAATCCACCCACTATCTTGGAAGTGTAACTTGGTGGATTGGTGTGCAACATGGTATTATAAAGGTTAATTGCATTTAGGGGTCTATTAAAGCAAGAAACTTGGCATTGAAGTGATGCCCTAGGGCTAATAGGGGCAATTTTCTTATGAATTTGTGGTTGTTAAGTCAAGGTTTGTCAATTTGATGGATATCTTGGTAGAGTCATAGTGACACTATTTGATGGTCCAATCTCTACTTCGAAACAAAAATATCTCTAACAACTCTAAGAGCTATAATGGGATAACATTAAAGGAACCTTCATATGAAGGATCTTCTAATGAAGGACCTTTGAATTAAGGTCTTCATTTGAAGGTCCTTCATGCAAAGGTTCCTTTTATAAAGCATTTTGGACATGAAATATTTAAAATAAAAAATACCTTCATTTGAAAGTCTTGACATGGCATCATTTTTGAATGAAGGTTCTTCATTCAAAGGTCATGAAAGGACATTTGATGCAATCATATGCCTTGTTAAAGTTTTAACTTAATAGTAAGGGCATCATGAGTAGTTTGTTGGGCCCATTCAACAATCTCTGATGCAAGGATTGAATTGTCTAGAATGTATCTACTATCAAGAAAGCAAATTTGTTTACATGTATGACTATATCTCAAGCAATAGGTTTAATTGTGATGGCAATGATATTGACAAAGATTTTGTAATCTAGGTGTTGAGAAGCATAATTGGCCACCATTGTAGGAAAGATTCTTCATTCTCACTTTTAGGTGTTAAAATTTAACAATACCTTGATTGATGAAAGAGCCCAAAGAGCCTTTCTCCATGGTATCCAAGTACACATAGCAATGGTCTTCTCTTATACGGTTGGACATTATTTAAAGAACTTAGCTAGTAATTATTTATTTAACCTAAGGTTTTCTCATAATGCCATCATTGGAAAAGTATGATCAAATTCTTCTATTATGAATAATTGGTCTATGCTCCTCTAGTAATCACTATAAATGTTTGTAAGGATAAAATGACTAATTGCATCAGGTAGGAGAGAATCAACTTTGAGTTCTTCAAAGATTATATTCCTCTATTCATAATTTTTAAGGGTTGTGTGTGGAGGAGGTTGTCACTACCAAGAAGGGAGGAGACCTTTCCTTGCATATGTTTGCGGTGGAGGTATTAAAGAAGAATTGTATGCCTCTATTTACATTCATTAGATCTAGCTTAGCCTAGCATATACTTGGGCTCCTTTTCCCCTATAAACTTCCATATGTTTGAGTTTATGTTATGTAAGTGTAATTCCATGCTATGTTGAAATATAAGAGGTGGAGGAGGCCAAAAGGAAATAACCAATTTTTAGTTGTACCTTCAAATTTTTTCTTATTGTTTTATGTTTTTAGCAACTTTGTGGACATAAGATTTGAGGTAGGTTGTACAACAAAAATAACATGTTCCCACCAACAAATTGAACCTCAAAAGTTAGTGGGACTTAATTATGAGTTCTAGATGAGAATGATGACAATGCCAATATTTTTGGAGGAGGTGGGAGACATTAAGCTTAACGTGGAGGATGTTGGGGGTAACTAGGTGGTCAACTAGCTAGATTGACATGAGCACATGAAGGATCAATAAGAAAAGGCAACTATAAGTTCAAGTTGTGCAATATGATTGAAAGGGGAGGGACAAACATAAATATTGGAGGAAAAATAAAGATAAAGTGGTCAAATTCACTAAGTTTGTAGAGAGGGCTAAGTCTTCAATTGCTTCAGACTCATGTGATGAAGGCTATGTGTGATGAAATCCTAGACCTCAACCAAGATGTGGGTAGATTATGGGAGTTTTTCAAAGACCTGAGGTTGGTCGATAAAAATGTGAAAGACTAAGCTATTTTATTTTTTGTCTTATCTTATACCATTTTATGAGAATGGTGGTGCCAATGTACGAGATCTTTGGAAACTAGGCATGAAAAATGCAGGTTAAAGAGAATGGGGGTGCCAAACTTATAATACTCATTGTCCCTTGGTCGTGGATTTTCCCTGAGTGCCCTCAACCTTGTCCTTAGCACTAGTATTGACCTTATTTTCACTCCTCCAAACTCTTCCTCGGTGTTGGTATTGACCTTGTCTTCACTCCTCCAAACTCTTCGTTGGTGCTGGTATTGACCTTGTTTTAACTCCAAACTCTTCCTCGGCGCTAGTATTGACCTTGTTTTCACTCCTCAAAACTCTTCCTCAGCGTAGGTATTGACCCTTCACTTCTCCAATTTGACGAGCTACAACCTAGTTTCGTTAGGTTCTAGAGTATGTTAATTAAATTGAAAATTATGGCGCCATTTAGCTAGGTTTTAATATTCTACAATATAGTTAAGTATATATTAGCTATATTTTACATAATAAATTATATAATTATTCGACTTATTATAATTATATATTATATTATTTAACAAAATTATTAAATAATTATAAAATTATTATAATTAATAATTAATAATAAGTATATTTTTATATAATACAAAATATAATTAATATAATATATATTTAATATAATAGTAATATTAGATTAAATTATACATAATATAATTATATTTATTGTTATATAATAGTATATATAGGCTTTTACCTGATATTTTAGAGGATTTTACCATTACACTATAGCTGGTTTACCATTAAATGGTAGTTGAAACTTGTTTTCCAATGACATAATAGTGGTTTCTAGACATGAGATTTGTTTCAAGCTCAAATCTCACAATATATGTAGCCTATTAGCTAATACAAAGAGAGATAGAAACTAAAAAAATAGAGAATGAGAGAAAGAGATGAACTTAGATAGATAGTGAGGGGGGGGGGGAGAGAGAGAGAGAGAGAGAGAGAGAGAGATAAGAGATACAAAGAAAAAGAGAGAGAGGGAAAAGAGAAACTAAATTTTGATTGGTGTTTTCATGTCAACAATCCAAGGATGGCATGTGTCCTTAGGGAGTTATGCTCAAGGTAGCATGCCATTTGATTAAAGATATGATAATTCTCCTTTAAAACCTCTTCAATGTACCCATTGCACACTTAAGGAGACAACGATAGAGGGAAGAAAATATAGAGAGAGAGGGAGATAATGAGAAACATACAAATAGAAGGGGAGACAAAGAGATAGAGAGAGGTAGAGAGATAAAGAGATAAGTATGAATAGATAGAGATATAGGGAGGGTGATTGATATATCTCTCCCTGTCGCTCTCTATCTCTCTATATCTCCCACTATCTATGTCACTCCCTCTTCCCCCCTCTATCTATTGAGCTATCTCTCCCTCTTCCCCCTTTCTCTCTCATTCACTCCATCTCTCCCTCCATCTCTCCTACTCTATATCTCTATCTCTATTCTTTTTATCTCCCTCTCACTCCTCTCTCTATCTCTTTCTATCCATATCTTTCTCTACCTCTATCATGTTCTCTCTCTCTCTTTCACCATCCCCCTCTATCTCTCTATATCACCCCCTTTCTATGTCTCTCCCTCTCCCTCTATATATATTGAGCTATCTCTCCCTCTCTCCCCTATCTTATTCTCTCTCTCCCTTTCTACATATCGCTCTCCCTCTCCCCCTCTTCTTTCTCTCCCTTTTCTACCTAGCTATCTCCCTCTCTTCTCTCTCTTCCTCTTCAACCTATCTCTCCCTCTCTCCCCCTCTTCTCTATCTATCCTCTACCTATCTATATTCCTTTCTCTCCCTCCCCCTCTCTATCTCCCCCTCTCTATCTCTCACCATCTCTCCCTCCCTATCCCCCCTATCCATCGGCTCTCTATCTCCACCTCTCTTCCTTTCTCTTCCCATATATCTCCATCTCTCTTTCTCTTCCCACATATCTCTCTCTCTCTCTCTCTCTCTCTCTCTCCATATCTCTATCTCTCTCTCTTCACCATCCTCTATATCTCTATATCACCTTTCATGTCTCTCCCTCTCCTATCTTCTTCTCTTTCTCCCTTTCTACATATCGCTCTCCCTCTCCCCCTCCCTTTCTCTCTCTTTTCTACCCTATCTATCTCCTCTCTTCTCTCTCTTCCTCTTCAACCTATCTCTCCTCTCTCCCCTCTTCTCTCTATCTCTCCTCTACCTATCTATATCCCTTTCTCTCCCTCCCCCTCTCTATCTCCCCTCTCTATCTCTCACTATCTCTCCTCCCTATCCCCCTATCCATCGACTCTCTATCTCCACCTCTCTTCCTTTCTCTTTCCATATATCTCCATCTCTTTCTCTTCCCATATATCTCTATCTCTCTCTCTTTCACCATCCCCTCTATCTCTCTATATCACCCCCTTTCTATGTCTCTCCCTCTCCCTCTATATATATTGAGCTATCTCTCCCTCTCTCCCCTATCTTCTTCTCTCTCATCCCTTTCTACATATGGTTGGCCCTAGGAAACTCATGTAAAATATCTAAAAGTAACACTTATCTTTCTAATGTCAAGCCTTCTAAAAATAGTGTTTTATTAAACTATAAGTAGATTATTGTCACCACTCTTCATTCCACATGAAATGCCAAATGTAGCAATTGTTTTGTTGCTTTTGTCAAGTTTCATTAACCAAGCTATTTAGTGGGTTGACTAAAGTTGTGTTATGACCCTTGGTCTCTTTAAAATAATTAGACAATATTAGGGAGATCAGGAAGGGGAGAAAACTAAACTCCTTCAAAGTAGGGGTAGTTGTGGGTTTATTGGTTTTCTTTGTATAATATATACTTAGTTCCTCTAGGATAAATAACTCATTGTAGAAATGAAAGATGTTTGATTATCTACCTAATATTTTTTTGTGTTTTTGAAATGGAAGAGATCTACAACTCTATAGAAATTGCTATATGCTAATGGTCAAATTATTAGACTATTTAGATCATTTTCTTAGTTGTGTATCCTAACTAATATAGAGAAAGCTTTTTCATTTTAATTGACTACTACATAATAGTTTATGTGTTGAAAGAATTGTTTCCATTCTTTGTAGTTTTTACATTGGAATATAAATCATATTTAATTTCACGCCAATATACTTCTTTCATAAATCATATTTGTTCAATATCTTAAAAGATATTAGTTAAATTGGCAAAGTTGTCTGAGTTAATTACTAAATTTGATCTAAAAATGTTCAAAAATTTAGATAAATTCAATTAGATATAGTTAAATTGGAGGTGTCATTTGAGTTAATAATTAAATAACATAATAATCAATTAAAGAAAGGGACATAATTTTGGATGTGTTTGAATTTAATAAATTACAAATTAAAATAGACATAAATTACTTGAAATAAGTGCTTCATAACCCATCAAATCAAATCATAACCTATCAAAAAGGCAATAGGAATTTTCTAAAGAAAAGAACACTTGACCCAATCATAAGTGTATGGCCTTCACAAAAAGGAGTGATCCACCTTAGCAATAGCAACTACCCCATCCAAAATTTTCTCACATTACACAATTCCACAATGTTCCTCCAAGATAAGCCAATCAAATCCTACCTTATGTGTCCTAGTAATCAAATTGGAGATGATCCTAAAAATGACATTGCGGAGGGTGATTGGTCTAAAAAATCTAAACGACTTTGCAATTATTTCACTACTACGATCAATGTGTCATCTTTCATGAAATTTCCCAAAACACTATTCATTATGATCATATGAAAATTTCTAGGAGAGCTACAATAGTTGTAACATCACAAATTACTTATGTAATGGCATAAAAATTAAAAACATCATGAATTAATTATGTAACCACATAAGTCAAATATAATTCTATCAAGAAATTAATATCAAATAGATAATATAATCACATAACTCATACATTTCAATGTCATTGATATTCTTCTTCATACAACTCTTTCTCTGTATCATCCGATCCAAATTCAACATTGTAAGGATTGGTCATATCATCATCATCGTCATTGATATCAGTTTCGATAATGTCATCATCCACACGAATGTCATCTTCATGAACATTAACTCCTACATCATCATGTTCTAGTTCCTCTTCTTCAACATCTTCATTGGGAACATCATCAACTAACTGTTGATCATGATCATCATCTACATCATCTTCTAGTTCTTCGGTATCTTCTTCCACCACATTATACTTTACTAACCTTCCTCTTGGATCATGTTTAACAAAAAATGACCAACTCGGTTTACCTGGAACCTCTGAGTAAAATACTTGCTCACATTGGCTTGGAAGAACATAGGGCTCATTTCCAGCTCGCTCGATCGACCTTGTATTAACCATGGTAAATCCATTATCATGTTCAATAACAGTTCTCTTAGGATCATTTTCATTCAATCGTAGCCTGTACCATAGGATGACAAACAAAACTAATTTGAAGGACTTAAAGTCACACTCAAGTATATCATCCAAAATCCTATAGTATCGATTTTCTAAGACTTCTAGATGTATGTCGCTTCTAGATGAAACATTAGTCACTTGAAAGACTGTAGTTATCCCAGAATCACAAGTTTTCTTCGTGTCATCCAAAATTTAAAATTTATGGTTGACGCGTGTGTCAATACAATGTAAAAAATTATTGCAATATCTTAGAGTTGATAAACATATTTATTCTTGGACGAATGTAGGCAAAGAAAAAATTTCAACATATATATACATCAATATAATTGAAAATAATTAAATAATATGGGTGATTAATATATTTATATGTACTGTTTATCTCTTAAACCATATGCTAAATCAATTTCCCTTGGTGTAACATTGGAATCTCTATTATGCTGAGCTTCTTTAACTAATGAAGCCACACCTTCCCATGTTAATGTGCGACCAGATTGTTGACATCGTTCAATCCATACTGTCATCCAATCAAGATTGTTTGTGACATACAAATGAAGTGCATCCCACTCTCGACCAACTGTATAAAAAAAAATGAAATTCACAAACGACGTATAATTAGTGGTTCAGGAGCACCTATACCTCATTCTCAACTTGTGATTATTTGAAGGTGGACAAATGGTCAATAGGTAGAGTGAGTCTTCTAGATGTTTTTGTCTTTAGTAAGGTCAATTAAGACCATTAGACATGTTCTAGGTGAAGTTTTGAGTTATGAGTTTGAGTCACATACAACCATATTTTGATGTGAAATCAATTTCATGTCGTGAATATATGTGTTAGCTTTGATTTGAATCTGATTTGAGGGCTTAAGGCATTGATTTGAGTTAGAAAGCTTCATTTCTTTGCATACAGCCTAGTTACCCTGTTTTTTAGGGTTTTGTAGTCCAAAAATGATATAAAGGGGCTCTTAAAAATTTTGTGCTTACTGTAGCTTGTGTAAGAGGCCCCATGGATATTTTTTTAATTATAGGATGCATGAATAGGGCGTAGGATGAGAAATAAAGAAGGTATAGTTGTTGTCCTCAAGAGTTTTGTGAAGAAAAGCATGTGAAATGAGAGGTTCAAGCCCAGGTTTCAACAAAATATGTATGGGAGATCTGATTTTATGAATTTTTATCCATGTGTAGATCTAATGGGTTGTTTTTGAGTTGGTTTTGAGGTATGGGAGGTCGTGGAAGTAGGAGATTCAGTAAACCCTCATGATTTTGGCCTAAAACAAGGGTTTTTTGGTTTGGAAAGAATCTAGCCATACAAGTGGAATATTTTTGTGGATTTTGAGGTTTGGAAGCATAAAAATTTCTGCACCAAGATTTCATGGGCATACGACAAGTTTAAAGGCTAGTTTCTTTGTAAAATAGGCCTAATCAACCTAATCAACACAACCTACAAAGGGTGATTTTGGTGATTTGGTCCAAAGGACTTGTACTTTACTTTGAAGTATGTTTAATAAAGCCAAAATGAGTGTCTAAAACCATCAATGATTTTTCTAGTGTTTTGAGAAAGCTTTGAGTTATTGAGAAAAAACTAGGTTTGCACTGCTACAAGGATTCAAGGAGTCAAAGTGTGAAATATGACTTCTGTTGTTTGTCAGGATTTGAGAGTTGTTTGGATTGTTTAAAGTGATCATTCTAAATTTTTTGGAAGCCTCTTAAAGGTAGGTTAATAGTTTGGTTGAGTTGAGCCTCCCAGGTCTACATCAATTAGTTAATTACCATGGTATACAACCTTAATTTATAATTGATGTATATTGAAGATCAATAATTAAATAAGTACAATATACATAAAAACCAAATGTAAAATGTATTATAATTAATCTCCATGACCATCTTATAATTACCTCTCACTATCCTCAATCTACCTTTCCCCATTAGGTACTCCCATTCAAATTTTTTAATGGAGTTAGGATCCCAAATGCGATCTACATGGATCTTTGCTGAAAACTTAGGAAGACATTTAGTAATGTACACCATGGTATGGTATACCATGTATCCCTCCACCATAGAACCCTCAGGATGTGCTCTTTGTATAACCAAAACCTTCAAAAATTTTAAGTGTCTCTCAACCATCCACATCGACCTTGTGTGTATAGGTCCACACAATTCAATCTCCTCAACTTGGTGTATGAGGTAGTGTTCTTGTGCATTGAAAAATGTCGAAGGTAGACACTTTTGCATTTCACACATTAGATGAGGAATTTTTCTCTTCCAATAATTTATATCTTCTTTATGGATTTCTTTAGATGACAACCATCTACAAGTGATTCAAGGTGCAAATATATTAACGAGATTTAACAAAAATATACAATATATTACATAACAAGTAAAACAAATGGAAATTATAAGATCTATACAAAGAATTGAACAAATATCACTACTTACCTCATGTATTTTCCGAGATCATATATAACTTGCTTGACATTGTTGTCGAAGTTGTGGGAGAGATAGAGGTAGAACGTACTGTAACAATTATAAAATGATCTTTTCATTATTTTTCCAAAAGTAGTAAACATAATACACTGAAAAAATGAAAAGTACATGCAATATACAAATATATATATAATATACCAGAATAATTACCTTAATGAAGGCATGCCAATCATGCATTTTCATCCCTGACCCAAATTCATCTTTCTTTGTTATGATATTGTTTATGTTCGCAACAAATCCTATGGGAAATCAATTTTTTCGTATGACTTCTTTTATAGCATTTATTTGCTGCTTCATTAATAACCAAGGAAGGGAACTTATATTAATTTGGTCTCCATCGCTATTTAATTGAATGACATTTTTCATTGCATGATTGGCTTATTGAATGTCACTACAAATTTTGACAATTTTTTCTTTGTCATGCCTTCCATCCAATAGTTTCCATAACATTTCTGTTATATTCTTTCTGATATGCATTGTATCAAACAAATGCACAATTTGTAGCTGTTTATAGTAGGGCAACCTACTAAATTGTCTGGATAACTTTTCATTCCCTGTGGAAGTGACCATTAATTCCTTGACGACCTTCATGAAGCATATAAGTTAAACAAATTAATAATGACAATCATTGTCAATTACAACATGAGTAAACAAAAAACAATATAAAAATATAAATTCCAAACATATCATATATGATAGATAAACAATTTGATTTGATGTATAACCTTGACGATTAATTCTATTATATTCCAACTTCCATAGGCGATGTGTCATTCTTCATGGTTTTGATGTAGTCTCTTCTTTCCCATTGAAAATATGTTTTTCAGTAGTTCGATACTTATGATTTCTATGGAGGAAGTGCCTATACTCATCAAACACCTGCTTTCCTAAACTTGTTGAACAACAAGATTTCATCTTTGGACCACAAATTGGACATGCAAATTTTCCCTTTGTTTGAAGACCTGCAAGATCATATATAATTGGATTAAATATGTCAATTTTTATAATTATATATAATGAATAGATTATTTTAAAAACATGCATGATATCTACTTCATCAAATTAAATATTGTTAAAGTGCAGTCCAATGTTATAACATACCACAAAAATGTGTTAGCCCTGGGGCATCATGAATTGTCCATACAAGCATTGCATGGAATTGAAATTGTCTTTGTCCTATTGGTCTAGAGACGTCATACATAGTGACGCCATTCCATAACTTTAGTAACTCGTCGATAAGAGGCTCGATATATACATTCATATCTTTAACTTGGTACTTACCTAGTTGAATGAACATAAACATTACATAATTATTATAACCATTTTACTACAATATATATAAATTAATGTACATGACTATTAAATGAAAAAAATATAAGTCATTATGCAACAAATAAGAAAAATGAGATGCTACTACATTAAAGAAAATTGATGTAAACAAATACCTGGAACAATCATTTCCAACATTATGTGCTCCCTCTTTATTGACATCCATGGAGGAATGATATTGTTGATAACAAAAACAAGCCACACCGAATAACTAGATCTCAATTCTCCAAATGGATTGACATCGTCTGTTGCCAATGAAAGCCTGAGATTACAAGGTTCTTCTTTAAAGTGTGGACATTTTTCCTCCATGTCCCTAAATCCAAAACCATCCATAGACATTCGAAGAATGTCATCTCCACTTCTATTCTGTGCATGGTAATCCATAAATTGCGCTAAACTTTCACACCTAAATAATTGTTGCATACGTGGAATAATGGGAATATAACAAAGAACCTTGCGAGGCACCTTTTTTGTTAGTTGATCTGTTTAATATCTACTGATGTGACATTCTGGGCATTCTGTTGCAAATTCATGTTGTTTATGATATATAATATGATCATTGGGACATGCATCTATTGCTTGATACTCCATTCCAATATTTTTCATAATGGCAGATAAATCTCGGTATGAGCGAGGTAAAATATTAGATGGTGGTAACAAAAATTCACCTATCAATCTACAACAAAAAAATTATTTGTTAATATAAAGAATATTAATGGTACACATTTCATACTTTATTTACTAGTGATGAACTAACAACAATTAAAATAGATGAAAGAATATGACATATATGATATACCTTAACATCCGTGAGATTGCTATGTTGGATAAACCATTCATAACCTTCAAGTTCACCAGCAACAATACAACAGAGAGAAGAGTTGTTTTAGAGCCTTCATAAAGGGGCCCGTGTGCCTTTTCAAGTATCGGTAAATCATGAACATCATCAAAGTCATATCGATCATCATGATCGGTTTTGTCACTAAATGTGTCATGGATCAATGTATTTGTACCATCATCTTCAATTATGTTTTCTAGCGCATGATCATCTTCTTCCATAGGATCATTAACTTCATCTTTGATATTCACAGTTCCATGTTCCTCCGCTTGCAAAACCACATTCTTCAGGGTGTGATAATCCATATATTGTGCCCTAGGGTGCTCCACCTATATAATAATGATTGAAAAAAATAAACTATGATCATGATCAAGTGATTTTTTATATAGAAAAAAATGTTAAAATGATATAAACATTTACAAATTCAATCAATATAAAGACATAATGAACAACTTACCAATGAACGATAATCATGTCCCCCTTCAATGTGATCATATTTCCTACAATGTTTCTCAGCTATTCTGATTAAAAGTCTTCTCGTCTTTAAGCCCTTGCAATTATTGCAAGGACAATAACATTTCTCATCACCTTTCTTTTCAATCTAGCCCACAATCTAGCAAGTGTCTGTTCATTTTGTTCTGCACTAATATTATCTAACATGATTTTTCTTTACCAAGCTTGAATATTTAGATCTTCAAAAAATATCAAAATCAAACTCCAATAATTTTTAATCATAGACAAGTAACAAAATCTAATAATTCTGATATTTTACACCAAAAAAAATCAGCATGCAACCACCCCTGCAAAAGAGAAGATAGTTTGAAGTTAATGAACCCAAAAACCATTTTAAAATGCTAATTATAGAACTTATTAAATTTTTATTTTACTATGATTTCCAACCGTTAGACTCCTAAAATCATAATATTCAACTTGCACAACATAATCTGGAAATGAAATTCTAAAAATGCACAAGTCTAAAAATGAAATTTGATGAGATGCTGCTTTAAAATATGATTTTCAAACTTGGAAGTACAAATTTGACTTCACAAATGAATTTTGGAAAAAGACAATGACTACCCTCAACCTGGCGATATCTTCTTGAATTTTTTCTGATTTTTCCCAAGAAAATCGTCCTTAGTTCTCCAGGAACTGTTACAAGTATAGAAAATTGACAAGTAGAGAAAATTCGCAAGTATAACAAAACACTGTCACAATAAATACGCGAACTCACTTTTATTTATGTCGGCCACAAATTTTTTTTTTGATTTTGCATGTTCATCGAAATTTCAACGCAAGTCTTCGTTGAAATTTTGACAAAAACCCAGGTTCGTTGAAATTTTGATGAACGTCAGGGATAAAATTTAAAAAAAATGAAAATTACACATTAAATATAATGAGTACTCGACAATACATCAAATTATACATCTTTCGTCAAAAAATTTCATCGGATTTTGCAGTCAAATGAGTTAGTGTTGTATGAAGGTGATGCTAATGTGAAGATTGCTAAGCTACAAATTCTGAAAGGGAAAAATGAAAAGTTGAGAATGGGTGATGATGAAAATGTTACTACTTTCATGCAAAGAGTGAATGAACTTGTGTGTGGTATCAGATGTGTTGGTGGATAGATAGACGAATTAGAGCTTGTTGCCAAAGTTCTTAGATCCTTGCCTGATTCTTACAAAGTCAAGGCTAATGCTGTTGAAGAGCTCCGAAAAATGTTACCAGAGATATGTTGATTGGTAAGCTTACTTCTTTTGAGTTGAGTGAATTTGGTGATGCCCTTCCTAAGGTTGAATCTGCATTCAAGGCCACTACTTCTGGAAGAGATAAACAAATATATGATCCAAGTGAAAGTTCATCAAGAAAGACATTCAAGTATGAGGATGAAATGAAATAGCTTGATGAAGAAGAAAGAGAGCTAGAAGATCTTGAAGCACTGATTGTGAAAAGAGAAGCTAAAGGACAAGGTAAGTATAAGGGGAATTTTCCTATTAAATGTTTCTCTTGCAATAAGATAGGTCATTTTGCATCAAGGTGTCCTGAGAGAGTTTCCAAGTCAAGACATAACAAGCCTAAATTCCAAAAGAAGTGTTACTATGCTACTAATGAAGGTGTGAAATATGATGAATTTGATAAAGGAAATACAAGTGAAGATGAATTTGTATTTATTTCTATCAAGGAAAATAATCTTGTGTCTACTGAATTTGCTAATTGTACAAATGTGGAGAAATCCCTAGCTACTCAAGTTGAAGAGAAAGATGAATGGGTAATTGACAATGGTTGCTCTCATCATATGACAATAGATAAAAGTAAGTTTGTGAGCTTGGAAAAGTATGATGGTGTTGTGAAATTTGATGATGACAAAGCTAGTGTGATCCATGGAAGAGGATGCATTTCTCTTGATGGTAAGCATAATACTGATGATGTCCTGTATGTTGAAGGTTTGAAGCATAATCTTTTAAGTGTTGGAAAAATGGTTGATAAGGGATACAATATTTAGTTCATGGATGGTAAGTGCAAAATTTTTGGAAATTCTGGAAATGTGATTGCATCGGGTACAAAAACAAAAGGTAATATCTTTCACCTAAGTGCTACTAGTAAAAGTTGCTTGATTGCTCAAATTGATGAAAGTTGGTTGTGGCATAGGAGAATGTGTCCTGTTAACTTTGATAATATTTTCAAGATAAGTTCTACTAAGGCTGTGAGAGATCTTCCTAAGTTGATGAAACCTACTAATGCCATATGCAAGAAATGTCAATTAGGAAAGAAAACTAGAATTTCATTTCGAAGCAAACAACAAAATTCAAATGGATTGTTGGATCTTGTGCATACTAATTTGTGTGATCCTACTAGAGCTAGAAGTTTACAAGGATACATGTACTTCACGTTGCTTATTGATGACTATTCAAGAATGATGTGGGCTACTCTCTTAAGGGAGAAATCTGAAGCTCCAGAAAATTTCAAGATCTTTAAGGCTATGGTTGAGACAGAGACATGTTTGAAGATTAAATGTATGAGATCAGATAGAGGTGGTGAATTCACTTCTGGTAAGTTTAATTCTTTTTGTGAAGAACATGGAATAAAGAGACAATTATTTGCATCATGGACCCCTCAGCAAAATGGAGTTGTGGAAAGGAAGAACATAATAGTTCTAGATGCTGCTAGAACTATGATGTTGGAAGGAAATGTACCTCATATCTACTGGAGAGAAGTTGTGAGTATTGTTGTGTACACACTTAACTGGGTACAAATCAAAGGTGATACTGGTGAGACTCCTTTTGAGCTATGGATTGGTCAAAAGCCTATTGTTAGATATTTCAAGATCTTTAGAAGCAAGTGTTATATCAAAAGAGATGAAGATATAGGAAATTTTTATGCTAGGAGTGATGAAGGAATCTTTTTGGGTTATTCTACTAAAAGCAAGGCCTACCAGTGTTACAATAAAAGATTGAAGAAAATGGTTGAAAGTGAAGATGTCAAGGTTGATGAAGACATAGTTGCACCATCTGGAACCTGTGGATATGATTCTGATGATCAGAACGATAGTACAAACCAAGGAAAACAAGTTTAGACTTCAAGTCAACTCCAAATCATTTCGGTGAATCAAGAAGATCAAGAGGAAGGAGAAATTGGTGAAAGTACAAAAGAGAGATCAAAAGAACCTAAAATTCAAGAATGCCCTAAGACTCCTAGGTATGTAAGGTTGAATCATTCAGAGAATCAGATCATAGGTGATAAGAACAAAAGTGTTCAAACTAGGATAAATATTGTAGAAGAATATTGTTTAATTTCAAAGACTGGGCCTAACAATGTGAATGAAGCATGCAAAGATGAACATTGGGTTGAATCAATGAAAGAGGAACTACAACAGATTGAAAAGAATGATTCATGGATTCTTGTTCCCAGACCTAAGGATAAAAATGTAATCAAAACTAAATGGGTCTTTAAAAAACAAACTGAATGAGCAAGGTGAAGTGGTTAGAAATAGAGCGAGACTAGTATGTAAGGGATATTCACAGATGGAAGGTATTGATTTTGAAGAAACCTTTGCCCCTATTGCTAGAATTGAAGTTGTGAGATTATTTCTTGCTTATGCTGCTTACAAAGACTACAAGGTTTATTAGATGGATGTCAAGTCAACTTTTCTAAATGGAAAGTTGGAAGAAGAGGTGTATGTTGAACAACCAGATGGATTTCAGTTGACTGATCAGGGAGATATGGTTTGTCGGTTGAAGAAAGCATTGTATGGACTCAAGCAAGCCCCTAGAGCATGGTATGCCAGATTGGATAAATACTTGGTGAAGCTTGGATTTTAAAAAGTTACTATTGATAGTAATTTGTATTTCAAGATTGATCATAATAAATATTTGATTGTGGAAGTCTTTGTTGATGATATCATATTTGGAGGAGATGATAGCTTGTGCATGAAGTTTGCTAATGAGATGCAAAATGAGTTTGAGATGTCAATGATTGGAGAGATGGAATTCTTCTTGGGATTGCAAATTACTCAGTTAGATAAAGGGATCTTTATATCTCAATCCAAGTATGTGAAAGAGTTGTTGAATAAATTTGGTATGGAAGATTCAAATCCAATTGGTACACCCATGGTGACTAGATGCAAGTTGACAACTAATGATGATTCTCCGAAGGAAAATCAGACTAGACACAGATCAATGATTGGTGGATTTCTTTACTTGACTCAAACCAAGCTTGATATCATGAATGTTGTATGTATTGTTGCAATATTTCAAGCTAATCCTAAACAATCTCATGTGACTGTTGTGAAGAGGATTTTCAGATACTTGAAGGGGACAGTTGATTTTGGCTTGTTGTATCCTAAAGATGATGATCTTACTTTGAGTGCCTTTACTAATGCTAATTGGGAAGGAGATGTGAATGATAGGAAAAGTACTAGTGGTGGAGCATTTTTCTTGGGAAAGAAGCTGATTTCATGGTTAAGTAAGAAGCAAGATGCTATTTCTTTATCTACTACAGAGACAAAATACATTGTTGTTGCTAATAATTGTACTCAATTATTATGGATGAAGCAAATGTTGAAGGATATCAGAGTTTTGTATGATGAGCCTATTGTTATATTATGTGATAACTCAAGTGATATTAACATTTCTTAGAATCTGGTGCTGCATTCCAAGACCAAGCATATATCTATCAAGTTTCACTTTTTGAGAGAGAAAGTAAGTGAAAAGGAAGTTAGATTGGAGTATGTGCCTACTAAGGAGCAGACTGTAGACATATTTACCAAGTCATTTACTAAGGATACTTTTGAGTATCTCAGAGGGAAGTTAGGGGTGATTACCCCTCCTAAGAAAAACTAAGATGCATTGATTTGCATCAATCTGTGCATTTCATGATCATATTTTGATTTGGATTGATGTTGTGGTGGCTGCTACTCAAGGAGAGTGGTCAGATGTTTAGATGTTCAGGTGTTCAAATATGTGGTTCAGAGCTTGTAATATCTTTTTCATTGATTTCAAAGGGGGAGAAGAGTAATGTGAAAAAAATTCTAGGAGAGAAGAACCTTGTGGGGAGAAGAGTTGTGTGGATGAGTTGAGGAGAAGAGTCAGAACCTAAGGGGGAGTAAGTGTAGTTGTGTTAATGGTGTTTTTCACATCATGTGTTTCCATCAATTCCAAAGGGGGAGATTGTTGGATGTTGTGGTTGTGTTGCTAATATGTGGTTGTCATTGATGTCAACACTATTAGCATTAATGCATTAGAAGTTGTATATGTCAAGGATTTTGAGAAAATTGTAATAAAGAGAGATGCAAGTTGTCAGTGGTGAAGTGAAGTTTAGTTTGTCGGTGAAATCAATATGTTGTTGTTTAGAGGTTTTGGACTAAATGGTTTCTTTTTGAGTATATCTAGTTTATCCACTTCGAGTTTCAGATATCCGCTTGAAGATTTGATCAAGTTATGAAGATTTGTATTCTGACAGTTTTTTTGCTACTTCAATTTGTGTTCCTGAATGAAGATTATGTGATTTTAGTAAGTTTAGTTGTTTTAGATGCTTCTCTAGTTATTCATGATGTTTTTGGATGTTTCTTAGATCATTCTCTATCTGTGTTGCACATCCCCATTGATCATTGTGCTCGCAATCTGATATTTTCTCTTGCGTGTTCATGTTTTTCATGTTCTTGGCCGACAAGGTGTTGAAGCGTGTTGTGGATATTTGAGGAGTAACTAATTGAAGTGGTTCATGTTTGAGGATGTTATTTTGGGTCTTCACTATGTTGTGGAAAACCTTGGTTGATTCACATAAATAATCTTTATTGTTTTTGGCCGATAGTTTGTATTCATTTTATTATTTCTTTGTGGCCAACTTATAGCGATGTAATTTCTTGTTGTGGCTATATATGAGCAATTTTTTATTAAAAATGAAGTGTGTGCAAGGGATTACTTCTATGTGTGTGTGCAAATAATGTTCTAAATCATTCAAAGTGGTGCAGGAGCACCTAGGAAACACTAGACAATTAGGAAGTCTAGAATGAATTTTTGTTTTGTTATGTTACCTTGAAGGTCATGTTGACCATTTTTATTGTGTTAGAGGTTTATGAGTATGTCTTACTCAATTGTGATCAGTTGGTCAAGGAGTGGAAGAGAGTTTACAAAAACTCATTTTACTTAGTTTACTAGGAAATTGGCAAAAGTTGCAAAATGGTACATTTTTTGCAACTTTGCCACATGATAGCTAACATGTTCGACCAAGGGAGCATAACTGCTTGAGGAACCCTATATAAGGTGTGCCTCAACCTGTGAGTAGGGTTGGAAGCATCTTTTTTATGAATTAAAGTTTTTGGAATCAAGAAAACAGTGTGTTTTGTGTGTTAGTTTTCTGAGTTTTGTTGAAAGTACCGCTTTAATGGATTGAACAGGAACTGAAACTAATGTAGGATGTAGAGTTGTTAGTATTTCAAGCTTTGCGTGTCAATAATTAGTTTCATTATTTCATTTTCAAGCATTGTTTGTAAATAAGTTTGATTCCACACTATTGTTGGTCTGAACCAGATAGTTTGGAGAAAATGGAGTATTAGCTCACTTTCCCACCATAAAAATTGTACGGCCTTTTGGGAATAGTAACTAGACTCCATGTGTGTAAATATGGTAGGATTTAGGGTTTGTGTGAGTGCAGGAGTTGTTGGCAAAGTCTTGCCCTAGGCGAGCCAGGAAGAGTCTGACTAGGGAAGACAAGTAGTGCAGAGCACATAACTTGCAGGGGTGACAAGTTCTTGGTAAATTTTCTTTTGGAGAAGGTAGGTGGAAGTCTTTCCAAGGTCTAGTAATTAGGAGGAAACTCCACTAACTCATTTGGTTGGTGAAAGACTTGACAGTTTGAAAGCAACTAGAAAATGGCTTAAAACCCTAGTTTATGCCCATTTTCAAGTTGAGGCTTTGTACGACAGGTAAAGGCCCAAGACCTCAAAAATATTTGAGAGGTTTTCATTTGAACCAAGAACCTCAAAGAAAGAATGAGGTGTTCTTTAGAAATTTTTGAGCAAAAACCAGTTTCCTTGGAGAAGGAGACCTAATTGGGGCTCTTAGGCTAGTAGCCTTTTTAACCCTAGATGAGGGTTTGGTGAAAGCGATGAAAAGGTGGAGTTTGGTGAATTATCAAGAAACCTAGGGGGATGGTTTGAAGCTATTGGAGACATCTCTACACCCCTACAAAGATCTAATTGAGTATTGAGGATAGGTTAGCCTTTAGGGTAGATTAAGGGCTAAGGAAGAGTTGGAGACATTGCACAAAGATTTTATTTGGTAAATTGAATTGTGATAGTAGTGGGGTTGGCCAGGAGAACCAGGGGTACCTATACATGAGAAGGGTCCTATAGGTTAAGGTGGTGAAGCAAAACACCAAGGAGGTCTTGCAAGCAAGACCTAGAGCAGGAATCTGTGATTGATTCCTCCAACCCCCATTCCTATTAGATTGGTATCAGAGCAAGTTAAATATTTGGGAAGAATCTTGTATGTCAGACCTTGAATCTAGTGGTTCTACCATCATGGTGACAAATACAAAATTGGCCAAGATGGTCAAAGGACAAGAGGAAGACAATAGGCTATTGAGGGAAAGAATAGCCCAACTAGAGGAAGCAATAAGTAATGTGCAGTTGGAAGGAAGGGTACCAAAGAAAGAAGAGGTTGCAGAGGAAGACAAGATCCCTGAACCTGGCCCTGTTTTGCAAGAAGAGCCTTTCTTGAAGGCATTGAAGGCTTTGAGTGGAAAAGCACTTGAAGGCATACCACTGTTTAGTGGGAAAATGGAAGTTGATCTAGTCATGGATTGGATAGAGGGAATGGAAAGCCATTTTGAATGTGATGGAGTCACTAAAGCATAGAAGGTGAAGGTGGCCAAATCAAGATTAAGAGGTTCTGCCTTGACATGGTGGAAGTTCATTCAGACATAGAGGGAAAAGGAAGGCAAGAAGCCTATTTCTACTTGGAAGGGAATGGTTGCCAAAGTGAGAGAAGCATACATGCCAGATGATTATGAGATTCAGTTGCACAAGAAAAGACAGAGCTTGAGACAAAGAGATCAAGATGTGAATTCTTATACTGAGGAGTTTCAAAAAAATTGCATGAGGTCCAATGTTTCAGAAGATGAAATTCTCAAAGTGGCTAGGTATCTTAATGGCTTGAAGTGGAACATCCAAGAGGAGATGAATCTTCTAAGTCCTAAGACAGTACACCAATGTTACCAATTAGCTATAAAGATTGAGGAAAGAAGCAAGAGGAAACAAGACCAAGCTTCTAAGAGTAGAGGAAAAGGAAGAGATCAAAGAGGACATATAGGTGGATACCAAAGTAGAGGGACTGAACAAATAAATTAGGGAGAGTCTAAACTCACTGAGCATGGAAGTGAGACAACTTCTAGAGGAGGATATGGAAGAGGTAGAGGACCTCAAGGAGGATCAAACAGAGGAAGAGGAGTAGGCAGGAGCAATTCTTACTTTGCTAATACGAAGTGTTACCATTGTGGACAAGTAGGACATCCAACTTATAGGTTCCCAGAGAAAGCATCTTCATCAAGTACTGAGAAGAGAGTGGCATATGCTCAAGAGGACACCATGAGTACTAAATCACCAGAGATCAGTCACATAGAATCAGAAATGGGGGAGAATCTGATGTTTAGGAGAGTTTTGATCAGACAACCGGTCAAGGAAGAGCCAAAACAAAGAAGAGCTTTATTTAGAGTGAGATGCAAAATACTTGGTAAGGTGTGTAAGGTTATTGTGGATTCAGGTTCAATAGATAATATCATCTCAGAAGAGGCAGTAAGGAAGTTGAAATTGGAGAAGGTACCCCACACTAACCCCTACAAAGTAACATGGTTGAACAAAGGGCAGAGTGTTCTTCTCAATGAGCAAGTAACGTGGATTTTTCCATTGGAGGGTACAAGGATAAGTTGATTTGTGATGTGTTACCCATGGATGCATGCCATCTACTATTGGGCAGACCATGGCAGTATGACAGAAGTGCCATGTATGATGAGAAAGAGAACACCATTTCTTTCAAGAAAGATGGGAAGACATTTAAGTTGCAGTCACTGTCAAATGAGGAAGAAGGACAGTCAAAGACACCTATTGTCTTGTTGAGCACTGGTAAAGAGTTCCTTAACAACCTACATCAAGGGGGTGAAGGATATGTGGTTATGTTGCAGCCTAAAGAAGAAGACAAGGTTAAAAAAATAGTCATACCCAGAGCAGTCCAAAAGTTGTTAGAACAGTTCAAAGACATAGTGAGTGATGGAACACCAGCAACCTTACCTCCACAAAGAGCCATTAGTCATCAGATTGACTTCATACCAGGAGCTTCATTGCCAAATAAAGCAGCTTATAATCTCACACCGGATCAAAATCTAGAGGTAGCTAGACAAGTGCAGGAGTTATCGGATCAAGGATTGATTAGGAAGAGCATCAGCCCATGTAGAGTACTAGTGGTCTTAGCAACCAAGAAAGGTGGTAAGTGGAGATTATGCACTGATTCTAGGGCTATAAATAGAATCACAATCAGGTATAGGTTCCCTATTCCTAGAATTGAGGACTTGATGGATTGTCTTGGGGGAGCTCAATACTTCACCAAGTTGGATCTCAAGAGCGGATACCATCAGATTAGAATCAAGGATAGAGATGAGTGGAAGACAGCCTTTAAGACAATAGATGGGTTGTATGAGTGGAGAGTTATGCCATTTTTCCTCTCTAATGCCCCTAGCACATTCATGAGGCTCATGAATGAAGTGCTCAAAGACTTTACAGGGATATTTGTGGTGGTATATCTTGATGATATACTCATCTTTAGCAAGACAACAGAGGAACACCTAAAGCATGTGGAGTTGGTTCTTAGAAGATTGCAAGAGGAGAAGTTGGCCATCAACCTAGAGAAGTGTAGTTCTTTAAACAAGATCTTGTGTATTTGGGGTTTGTAGTATCCCAAGGATCATTGAAGATGGACCCAAGCAAGGTGGAAGCTATCCTAAACTGGCCTACACCAACCACAGGGACAAAGGTAAGAAGTTTTCATGGATTAGCTCAGTTCTATAGGAAGTTTATAAGAAACTTTAGTGGCATATGTGCACTAGTCCTAGATACAATCGAAGGTGGCTTAAAGACTAAGTTTAAGTGGACTCAAGAAGCTAAGAAAGGTTTTGAGAAACTAAAAAAAGAAGTGGCAACTCAACCTATACTTTTTTTACCTAGCTTTGATAAGTTATTCACTGTGGAATGTGATGCTAGTGGAGTTACAGTAGGAGGAGTGCTAAGCCAAGAAGGCAGGCCTATAGATTTCTTTAGTGAAAATCTCAATGAAGCTAAGAAAAAGTATTCTACCTATGACCTAGAACTTTATGCTTTGGTTCAGTCACTTAGGAAGTGGAGGCATTACCTTCTACCCAAAGATTTTGTGGTGTTTACTGACAATCAAGCACTTAGCTACATCAACACTCAAGAGAAGTTGAGTAATAGACATTTGAAATGGATGGAATACATCCAAGCTTTTACCTTCACTATCAAGCACAAGAAGGGACAGTTGAACAAGGTGGAAGATGCACTAAGCAGGAGATTTCTGACAGTGCAAGAGATACAGATAAAGAGCATTGGGATAGAGAGTTTCAAGGATCTCTATGGGGAAGATGAAGACTTCTCAGAAGCATACAAGGTATGTTCTGATTTTGAGAATCACTTTCATAGCCAATACTCATAGTATACATTACAAAATGGATTTTTATTCAATGGAAATCAGTTGTGTGTTCCAAAAGGTTCTATGAGAGAGAATCTTATCCAAGAGAAGCACAATGGTAGTCTTAGTGGTCATTTTGGTATCAACAAGACAATGGAACTAATGCAAAGGTATTACTATTGGCCCAAGTTGCCAAGGGATGTTAGGAGATATGTGGAGCAGTGTGTAGTTTGTATGAAAGCCAAAGGGGGAGCTATTAATGCAGGTTTGTATCAACCTCTACCTATTCCCAACAAACCATGGGAATGTGTTAGCATGGAATTTGTGGTAGGACTCCCTAAGACAAAGACAGGGTTTGATAGTGTCTATGTGGTGGTAGATAGATTCAGTAAGATGAGTCACTTTATCCCTTGCAAGACCACACATGATGCTAGCTACATTGCTCACCTTTTCTTCAAGGAAATTGTAAGGATCCATGGATTGCCTTTGAGCATTGTCTCAGCCAGGGATGTGAAGTTTATGAGTCATTTTTGGAAGACTCTATGGAGCAGATTAGGTACCAATCTGTCTTTTGGATCAGCTTACCATCCTCAGACCGATGGGAAAATAGAGGTGGTTAATAGGGTGTTAGGTAACCTTCTAAGGTGCCTAACCAAAGATTATGGACAGACATGGGACATGGTTATCTCACAGGCTGAGTATGCATACAATGACAGTGTGAACCGGACCACAGGGAAGAGTCCTTTTGAAATAGTGTATGGGATGCACCCAAGAGGAATATGTGAGCTCAGGGATCTTGGAGCTATGAAGCATAGGAGTGGACATGCAGAGGACGTCACTTAGACCATGAAAGAGATTCAAGAGCAGGTAAAGAAGACAGTCACCGAGGCTACACAAAAGTTGAAGGATAAGGTAGATTTGTCAAGAAAAGATTTGCAATTTGCAGTAGGAGACTATGTCATGGTCCACCTCAACAAATCCAGGTTGTAGAAGGGAATATCAACCAAGTTTAAGATGAAGAGAGTGGGACCATGTAAGGTGTTAGCCAAATATGGGAAGAATGCCTACAAGGTGGAGTTACCTGCAGATTTAGGCATCTCTCCAGTGTTCAATGTAGCTGATTTGATCAGATATAAGGGATCAGTCAATGACTTAGATCATAATAGTAGGGATATCTTCAAGGATGTAAGAAACATAGCCTTACCTACTCCAGACAAGCTACAAGCAGAGAGGATCTTGGAGTCAAGAGTGAAGAAATCTACAAGGCATAAGGTGTACATGGAGCATCTTATCAAATGGAAGAACAAACATGAATCTGAGGCCACATGGGTAGATGAAGCTCAGTTTGAGAAGCAGGGAATTGATGTGTCACTGATCTCTCCTCACATTCCTTAGTTTTTGTGCAGAGAGGGGGAGAATGGTGCAGGAGCACCTAGGAAACACTAGACAATTAGGAAGTCTAGAATGAATTTTTGTTTTGTTATGTTACCTTGAAGGTCATGTTGACCATTTTGATTGTGTCAGAGGTTTACGAGTACATCTTACTTAGTTGTGATCAGTTGGTCAAGGAGTGGAAAGAGAGTTTACAAAAACTCATTTTACTTAGTTTACTAGGAAATTGGCAAAGTTTCAAAATGGTACATTTTTTGCAACTTTGCCACATGATAGCTAACATGTTCAACCAAGGGAGTATAAATGCTTTAAGAACCCTATATAAGGTGTGCCTCAACCTGTGAGTAGGGTTGGAAGCATCTTTGTTATGAATTAAAGTTGTTGGAATCAAGAAAATAGTGTGTTTTGTGTGTTAGTTTTCTGAGTTTTGTTGAAAGTGTTGCTTTAATGGATTGAACAGGCACTGAAACTAATGTAGGATGTAGAGTTGTTAGTATTTCAAGATTTTTGTGTCAATAATTAGTTTCTTTATTTCATTTTCAAGCACTGTTTGTAAATAAGTTTGATTCCACACTGTTGCTGGTCTGAACCAAACAGTTTGGAGAAAATGGAGTATTAGCTCACTTTCCCACCGTACAAATTGTATGGCCTTTTGGGAATAGTGACTAGACTCCATGTGTATAAATATGGTAGGATTTAGGGTTTGTGTGAGCGTAGGAGTTGTTGGCAAAGTCTTGCCCTAGGCGAGCCAGGAAGAGTCCAACTAGGGAAGACAAGTAGTGCAGAGCACATAACTTGCAGGGGTGACAAGTTCTTGGTAAATTTTCTTTTGGAGAAGGTAGATGGAAGTCTTTCCAAGGTCTAGTAATCAGGGGGAAACTCCACTAACTCATTTGGTTGGTGAAAGACTTGACAGTTTGAAAGCAACCAGAAAATGGCTTAAAACCCTAGTTTATGCCCATTTTCAAGTTGAGGCTTTATAAGGTAGGTAAAGGCCCAAGACCTCAAAAATATTTGAGAGGTGTTCATTTGAACCAAGAACCTCAAAGAAAGAATGAGGTGTTCTTTAGAAAGTTTTGAGCAAAAACTAGTTTCCTTGGAGAAGGAGACCTAATTGGGGCTCTTAGGCTAGTAGCCTTTTTAACCCTAGATGAGGGTTTGGTGAAAGCGATGAAAAGGTGGAGTTTGGTGAATTATCAAGAACCCTATGGGGATGGTTTGAAGCTATTTTAGACATCTCTACACCCCTGCAAAGATCTAATTGAGTGTTGAGGATAGGTTAGCCTTTAGGGTAGATTAAGGGTTAAGGAAGAGTTGGAGACATTGCACCAAGATTTGATTTGGTAGATTGAATTGTGATAGTAGTGGGGTTGGCCAGGAGAACCCGGGGTACCTATACATGAGAAGGGTCCTATAGGTTAAGGTGGTGAAGCAAAACACCAAGGATGTCTTGCAAGCAAGACCTAGAGCAGGAATTTGTGATTGATTCCTCCAACCCCCATTCCTATCACAAAGGCAGAGCAAAGTGTGAAGAAGAGTGAAGAGTGAAGAAGTGTTCATGTGCTTAACCAGAACTATAATCTAGCATTAGCAGATGCTATTTTCTTAGTTCAAAATTTGATGGATATAATCAGAACCTTTCTATAAGACACTGTGTCTTCCTTTGTAAGGCAGTGTTCCTGAATGCATGTGCATTCCCCATTCATATTTCCTTATACTTTAACATGGTATAATCTTGTGGACTGACCTCCACCATGGTTTTTCCCCTAACAGGGTTTCCACATAAAAATCTTGGTGTTATGTGTTCTTCTGATATGTTGTTCATTCATGCTTTCATGGTTATTGATCTGATCTGTGAATAAGGTTAATAAAGTTGAATAATTTCAAAATTTTGTGACAACTGATTCACCCCCCTCTCAGTCGTCTATCCTTGTGTTGCCAACAATTGTATGATGGAAGTTGTGGAGCTAAGGATAGTATGGGTTCCCAAAATGGGATATGAGGTAGAAGAGAGTGTGATCACCGGTCTTGTTGATCACATATTAAGCATGCAAAGAGATCCTAAAGAAGAGAGATATGGGACATATGAGGAGGAATCCAGTGTTGTGCATATGAAGCACAAATCAAAAGAGATCAAGAGGAATGTATCCAAAATAGGAAGGCACGTGTTGTAGAGATGCTGGGTTTTCCAAAAGGTATTATAGAAGAAGCCAAGAGAATATCCAATACTTTGGTTGGTACCCCAAGAGCAAGAAGGACTACTAGGACCTGAAATCCCTCTCTAGTTGCTGCTAAGTCCTTTGGGACTAAACTTATAGTTGATTTGAAAAGAAAAGAATCTTCCAGTGCTTCTGCAAAATAACAAAGTGCTCCATAGAGGAGAAGAAAAGAGAAGGAAAGAAGAGAGTAGTATATGAGTGTAAATGTAGATGACCAGGAGGAAGAAGAAAAAGGACCACAATTGGTATAGAAGAGAAAAACAAGTGTCTCTCAAGTAGAGACAAGTGTGAAGAAAGAAATTTTTTATATTGTGGATACTGACAGTGAGGCATAAGCGGAGAAGGATAAACAAGATTTCATGATTCATATGAGGGAGAAGAAGTATGAAGGAAAACCATCTAAACGGAAAGGAAAGAAGAAGACTCCTTCGATATGGAAACAAAGCCCTATGAAGCTTGAAGCATTGGTGAGTTGCATTTCAGAATATGGTAACCTAGAAGAGATGGTTGCACTATATCCCACTAAAGATGATGTGGAAAAATCCACCATTGAAGAATCCATTATCAAGAATATTGTTTCTTTTGATGTTAGCATGAAGGATATAGAGAGTTAGTTACCTGAGGATTTGAAAGGTGCATTATATGCAAGAAGGCAAGAAAGATTGATGAAGATGCTAAAATGAGGACATTCAATTTGGAGAAGATTAGTGATCCTCTCACAGATGAGGATAGAGCTAAATTAGCTCATTTTATAACAAATAATTCAAGACTAAGTAGAGGGTTAGTACCCTGATGAGCAGGGACAAAAAAGATATTGAAAGATTAAGAAATGAGATAGTGGAAGAGGTTGCCAATTTGGAAAATAAATTAGGAATGTCTCAAGACAACAAAAAACAATTGCATGATGATAATTTTTTCCTAGAAGTGAATGAACCAAAAGATGCACAACATGAGAATGCTCTGAAACATGAACATGTACCCAAAGAAGACAATGTGCAAGAAAATGCTATTGATAATCTCAAATAGAGGAAAATGTTGTTGGAGTAGATTAGGATGATGAAATGCATGAGGAAGTGCAAACAGAGAGAAACCTACCCACTTCGGATGTTGAGATAGATGGTGAATAGAGAAAAGAATATAAGAAAGATGACCTGGAGAATTCAAAGGAACAAAACACTAAAAATCTTCCTCTCCCAAAAGATAAAGAGTCTAAAAATAAGAGAAGAATGCAAAGGAAGACTCTAGAATTGGTGACAAGGAAAAAGATGATATGAAACTGGTTGAAGAGAAGGAAAATAAGAAAGAATTTGACAGTGCATACAAGGAGTAGAATGATGATGGAGAGTACATTGGTGACAAGGAAAAGGCCAATGAGAAAAAAGGAAGAGGAAATCATAAAGGTTGTTGGTGAATGCTCCAATGATTCACTTAAGGGTTTGTTAGATATGTAGTTTTAATTCGATCCTATTGTATCTACACAACTGCTACAACTTCCTTTAATGCAGTGTCAAGTGGACATGGGAAAGTTTTCCCTCCTGTAGAAGCTTCAAATTGGTGATGTGTTTCATTCTTCTGCAAGGAAGGAAATTATTTCCACTTAACAGAAGAGCACCAAGTTAATTGAAGAAGTAATCAAAGTATTGCAAGAAGGTATTCTTAGTGCTACAATTGTTGAGTCTCTATCCGACATTGAAAAGTTGAGGCTGCTATTAGATTCCTTTAAGGATTACTCCTCCAGTTTAGAAGAAAGGTTGGAGAAAGAAGTGAAAAAGAAAGTGAATGACAGGAAATTGTCTAAGATATCAGAAAAATGCAATGTGACACATAAAAAATTGCAAGAGAACTTGAAAAATGTGTAGAAGTGTTTGATTGAAGCACAAGTTTTATTTCAATTTTCTTTGAAATGGCCTAATTCTACAAAGAGCACTAAGGACCAAATGGACTTAATAGAGTCACAAGTTTTTCAGGCCTTCAGTGTCTATGATTTAGAAAGTGATGCAAACAATACAAGGATGGCTATTGAATATCTTCATGAACAATTCTTTCAATTGCAAGAGTAGAAAGAGAAAACCATTTTCCAATACAGTCAGCTCAGGGACTTGGTAAGTGCAAGGCTTATAGCCTTGACTCGTGATGGGTTCAATTATTAGCCTATATTTTGTTGTTTTTGTGCATACTTTGAAACACTATTAGATAATTCATTTAGAAAATACTCCTATGCTATGCTATCTATTCATGTTTATTATACAACCTTGGACCTAAATCATAGTAATGGGAATATAGTTATAATATAGTAAGAATTACATGGTTTATATGTAAGTGTGTATAAAATGTGGATGAAATTCTATGATTAATCATGGTAGTTAGCTTTTTGTATATGTTTTGTGGATTAACCTCTTGCAGCCCAAGGAAATACTATAGCCTGCAACAAAAGGAAGACTTGGAAAGCGAAACAAGGGAAGTGCCAAACCAAGTTGAATGCAATAACTACCATGTGGAGATACTTGATGGAATTAATCATGCATCATTACAACAAAGTTAATAATGTGCTAGAGGAGAAGAATTTTTTTTTAATAGGATTTTGGATGACTTTTTGTGTCTTACATGCAGCTCTATTTTATAGAGTTTCAATTCTATTAGAACTCTTCTTTCTTTTTAGTTATAGTTTGAACAATTCAATCTTAACTATATACTCTGATATCTAGGACTTGCAGTTAATGATTGTAGTTGGTTGTTTCTTAGAATAAAATCCTTTGTGCTTGTATATAGCTAGTGGTTGAGTTCTTAGAGAAGTTAGTTGATTTTTAGTATCTTGTTATCAGTTACTTTTTAGTTTTAGTTATCATCTACAAACATGTTGATTATTCAGAATGATTTTATTGAATACAGTTCAATTTCACATGGATACATAGAATATGATATTTAGATTTGGTTCTAGTTAAGTGAAGACATCCACTTGAGTAGGCCACTAAAGGTAACTGTTCTTCACTGCATTTATAGTTGTTTTAGTTTTATTAGTAGTTATTTATGTTTTTCATTGTTTCATAAATTGCATGTAAATCAAAATAGATCCTCATTCTTTGATTATCAACAATGAATGTTCATGAGCATGTATGCATTTGGTTAATCTGTAGTACTCCAGAGGTTAGAATAAGTTTCATTACTAGTCTTGATTAGTTTTGAGTTAGTACAATAATTCTTTATTAGCAATAGTTTAGTTACAAGATAAGATATATGCACCTATAGCCATTAGCACTAGTTTGTTTCCTTCACTGTTATACAATTTTTTAAATTTCCAGCAAGTAGAATACCTTAATTAGGATAACCTAGGTAGCCTCACATCTCTAAAGGAACATATAGTGCAACACCATCACAAGTTTACAAACCTTGGGTTGATAATTTAATGTAGTCTTTACAATGTTGAGTGGACTGTTCAACAAGTCATACCTCTGAATTGTGTAGCTTTTACCAAGTTTACAAGACACTAGTTTAGACTCTACATTTTTTGCACTGTTTCTGGGGATGGTGCTATCTTCATAGACTTATTTGCCATGCTTTCATAGTTTAAATTTTGTTTTCAGCATTAGGACTGTTAAGATTTATCTTATCAACATACCAAAAAGTTACACTAACATTGTGCAAGATCACTACTATACGAAGCCATATTTATTGTATGCAGAGGCAAAGAGATTCTTTGGGAAGATTCCTCCCCTCTACATGCCAAGAAGCCATAGAAAAAATTAGTGAATCTAGTACTCAGAGTGAGGGTAATATTGAAGAAGAAATTTCCCTATCACCAAAATCTAGCACACAGATAGAGGGGACATACCAAACCATGGGTGGGGACATACTGAACCATGGGTGATACAGTAGATGATCCTAAATGTGCAACCTTTGAGTTCCCAATCACCAACCAAGAAAGGGCTACTATGCTAAAGAATATTCCTCCTTCAGCATTACCAATCTTTTATGGGTTGATGACTGAGGATCCAGATACATTTTTGTTTGAATTTGATGTCCTATACAAAAGTTATGACCATACTTTTGATGATCATAGGCTCAAACTCTTTCTTATTGTTGCAAAAATGTGTCTCAACCTTGCAATTACATAAGGTACTGTTGATACATAAAGTATTGTTCATCTAGCGATGATGGGGGGGCATGGGGGGATCATCCCCCCAACTAGGGTCTAGGGGCAGCGCCTCCGAAAGGAAAATATTATTTATATTTTATTATTGTAAATCTGGACCATTCATCATTATGTCTCATATTTGACGAGCGATATTTTATTAGCTTGACTTTCCCTGGAAGGAAACCCTATTTTATGAGGGTTTTGTATTATGACTATGTATTGTGATGTATTTTGAGAGTCTGATAGTGATTGTGTTTCCTCTGGATCTCTAAGTGGTGATACTCTTATGAGAAGCTTGCTTTGCAAGTACATTGTAATCTTTGTGATTTTTGAATAATATACTGGGAAACTTTTGGAGTGTGGGGTTTTCTCCCAAAAGGTTTTTCCCCACATAATTCATTGTGTTGTGGTATGCATGATATTTTTGTTTATTTGTGTTTAATTTTTTGTAATTGTTAAAGATCTATAAAATTTTGCATTATTCTCCTCTCAATATTAGTGTAAGAAGTTGTTCTACTACCTAATCTTCCTTACACTTGCTACTCTAAAAGATGCATCCCTAACATGGTTTATGGGATTAGGCAAGGATGTTGTCCCTGATTGGGATACCATGAAAACATTATTACTGGAGAAGTACCAAGACTATTGTAGAGGACTTGATAGGAGGAGAGATGAAATTTTTAGAATGTCACAGAAGGAGGATGATCCATTACAATATTATGTGGAGATATTTTAGTTTTCTTTGAAGAAAAACCCATAGAACAAGCTATCTGAAGAATCCCTCAATTTAGTATTTTTGAGGGGGCTCAATGAGGATTGTATGGAAGCCCTCAATCTTATTGGGAAGAGGCATATATCTCAAATACCATTTGAAGACATCTGCAAGGTCTGCAAAAATTATTCTAGGACCTTCACTAATAGGCCAAGAGGAGAGAGGACATCCACTATGGGAAAATCATCTACTAGGGTTTCAAAGATAGAATTAAGCAATTTGTTGTCCAACATGAAGGAGGACATTATCAAACACCTAGAAACTCAATTGGAAACTCTCCACATCAAGAAGAAGCAAGAGGAAGCTAAATCAATGCTCACTAAATACTACCCCAACTGTAGGTAAATGAAGGAAAATTGTAAACACAAGAGGGTGGCCAATATTCAACAAAACAAAATTGAGAAACCTAATTTTCAGTAACTTGAAGGAGAAGATGGAAAAATATTTTACATATCTCAAAGAAGGCCATGGAAACAAAGACAAGGTATACCACAAGACCCTCTTAACTTCAATTCATCCTTTCCCACTGGAAATAAAAAAAATCTGCTTGGAATTCTCAACCCTGGCCAGCTAATCAAAATCAATGGAAAAAATCTCAGCAATGATCACAATCTCAGAAAAATTGGAACCAAGAGCAACCAAATCCTTGGTCACAAAAAAAAATATAGGGTTCTAGTTATAATCCCCAATGGACAGCACAACAGAACCAATGGCAGCCTCAATAGCAAAAAGGCCAATAGTGGTAGCAACAAAACATGAATTATCAACAACCTATGCTTCCTTCTTAGCCCCAAAATCAAGCCATTATTCCTCCATCAAATCCTACATATCAACCACCCATACCACCACAATTACCTGCCCAACCTTCACCTAAACCTAACAACAAAAATATTTAATAGGCTTATACTAATGAGGCTATGCAATACCCCAATTTTGGGGTAGAGGTGAGTGATGTCCACCTCAGGTCAAAGAAACAACTAGTCGGACCTTCATCTCCTCAAATCCATGAGATGGAGGATGAGGAACCTGTAGTTGAAGCTTCAGAAAAATCATCTCTGGAACCTGAATCAAATCAGGTACACCAGACTACCTCAAGTCCAAAGCCTCATTTCCATGAGCGCTTAGCCATTCAAAAACATCACACATAGGATGAGACAAACCTACTAGGTCAACTAAGGGATGTAAGCATTAAGATTCCTCTCATCCAAGCTATTAAAGATATTCCAATTTATACCAAAACTATGAGGGACCTATGTCTTAAGAAACTAGGGAGGAAAAGGAAGGATCCTCAAACAGTTTATGTCCTAGGAAATCTTGTTGATATCATGTTAGGGAACATTTTTGTCCCTAAATATACAAAACCTGGAAGTCCAGTAGTGGACGTTAAAATTAATGGGACCCTCATCAAGAACACTTTAATAGACTTAGGGGTAGAAATCAATGTCATGACTAAAGAAATAATGAAATTACCTTAGTTAGCTAACCTTAGACCTACATAAGTTTTTTTATAGTTGGATAATATGTCAATAATTAAGCCTAAAGGAATCATTGAAGATTTATTTATTGCATTAGATTCTTGGGAATATCCTACTGATTTCATAGTTTTATAGCCAAAGGTTAATCTTGCAGGATATCCACTCATCCTTTGTAAACCATGATTAGCTATAGCTGATGCATCCATAGGCTGCAGGTATGGAAATATGATAATATCTAATGGGAAAGTGACCAAAAAATTAGTCCTTTATCCTCCATCCCAACCTTATGTTGATATTGAGAAAACTATTTGGCCCACTTTGGATGAGGAAAATAATTATTCCCTACAGACTTTAATGACAATAGAACGCAACCCTCTATTAGATGATCAAGATGAAGATGAGATGATTGCTCATATAATACAAAATGATTGTGGAAGGAGCCTACAAGACCCCTTGTAAAGTATTATACCCACCAATTCCTCACAAGAAATATCTCAAATATTTCATTACTTACTACCACAACAATGTGTACCAATCATTCCAATCCTTGACCTATCATATGTGCAAGAATCATCCAAAGAACTAGAATTCATGCCAGGAAAAATGTTGAACATAAACATTGTATTGACTAAAGAACAACAAAATTCCCTGCACACAATGTTGAAGGCACACACAACAGTGTATGCATGGGACTACCATGATATGAAAGTTATAGATCCTGACTTATGTATGCATAGGATCTATATAAATGATGGTTATAGACCCACTAGACAACCTCAAAGATGAATGAACCATGCCTTGAGAGAAATAGTCAAAGCTGAACTCCAAAAACTCCTTGATGCAGGCTTCATTTATCCTATATCTGGCAGTGAATGGGTCTCACCTTTAGTCATTATTCCCAAGAAAGGTGGAAAATGAAGAGTTTGTGTAGATTATAGGGAATTGAACACATCCACTAGGAAGAACTACTTTCCATTTCCATTTATAGATCAAGTGCTTGACTCTTTAGCAGGAAAAAAAACTTTTCTTTCCTAGATGGTTTTAGTGGTTACAATCATATCAAAATTGCTCCAGAAGATCAAGAAAAGATGACATTTAAATGTCCTTGGGGTACTTATGCCTACTATGTTATTCCCTTTGGTTTATGCAATGCTCAGGTTACTTTTCAGAGGGTAGTGCTCAACATATTTTTTGATTATGCTCATGATTGTATGGAGATATATATGGATGACTTCACCACATATGGGGAAACTTATGAGGAAGCCCTTAGCAATCTAGAAAAAGGTATTAAAGAGATGTAAATAACTCAACTTATCCCTCAGTAATGAAAAGTGCTTTATGATGATGACTCAGGGAATTGTTTTTGGGGTATTTCATATCCAATGCAGGGATTCAGGTTGATCCACATAAGATAGAAATCATTTATACATTACCTATTCCATAGAAGCAAAGAGATATTAGAATTTTTCTTGTCCATGCAAGCTACTATAAGAGGTTTGTTAAAGACTTCAATAAGATTTTTGCACCATTGTTTGCTTTTGTGACTAAAGACATTGAACTTGATTGGACAATAGAGTGCCAACATTCCTTTGAAGCGATGAAGAAGGTGTTAACCCAAGCACCTATTTTGAGGGGGCCAAATTGGACCTTACCCTTTCATATACATACTGATGCTTTAAATTTTTCCATTGGAGTAGTTTTGGGTTAGAAAGAAGGCAACAAATAATATATAATCTATTACATTAGCAAGAATCTTCAAGGAGCGGAGCTGAATTATACTGTTACAGAAAAGGAGATGCTAGCAGTAGTGTATTCCATCAATAATTTCAGGCATTACATCATTGGTTATTCATTTTTTATCCACATAGACCATACAACTATCAAATATTTGAAGAACAAGCCTATATTAGGGGGTATACTAGTCAGATGCCTACTCCTACAAGAGTTTGATATTACAATAGTGGACAAACCTGGTAGAGCTAATGTAGTAGCAAATTTTCTATCAAGGTTTCCAACACAATCAATAGAAGGGGTAGTGGATGACTCATTTCTAGATGAACACTTATTTTCTCTTAATTTTCATGTACCCTAGTATGTTGGCATTGCAAATTATTTGGCGACAGGGCAGATTCCACCACACTTTTCTCCAAGGGAAAAGAGATAGTTGGTACATAAGTGTTTTCAGTACTCATGGGTGTTAGGTTATTTGTTCTACACTGGCCCTAACAACATCGTGAGAAGGTGCATAAGGTAAGATTAAATCTTTGATATCATGAAGGCTTTCCATGATGAATCATGTGGGGGTCATTTTGTAGCAAAAATAACAACATTCAAAATTCTCACAATTGGTTATTACTGGCCAACTTTACATAAGGATTCTATCAAGTACACAAGGAGTTGTGATAGGTGCCAAATAATGGATAAACCAACAAGGAGTGATGAAATTCCATTACAAACCTAGTTAACACTAGCTCCCTTTGATAAATGGGGTCTAGAATTTATTGGACCAATCTCACCTACTTCCAACAACGAGTATATTCTAGTTTGCGCTGACTATCTGACTAAGTGGGTTTAAGTAAAGGCATTAAAGTTTGCTAGAGATGGCAATGTGGCTAAATTCTTGTATGAGGATATTTTTACTAGGTATGGAGTACCCAAGGAAATTGTGGATCAAGGTCCACAATTTACTTCATACCTCATCACCAAATTGGTTGAAGAATATCAAATCAAACATAAAAATTCAACACCATATCACCCTCAAACCAATGGCTATGTGGAGGTTAAGAATAGAGAAATTGAAAGTATTATAACCAAGACAATGTAGTTACATAGAAAAGATTGGGTTGTTAGGTTACAAGAAGCAGTATGGGCATATAGAACAACTTGGAAAACAACAACTAGATTTACACCATATGAGATAGTATATGGAAAAATAGTAGTCCTTCCAATCGAGTTTGAGTATAAAACATTAAGAACAACAGTAGAGATGGAAATTGATCTCACAACAGCTCAAAAGGAGAGATTACATCATTTAAATGGGCTGGATGAAATCAGGATGGAGGCCATCCATCACACTAAGATAGTACAACAATAGAGGACAAAGTGGCATGAACAATATATCAAAATAAAACAATTTACTATAGGAGTCTGGGACTTATTATATGATTCCACATATAAGGATTTCAAAGGAAAACTCCAATCTAGGTGGTTGGGACCTTATGAGATCAGCCAAGTCTTTCCTAATGGAGCAGTAAAGTTGCATACTATAGATGCAGTGAGGTTTTCACTCCTGGTTAATGGCCATCAATTGAAACTTTAGAAAAAAATAGTACAAAAAGAATATTTTATTTTCTCTCTATTTCAGTAGTATGGACCTCACAGTGATCTAGATACAGGTTCAGAAACACAAAGTGATGCCTCAACAACAACAAAGATACTAGGTCCTTCAGGTGATTCAGAGATTGAGCTACACAACTCAATCCCTGAGAGCACTCAAGATTAATTTCTTATTCTACCTCAAAAACACACACAATACAGTTATAATTATGTTCAAACTTTTTCTAGAGGGACCTGTCTTATATACAACTATCAATATTCAAAAAGGGTCTTGTTGCAGTAGGGACCTGCAGCATAATAACTTTCAACATTCAGATGGGACTTGATGGGTCGAAGGTACCTGTAGCGCCATCAAGCAAAAAAAATTCAAATCACTGGTGCCACATTAATTTCAGTTTACATGCTCTCACCTCAAAATTCTCACATATCGTATCCATCTTTCATAATAAGTACCCACAACATGCCTATTTTATTTCTTGTTGCCAATTCAAATTTTAAATGTTAGAAATGTCACATCAACAACTATTATCTGTCTATTCCATTAATTACCTCACATCCACCACCTCACCATTCATTCACCTGCAATTACTACCAGTCACATCAAATCAAAATGTGGATACATGCTATTCAGTTTACACATGCAACGATTAGTTAGTACCTTCTGATAGGTACGTAAGGTTTACTATCATAATTATCATAGATTTCTTAACACTTTCATTATATATTTCATATTAAATTAAGCATGTGATATATTCATAACATTAATTTCTATACTTTCTAATCATACCCTTGCCTATAATGAGTTGAAGTGAGGTCACTTCAAACCTTAAGTTGGGGGGAGGGTACAATTCAACCAATTATTTTGATTTTTCCACCTAAAACCAAATGCAACAAATAGATATGACATGCAAAACCCTCCTAAAGTTGTACCTAATTTTTGTTGATACTTGAGTTAAGTCGAATCCAATTCCCTAATCCTATGAACTTAAGTTAAGTCGAATCCAGAACCCATTTTTTAGCTCAATTAAGTTGATACCAAGAAGAGGAGTTGTAGTTATAGTATAATGGTAGTGGAAGTGCATGAGGAAACAACATAATAAGAGAAGGGTTTGAAGGTGATGAAGTGGAATTGAGCTGAATTTTCAAGGTTAACACATTGAGCATAACTAAAGATATTTATAATAGGAGGTGATGTTATTAGGAGAGAATCATTAGCTCACAAGAAAATATTAGAAGATGCAATGGTCTTACCTATCTTCACAAGAGTGGGTTGATTTGATTATTTCCTAAAACTAATAGAATTTGACAATGATATAGAAATAAGGTTTGAACCACATTGGAGCACGATGAAGCAATGGTAAAAGGGTTATCAATGGATGCATATGAAGTTACCATAGCACAGGTTTTTGGGTTGCCTAGAACTAGAGTAGAGTTTCCAATACACACAGATGCAATGTCTGCAAGAGAGGAATTTTGTGACCGAGGAGATAATTTGGATTCGTCATCACAAGGTACAAAGTGTCTCTCTCTTCCATGGTTTTTGGCTAATTGTTCTTCCTATGTCATTAGATATCTCACTTGTGACGGTAGACAAAATATTTTGTATACTGTACATTTCAAATTGCTTAGTCACCTTCACTATAATAGGCTAGTAAATATGCCAAATTTTCTTTATAATATGTTGAAAATAATGACATCAGAGTATCAGAGGAAACAAAGTGACACATCATTATCACACTACTATTTGATTTCCCTATTAGTAAAAAGAAGCTTGAGAATTCAATACCCACAAGTAGACTGGGAAAATTTTAAGAAACGTGAAGATATTAATAGCTTACTAGAGGCACCTGTAGTACTTGAAACTTTAGATCCACAAGCTAAACATGTAATAGAAAGTTCCCATGTCTCACCTATGGTTTCATCTACCCATAACCAAGGTGATCATGAGGAGCACAATGTGCCAGAGTCTAGGTCAAAAGTAGTGGAAGAAATTCCATCTTCAAAACCACCAATCCCCAAGAGCAGAAGAGGCAATACATCCATATCATCCACACCTTCTAAAACAAAAAAAGAGAAAGAAGAATGTTCAAAAGAACAAGGATGTTAAAAAGGAAACACCTACACCTAGGTGTTTAGGAAAATTAAAGAAATAAGGTGTCAATGAGGGGAAGTGTGGAAAAACCTGAAGAAGAGGAAAAGGGAAAAGAACAACAGGAGGAAGATGTAATTTGATAGAGACAAATTCTAGAGGGAAGGGAAATATCCTTGGAAACGTACATACACCTATGAAGAGGAAGAGATATGTGTCTACCACTTCTGATTCAGAATCAAAAGAAGTGTTTATTGCTAAGAAAACACAAAAGAAAACCCTGGATAGTCCTACCTATGAAGACTATGCAGGGGGAGGTAATGAGCAGTTTGTGGAAACTGACAAATTTTTTATAGAAGATAAAGATGTTAGGAAAGAGATTTAGGAAGCTTTGGACAAAATAAAACATTTGAAAGAGTTAGTGCAGAGCTATGAAAAGAAAGACAAGGAAAGGGAAATAAAAATACAAGAATTGGAAGAAAAATTACGAACATATGGCCATGGTACAAAGTTGGATTTATTGGCACAAATGGCCATTACTAAAATAGGGGATGGAGAACTTGCAGTACCAAATCAAATACCTCCACCCATAAGAACTCCAATTCACCATACCACCTTGTCTATAGGTTATCAACTATGGAGGTTGATTGATGAGTTTGCACAAGAAAAATAAAAGTGGAAGAAAGAAAAAGAAACTTTGATTGAAGAACATGCTAAGGTGCTGGAAGGGAAAGAGATTGAGCTAATGGAATCAATAGTCAGGATAGAAGAAGTGGCAGATAAAGCTACACAAATCATAAGATGCAGACCTCCAGCAAAGACATGCATTATTTCTACAAGAATTTTTTTTGAGTTTTCAGTTTAGTAGGCTAATCAGTAACCAGTCAGTTGGGATGAGTAGGAAATTTGGGTTTCTTAATGTTTTTATTGATTCTACACCAGAGGAGTAGGATCAACTGTGTGAATACTAGTTACACAACTATGTGGTGCTGGATGAAATAGAGTGGAATCCTTTGATGTTTGTAGGGGATCTCCAGGTAAGGGCACTAGCATCTTATTGCAGGAATGGACAATTTAGGAGAAATAATGGAAGAATATGAAGAGAGGGATGAATCAATTGCTCTCCCAATAAGGAAAGAATCTAAAGACCCTGATGTAGTTATAGATGAATGGTTGAAACTCCTTGATCATAAAGGTGTAGGAAGGAATATTATGAAACTAAGGATAGAGGATTACAAAAGAATGCAAACATTAGCTATGGGATTGGGTCAACAATGTTATAATTATATGCAGAGCATATGGAACAACTTGACCCCAAAGTTGTAGAGAAAGGAACCTCATTCCATGTATAATTTCACCACCATGCTTGAGAGGGTACATAGATACATGAAAATTGGTGTTGACATAGGAATTCACTAGGTACCACTTACATTTCATCCACCTATGCTACTCTATCTAGTTCCACATTAGACCAGGGAAAAAGGTGGGGAATGTGAGAAAGTTGGGATTATCAAAATGAGACAGCTTGCAACTTACAAAGGTTTCTACTTAAAGAAAATCAAGGGAGTTGATGATGTCATGGACCTTAGGGAGATCACCCTGCGATATAATCTATACCCTTAGTGTTTTTCTTGAGGAAAATAAAAAATATAGTTGGGGGGAATGATGGGTTCAGTTATTAGCATATTTTCTGTTGTTTTTATGCATACTTTCAAACACTATTAGACAATCCTTTTAGATAATACTCCTATGCTATGCTATCTTTTCATGTTTATTAAACAACCTTGGACATAAATCATAGTGATGGGAATATAGTTATAATATAGTAAGCATCGCATGGTTTATATGTGAGTGTATGAAATGTGGATGAAATTCTATGATTAATCATGGTAGTTATATTTTTGTATATGTTTTATGGATTAACCTCTTGCAGCCCAAAGAAATACTATAGCCCATGACAAAAGGAAGACTTAGAAAAAAAAACAAGGGAAGTGCTAGACCAAGTTGAATGCAATAACTATCGTGTGGAGAAACCTGATGGAATTAATCATGCATCATTATGAAAAAGTTAATAAAGCTCTAGAGGAGAAGAATTCTTTTGTTAATAGGATTATGGATGGTTGTTTGTGTGTCTTACATGTAGATCTATTTTATAGAGTTTCAATTCTATTAGAACTCTTCTTTCTTTTCAGTTATAGTTTGAACAATTCAATCTTAACTATATACTTTGATATCTAGGATTTGCAGTTAATGATTGTAGTTAGATGTTGCTTAGAATAAACTCCCCCGTGCTTGTATATAGCCAGTGGTTGAGTTCTTAGAGAAGTTAGTTTATTTTCAATATCATGTTATCAGTTACTTTTCAGTTTCATCCACAAACATGTTGATAATTAAAAATGATTTCATTGAATACAATATATGAAAAATATTTTGTATAATCTTTTGTGATGTGTAATGAATGAATTTTAATTTCACATGGATGCATAGAATCTGATATTTATATTTGGTCCTAGTTAAGTGAAGACAACCACTTGAGCAATCCACTCAAGGTAACTATTCTTCACTACATTTATAGTTGTTTTATTTTTGTTAGTAGTTATTTTTGTTTCTCATTGTTTCATAAATTGCATGTAAAGAAAAATAGATCCTCATACTTTGATTATCAACAATAAATGTTCATGAGCATGCATGCATTTGGTTAATTTGTATTACTCTAGAGGTTAGAATAAGTTTTGTTACTAGTCTTGATTAGTTTTGAGTAAGTACATTAATTCTTTATTAGCAGTATTTTAGTTACAGGTTAAGTTGTAGGCACTTGTAGCCATTAGCATTAGTTTGTTTCCTTCACTGTTATGTAATTTTGTAAATTTCCAGCAAGTAGAATACCTTAATTAGGATAACCTAGGTATCCTCATGTCTCTAAAGGAACATATAGTGCAAAACCATCACAAATTTACAAACATTGGGTTGACAATTTAATGTAGTCATTACAATGTTGAGTGGATTGTTCAACAAGTCATACCTCTGAATTATGTAGCTTTTACCAAGTTTACAAGACACTATTTTAGAATCTACAACTAGTGTGTTAGAAAGTTTGGAAAAGTTAGCACATAAGATTCTGGTACTCGGTACCCTAGATGAAGGAGAAGATCTCCTCATGTAGCTTGAAAGCCATTGTAGTCTGCTTGCCTTTGCTAAGAAGGATTGAGAATCAAGAAAGGAGTGTGAGGCATACCTTGTAAAATTGCAAGTGTCTTCCTCTAGTTGATTGTATTTCTATTTTGTTTATGCAATTTCAGATTTCATTGAATATATGTGGAAGATAGTGGATAGTATAGCAATGCAAGTTTTGGTCATTTTTGATGGATAGCACTTTTAGGGGGAGTTGCCTTTATTTTTGAAGAAGTTTGTTGAGTTACTCTCATATTTGTATATATATCAATTAAGGGGAGTAAGTATGAATGATTGAACAATTTGACCTTTTCCATTAATGTCAAAGGGAGAGAGTAGTTAAGGGGGAGAGTATTTGAGAAAATAATGGTTGGAGAGTATTTTGGAGAATATTTTTGGGCATGTTACCATCAATGAAAAAGGGGGCGATTGTTGGAAGTTTGTTTGTCATTGATGAGATTGTTGGCAACATGAGCATGAGCATATAATATGGTGTTCTCATTGATGTCAACATTGATGTACAATTGTTTGATGAGTATGAGTGATTATGGTGATGGAAATATAGTATACAGGTGCAAGTTTTTTTGGTCTGGTGCAGAACAAATGTGTTGAATACTTGACTAAATGTCTAAGTTCAGTTTTCAATGTATAGAGTATTAGTTTTTAGGTACGCATTTATCCACCTTGAAGAATTTTAGTCTTCAATTCTAAAGTAATTTTTGTGTATGTCATAGGAAACTAAATCCAAAGTATCATGTCTTTATGTCCTCTGGTATCAAAGATAATGATGACATTGTATCGGGTCTGCCAGTGACAGTGTTACTAGTATAGAGTACATGATTGGAATGCTTCGCATTCCACCACAAAAAGAATATTTGGTTATGCAGAGTGCTTACAGGTGTTTGAAGCATTAGTGATCCAAGTGGGAAGTGTTTTGGTGATTTTCACGTTGTGTTGTGGATGAACATATGGTTCATGTCACCAATCTTTTATTATCCACTGCCAACCTAAAGAGTTTGAGGTTGTGCGAAGTTAAAGGAAGATTTTGATCCAACTTAAGGGAGTAATTATAAGTCCCTTCCAACTTATTTTGATGTGTTACAAGTTTTGAGGCATGTGTGGTTGGATCTTGAGCTGACAAGTTGATGTATTACATGTTTCATCTAATTAGGCTAACCTAATTGATGTTGTAGGTGTTTGTGGATGTAATGCATATAAATGTAAGTTTATTTTGGTGTGGTAAAAATGATGTGTATTGATGATGTAAATTCCTAAGAAAAGTATGTGAATGTGATGTGAAGAAGAGTAGAGTGGGTGTAACTGTTGAGGAACATGAAGTGTGTTAAGTCAGTGTATTGAGCTTTAGTGGAATTGTCTCTAACATATTGTAGATGCATTGTATCAGTTCAAAATCCTAAAAGTGATCCACCCTTTCTTATTTATCTCTTATTCTTTGGATAGTGAGTCCTTCAGATAGTGAATCCACTTGGCAGTGAGCCTTTCTATAATATCTTGTAACCGGTTATAATATATTGTGAGCTAATCCTCACCATGGTTTTTCCCTTCTTAGTTTTTTCACGTAAATTTAGTTTTCTTATGTTGTGTGATGTGATGCATGTTTTAATTGCTTATTTTCATTTCTACAAATTGGATTAAATGTTTTGAATACATGTTTAAGTGGTTTTAGAGAATACTAGTTCACCCCCCTCTCAATATTTTTGGTGTTCAATAGAAACCCTAGTATCAGTTGCATGGAGAAAGGGTATGTTGAATTTGAAGATGAAACATTCACAAATGTTCATGTCTACCTTCTCTTTCAACTAATCTATTATTCTATCAATTTACACATAGTGGGGTGGGAATTAAAAACTATTGATTTCACACTTAATTCAATTCTTATCAAAGACTTGCAAAGTAAAGATCTTATTTTAGTTTGGGACAGTTGATCATGCATCTCAATTGTATGTCTTCTCGTATTTACTCTAGATGATCTTGTAGTACCATTGACTAGTTTACACTCTCATGCATCTAAATTTGATTAGATACTTAAGGATAATTTTGGTCACTTGGATCTATGTGTACTTAAATTCACATTAGTTCATGTTGAGCTTCAATATCCTCCACCTCCTACATCTTCAGCCACCAATTTGTTTCAATAAGATGTTACTAGTCTTTCAATTTTAGCTTTATGTGATGATTCTTTGCCAAATATTACAAATTTATTTGAGACACATATTGTAGAATTGGATGACACTAATGAGGATATTCATATTCTCTTTGATTTTATTACTTATGGATTTGCACCATCTTCTTCAGATATTGTGAGGCAACATTTTGACCCTCTTGTTCCTTCCCCACCTCATCATTTGTCACAATTTGACAATAATGTGGAGGTCTTTGAGCAACATTTGGAGGAGCCACCTTTGTCTTTGGATTGTTCTACATCAAATTCCACAAGGTTTTGAATTTTCATCTTCATCAATGTGGCTTGGAACACTTGAATTGATTGTGGTAGACTTTAGCATCAACATGGGGACACTTGAGAAGAATCCAAAGATACCACACATCTTCATCTATCTTCCCTCATCTTCCTTTTAGGGAAGGGAAGAAATCCTACATACATTCATGGTTTCATTTCTTCTTAAGGGGTGGAATGTTGATCGGCGAGATTGAATCATTTTTAGCTTTCAATGTCAAGTATCCACCATCATTGCAGTATATTCTACTTTGAGGGGGGATTGCATAGTCTCTATCATTCTCCCTTATGGGGGGAATATTTTCCTCATATGGGGCTTTAGTCTTCTCATCTTCTAGAGAGCAATTTTTTTGTATTTTATCTTTTTGGGAGGAGTTTTGTACCATTGGGTTTTCTCCTTTTCTCCACTTTATGAGAGATTGCATTGTATTTCGATACCTTATCAAGCTTAGTTGTCGAGACCCAGTTTCGTTGTGCCCACCTAAGTTATTCTTAAAGGGATGTGTTAGTGTATATATTATTTTATGTATTATATAACATGGTTATACACATGGCATTAAGCCTAGTTAGATTTCCTAGTCAAAGATTGTTAACTTGCCACATCTTGCAAGTTTTGAGGAAGTTAACTCACCACCACTCTTTGTTAGTAGGATTCAATTTCCTATTCTTCTCCACTAATCATTCTAGCAGTTTCTTCCCTCTTTTCTATATGTACACCAAATTCATGGCTTAATAATATGTTAGTTTATTCATTTTTTTGTATTCTTTGTTTACATTTTTGTTTCTCATCTCATAGGTAGGAGCACACACTTGCTCATCTTTCATGGCTCGATCCAATACTAGTACTTTGACAAATATCATGGTGAAATTTTTAGGGCCTCTCTAATGTTTGATTAACTTGGTACTACTAGGTGGGCACACAACAAAAATGATGGACTCCTAACTTACTTGATCATCATTCACACAATAGGATTCATTTAATTATCAACCAAAGGATCATAAGCTTCTAATAGTGTTGAAACTATATATGTATTCATGTATTCTAAACATGCCCTATATCAATGGAGTATAGGTGTTTACACATGTACAAAAAACTAGAAAAGCTAGAAAAGGAAATAAAATGTTACTTTACAAAATAGGGGAAATAAACTTAATCTGCTACTTATGCTACAGGTACTTATCACTTATGTTTATAACTACTAAATTTTAAATTTGAACTATAAATAATTGCTTCTAGAGTATGGACAAACATTAAGCTATAGAATCCAATTCAATTAAAAAATCACATTCATGAATTCCACATGCATGTAACTATAAACTATCTTAACTAAATTCAACAATGCATGAATTAATCTAATAATAGAAAATGGAGTGGATAGAAATATCTCAAGTGAACCTTGCTTGAGTTATTACTTCCACAAAAAATGTCAAACACTTACTGCTTAATCAACAAATCATGATATTGAACTAACTATTTTATTGCATGAAAACTCTAAACTCTTACAGTATGAAAAGAATCTACTAAAGATTTCTCATTCAGAAAGGCATACCTACTGTTGCAATTGATAACAAAAAAACTAAGAGTGATTAAATATCAATCGGTAACTAGCAAATACTAACTGGATAACTAGATTTACTCCTCACAACAAATCCCACCATATAAGGTCTACGAGGAATCCTATTCATTCTAGGACTGAAAATAGAACCATAATGTATCTGCCTACTCTTTCTCAAATATAGGGAGAGAACTTAGTCTTGAAACAAAAAACCATAATTGAAAAATAGGAGAAACTATATTGGAACTCTACCCTAACGGTTAACCTCCATGGAAAAGACATGTTTCTTGGGAATGTCACGTCAAGGGTTACTCATGTTTAGACTTCTTCTTCCTCCAATAATCTTATTTGGTGGATAATAATGTGCTTGTGGTGACTCATAGTTGACCATTGAATAGTCAACCTTGTTCTCCTCTGGAGTTGTTGTGCTTCAACCATTCTAACTTCTCCCCTGCAAATTTATATGGTTCTTATGCTACGGGTTGGAAATATAGTTGTTACGGGTTATAGTCCTAGTTGCAAGAGGTTAGTTTCATCCCTAAGGAATACACACCATTAACAATCATAATTTAAGAATAGAATATACTAAATCTCATGAACATTCATACATTCACACATACAGATGTTAACATATCATATTTGTATTTCCACATACTTAAGTCTATCAAAGTGCATGAAAGGTATTTATAAGATGCATGAAGTCTTAGGAATGTCTATGAAACTTGGAAAATTGAAATGATAAAAACATAAACTAATAAAAAAAAAACTAGGCATAAATTAAGCTCATCACTTCCCCCCAACTAAGCTATTTTCTTGTTCTCAAGAAAATTTTAAGGTTGGAGGTTATATTGTAGAGCCATCTCTTTGAAATCAACCATAGTGTCAACTCCTTTTCCCCGCTTCAAGTAATAGCCTTTTTGGTCTAAGAGCTTCACCAATCTCATTTTTTCTATTGCCTCTTCTTCCTCTCATTTTTTCCTTCTCTAGTGTGGTATAGGAAACAAGAGGATAGAAGGATGGAAGGAAAGTGGAAACCAAGTAACTCCATTGTTCAATGCAATATCTATATTCTTGTTAGACCTGTGAATTATGGCTACATAGTTGTAAACAGAGTGTGGCTCCTTTCTTTTCAACTCTAGTGAAAGCTCTTCCCATATTTTCTAAATAAATCTAAAGGCTTCATTTATGGTCTCTATTTCTAATTCCTTCATCCTTTTATAATATTATTTTCTACAATCCATTATCTTCTTTCCAACTCCTTTGTGATTCAAGAGATCCAACCATTGATCTATTGTTGTGTTTGGATCCATTGGCTCCTTCTTGAGTTGTAAGGAAATAGATTTTATCTTTTTCATGATATTCTTGTAGAATTTTCCCCCTTTGGTTCTCATTCCTAACATAAGAGGCCAAATATCTTATTCGGATATCTCCTACAAACACCAATGGATTCCAAGTAGTTTCATCTAAAAGAACAAAAATGTGTAGATATAACTCACACAATTGATCCTACATCTCTAGTGTGGAGTTGTAAAAAGTATCTAAAAATAAATATTTCATGTTCATTGCAACAGGTAGATCACTAATCAATTGGCTAAATTGAAAACATAAAAATTTCTCTTGCAAGAACAAAGCATAGACTCTAGCAAGTGGCCTGCACTCCAATAGTTGTGTTATTTTGTCTGCCATTTCTTCATTCTTCACTTTAAAAAATTTCACTTTTGTTTATTGCTTTTCTAGTGTCTTGGTGTGGTTAGATACCATTTTAGATCTCTCTCTTGCCCATTATTTATCTTTCTGGGAGAATTCATGTGTTTTCTTCCATAGTTCAACACCTAGGGACACAATAGTTGGTCTCATGAGGGTTTTAATTGGTCCAATTGAGCTCTAGAGTATTGGATCTTTATCTTCTGTCTCTACCATGGCAAGTTGTTCCACTATCTCTAGTTTCAACCCATGCTCAAACTTGTAGAGTCTTTCCTCCAATTCTTTGATTCTAGCATCTCGTTCGCTATCTTTTTGTTGGTATTTTTTTAACAATTCCTCCAACTGTTTTATCCTTTGCATTGCTTCTTGTAATTCTTTATTAGTATTCCTTTCTTCAATGAAAAATTCCTCATCTTTTTCTAAAAAATGTCCCTCTCCCATTTCACCTATACATTCACATCCCTCTGAAACAAGGCTTTTTGGAGATATTTTCCTCATATTTTTAGCTCCAAAATATCTTCTAAAGCTAATTCATATGTGGTAGAAAAATATAATAGGTGTACAATTGGTATGTTTACATCTTCACCAAAGGAATTCCCCTTTGAATCTGAATCTGTCTCTATCATAACATCTCTTTTCTTTTGATTGTGCCTCTCATTGGCCCCTTCATCTTGAGACTATGTGGACACCTCCTAGATTGTGTAGGATTCTTCTGCATTCTTGCAAGTGCAGAAAAAGAAGCTCCACTCTTTCTATTTTTACCTTATGGTGGCCTATTAGAAATAGGGGTTTCCTGATTTCTTTCTGTTGTGGGCTGCTCAATAGAGGCTACAGGTTGTGTTTCTTGCAAACCCCGCTCTTCTAATTCTCCTATTTTGTGAGTAGGTATTGTAGTAAGGGAACCCGAGGGAATTTCTCCCTCTAGAGAAGCCACAACAAGCTCTTTTATTCCTTGTTCTTGGCCCCTATTTTCTTCATTAGGAAATTCAAGAATATTGTTGATATTACTGGAATTGAGAAAATATTCCCATGACATTTGGGAATTGAAACCTTAAGGCTCCTCTTTACCAGTAATGTGACTAAAAAAAATGAGATAATGTTGATTGGTTTATTTTCCTTTTATACTCAAAAGACATTCTTTTCAACAAGTTATACAAAAAGTTAGGAACATTCGCATACCTTTCATGGCATAAATGACAACAATTTAAAATGGACTATATATAGTAATGATTGTCTTCCATCACATGTTAAGTATATTAGTATGTGAGAAGCTATTGAAGCCCAAAGCCAAGGCAAAGACAAGCATTTGGTACCTTGTGAAGAAGAGTCCATATTTGCTCCTAGCAAGGAGAATTCATTCCTTGTTGCAATTGTGTTTGATCTTACTAGAAACTCCACTCCTACTCTTGGAAGACTAGATACTTTACCTAAAACTTCCTCTAATGTGTCTACCCTCAAACCCCTGACAATTTCCTCATCGTTTTGCAGTGTGATGGAAAATTATTGGGTCATCACTTTGTTAAATTTTGTAAGCCCCAGGAAATAATCCAGCTAGCCAACTTGTTGGATACAAATTGTGTGTTTTCGGTTCCTTTCTCATAATGTCACCACCCATTGCAATGCTTCAACAATCCATAGCCACTCACTATGCTCTGTTCTACTCTATTTTTTCTCTCTTCCACCCCAATTATATTGTTTGTACTATGTTGTATTCTATATCATTCAAATACACTTCTTAATTCTACTGCTTAGCACTTGGATGATCCCACAATAGTGGTTTACACTTTTTGGGACATCTTGATTTTTGTTGAAATCACATATTTTTAGAAAACATAATTATTTAAGCTTTGAAAAGTTCCATATAAAAGATTCTGATTAAAGAGGGTTTGATCAAACTACCTTAGATCAAACCCACTTGGATAGAAACCCTCTAGTTTTAAACCATACCTATAATAGAGTCTCCTTTACACCTATCAAAATGTTGATAAAAAACCACTTTTGATTTACCTTTTGGGTGATCAAATGAATTCATTTAAATTTACTATTTGTAAGCATGTAGTCCTTATTATAAGCTTCCCAAAAAGTATAATTTTAAATATATTTAATTTGATTATTATATTTATTTTATAAATAGTATTGTGGGATCACCCACTTCTTTCTCTCCTCTGAATTCTCTATCTCTTGAAAATGGTGGAAAATGAAATGGAATTTTTTTTAAGAAAAAGTTTTGAAAAAAAATTTAAAAAAAATCCAAGGAATAAACTTAAATACCCCTTCCCCAACTAAAGTGGCTAAGTGTCCTCACTTAGTATGTACAAATTGGGTAGATTCATAAATTAGAAGTAATGGAAAATTAAAAATGATATTTGACATGCACGAATGAATGATAAATATGAATAAAATCAATAATATTCAATGATAATTATGATAGTTAATGTGTAGTGTACCTATAGGCATTATTTGATATGAAATGCAACTCGTTTGAAGGAGTTAAATGTCGCCTACAAGCTGATTTGAAATGACATGTAATTCCTATGAACTATGTGTACTTATGGTTTAAAGTTGAAGGTAGTAAATGAGTGGCACATGGAAATGACATTGGAATGATGGATGAAAAATGCTATAGAAAGTACGTGATGGGGGAGGTGAAAGTTATTGCATGGTACAATGGAATAAAAAAATGTGGTATGATGGATGTGTGCTAATGAAAGAAATAAGCTACATGCAATGAAGTGTAGAATGTATGGTTGCATGTGCAAATGGATATGCATTGAAGTGATGGATATGCAATTAATATGAGTGTATATGAAATTCGTGACAAGAAAGTGTTATGGGTTCATGTAGTAACAAGTCCCTTATGTAGTTTTTTTGCCTAGGAATGTGATGTTGCAAGTCCTTGTTGCTTCTGCTATTGGTGCAGAAAATGAATATTGTTGAATGTCACTTGTGCAGTGTGTGCATGTGAGATGTGAGATAGAGTTGTACAGGTATGAAATGTCAGTGGGCAAGTTGTACTACTCATCTACTAATATTTCTAAAGAACTACTTGTTGTTGTCAATGAATTTTGTATTTTTGGCTCAAATTGATGTTGTAGTGATAAAATGAAGTCATCTTTCTATAATGGTCATTTGTAGAGCTTCAACATGTGGACATTAACTAGTAATGAAAATTGTACATCATCAATTATTTGTAACTGAACTGCTCCATTTGGAAGGACTGTTTGTATCTCATATGGCCTAATACATCTAGTCTATAGTTTCCCTTTGTAATCTTTGTACCTTGAATCATACAGTAAAGCCCAATCACCTACACTGAATTCTTTGGTTTTAATAAATTGGTCATGCCAAAGCATCCTTTGTTTTTGGATGATTTTAGTATGGTGTATGGCTTCCATTCTTATTTCATCTAATGCATTGAGGTTATGTAACCTCTCCTTCTGTGTTGTTGATAAGTCCATGCCCAATTTGATTATTATCCTCAGAGTCTTGTATTCAAATTCTATTGGAAGTACTGCCTTTATACCATACACCAATTCATATGGTGTAAAACCTATTGTTGCCTTCCAAGTTGTCATGTAAGCCCAAATTGCTTCAGGTAAGTTGGCTGCCCAATCTTTCTTGTGAAGTTGCACTATCTTTGTGAGGATTTTTTCAATTTCTTTGTTAGTGACCTCCACTTGACCATTTTATTGAGGGTGGTAGGGTGTAGAATTTTATGTTTGATCTCATATTCTTGCACTAGTTTTATGATTAGATCTGATGTAAATTGTGGCTCTTGGTTTGTGATAATTTCTCTAGGAACACCATATCTTATGAATATATCTTCATAGAGAAATTTGGCCACATTCCTATCCCTTACAAACTGCAAAGCTCTGACCTTGACCCATTTGGTAAGGTAATCTATGCAAACCAGTATGTATTCTTTGTTATTTGATGTTAGGGAGATGGGACAAATAAAATCTAGTCCCCATTTATCAAATGGTGCTATTACTAGTTATGGTTGTAATGGAATCTTATCTATTTTTGTTGGACTTCCCCTTCTCTAGCATCTATCATAGCTCCTAGTGTAGTTGACTTCATCTTTATGAAGTGTTGGCTAATAATAGCCTGTATTCAAAATCTTAAGAGTTTTCCTCTTTGTTGCAAAGTGTCCCCCATAGGGTTCATCATGACATGCTTTGAGGATATCATACACTTCATCTTATTTGATGTATCTTCTCATTATATTGTTGGGCATTATGTAGAATAAATATCCATCTACCCATGAGTAAGGAAAACTCTTCTGAAATAATTGCCTCTTCTCCCTTGGTGAGAGATGTGGTGATGTTTTCCCTACTACTAGATAGTTGGCTATGTTTGTATACTAAGGTGTATGCAGAGAAAGAGAAAATAGATGCTCATCTAGGAACAAATCATCTACAACATCTTTTGAGTAAGTGAAAAAATATGGGTCCCAAAAAGGGGGCTTAAGTGGTCACTTTTTTTTCTTTCTAAAATCAGGAAATACTGACGACCTTGGACGTGACATTGAGGATAGTTACACTCAAAATGTTGAGATGGAATAAAAACAAGGATCGAAGTGCTCTGAGTCTACTTTCTAAACTACTAATTTATTTTGAAAATGGTTGAGATAAAGGGGTTCAAAAGAGGGACGTACATAAATTGGTGTTGTTTTTGTTAGAAAAACATAACATAGCAACTCTTGTATGTCCCTAGCACGGTGAAATTTCTTTTAGTATTTTTAAAATCGCTCCAGTGAGAAATTAGCTAATAGTATGTAGTTGATGCACGATTTTTCTTATAATTTTTTAATGAATATTTTATTTTTTACTAATTTTCTAAGTGGACACTTCCTGAAAAACATAATTTTGGCCGTGCTACCCCTAAAAATTTGGAAACTATTGATTTTTTTTAATTTGTAGAATGGAGTCTAGTTTCTAAAAATGTAATTTATTAGAAATTTTGATGAAAGGTTAATTTATAACAAAAAAAACCCAAAGACTACTTTTTTCCAAAAAAGAGACACAAAAAAAATAAATTATGGATGAAAGGCTTAACATTGTCAGAAAGTGAAAAAAATTACATCGTTGGATAGCTAAGAGAGAATCTAACATTAAAAAGGTGTTCGATTTGTTCGACATTGAACCACGTGCAATCCTGACGATGAGCATGAATCCGATTATGTGAAATATTATAGAATTTGCAAAAACATGTCTCTAGTCATTGGGAATGCCCTCCAAGCCTTTGGGTTGGTATTACAAGGAAAATACCAAGCCCAAGACTTGGGGATTCCCAAAGAAATATATAACGCGCATGCGTTATAACGTGAGCATGTTATATTTTAGTTTTGACATGGTTTTTTGCATTTTTGAGGGACATGTCTAGCTTTATGTTAAATGCTACTCTATTGAATGTATGCTTATATATTTGTATGTTTGTATGTACATGTATGCTTGTATGTCATGTATGTATGTATGTATGTATGTATGTATGTATGTATGTATGTATGTATGCATGTATGTATGTATGCATGCTTGTATGTATGTATGTATGCCTGTATGTATGCATGTATGTATCAATACATGTATATTGTATGTATTCCTATATGTATGCAAGATTCTATCTACACATGTACATGTACGCTTGTATGTATGTAGGATTGTATGTACATATGTATTATGCTTGCATGTATGTAGGATTGTATGTACGTGTATTATGATTGTATGTATGTAAGTATGTGTGTATTTATGTATGTCTTTAGAGGGAGGGAGAATTTTAAGAGAGAGAGAGAGAGGGAGAGAGAGGGAGAGAGAGATAGGGAGAGAGAGAGAGTCTAGAAAGAGGGAGAGGGGGTGGAAGTGAGAGTTTAAGAGAGAGGGAGTGGGAGAGAAGGGGTTGGAGTGAGAGGGACTTATCTAGGTAGGGTGGGAGGGATAGAGGGAGAGATAGGGGTGGGAGAGAGAGAATTGAGAGAGAGGGAGAGAGAGAGAGGGGGGGAGAGAGAGAGACAGAGAGAAAGAGAGAGTTATGTAGGTAGGGTGCCAAAGGGAGAGACTTGAGAGATAGGTAGTGAGAGGGAGTGGGAGAGAGGAAATGGGAGAGAGGGAATGGGAGAGAGAGGGAGTGTGAGTGAGAGACCTAAGAGAGGGAGAGGGTGTGGGAGGGAGTGACCTAAGAGGGAGAGATAAAGGGGGGTGAAGTGAGAGGGACTTATCTAGGTAAGGTGGGAGGGATAGATAGAGAGAGGGGATAGAGAGAG